>JBBMOL010000006.1:4219841-4819841 GCA_037954665.1 Laguncularia racemosa
TTGGGTCTTGATACTTGAATTTGATTGCTTCTAGCGAAGGCCGATAAACTATATCTTGAATGGTACCGAACTAGCGGACCACCTATACATTCGTTGATACTAATTAAAGGTACAACCTGAAGGTTTCTATAGGTTTGGATGACTTTGTTGCAGCAACTCCATCTAGCCATCCACAGGATGTCATCGACACTGAAACCCTTAAGCACTTCCACCCAATTGTGGCTAATAAGGTTGTTAGGTAGCTTTATCTTTTCTATACATGAGTCCACAAGGTCAACTTGTTGAACTAAAGTTTTCCAGACCAGGTTCAGCCCAAAACATTTGAAGTGGCTTACAAACCAGATCAGGATGAGGTTGATGTTTGAGCGGAGGATCCCATGGCCCTTTTTCTTGACAAAGTTTAAGTTCCGGATCTATTCAGCCAGTAGAGTCGGGATGTAAGATTTCCCTTCCAAGAATTAAGCCACCAGTTCTACAACTTTGTAATGGACATAAAAAGTTCCAGTGGGGAAGAGTATGGTGGTGAAGGCTATCAGGATGAAAGCACTCACCCTCCTCTGTTTGTAGCTCTTGGGGTCCCTACATAATATGTCTTTCCTATCCCCGTCATCTTCCCGGGCTATAAACCAAGCTTCTAACTCATCCATCCATATGCAATATCCATTATAGTTTGCTAGGGCTTTGTTGATTGCTGTCTTGCGAATACCTAGAAGTCTGTTGAAGATACCAGCTGGCCCAACCTCAAGATCTGGCACATGCACTTCGTTGATTAGTGATGGAGCCTGTAGAAGTTGGGTGTACTCTTCTAGAGTAAGAGTGATCTCATGTGGCCTAATGAAGAAAGCTACGAGCTTTACTTCCCATAGATGGATGATGGCCCATATCAAAGGTAAGTTCATTTCCATCTTCATTAGTGAGAAGATGGGCCATATCTTCTATTGAATAAAGGCCTGCTCCTCCGGGTTGTATAAAGTAAACCAATGGTCCAGCACTAACTTTGGGTCCAGAGGTTTGCAAACTCGGATCTCTTTGCGAAGGAGGTGGTCGACTGTGGAACTAGCCATCTATTACAATAAAAATTTCTAATTACAAAAACTACATTACAATGATAGTATTATAGGGAAATGTATCTAAACTCCAAGAATAGAATAAAAGTATTACATCATTAATCGATTGTCATCCTTTGAATTCATGTATGTAGATAGGTGGGTTCTAAACAGGTCCCCAAGTTCTATGGCCTCCCACATTCTCGAAGAAATAGATCTTAGGCTATATTGAAGCATTGGGTGGGGTAGCCTAATCAGTCCCCGAACGATGATCATATCACTTCGCTCGAAACCTACATAATGGCCCCCCGTCTTAGGGTCCTAAGACGGCTTGGGTTTGACCATATCTATTCACACAGTTACATGCATCCAGACTCAACAGTAAAAATAAATAATTGAACCCTAAATCTAATTAAATCCTTAAAAGGTTAGCAATAGTATAACAAGCTAAAAAGACATTTTCGAAATGGTGATTTCAGGAGGTTCAGGTGGCTAGTCTACCAGGGGACATAAGCTCCCCAGTGGAGTCACCATCTTGTCAAGTCTAATTTTTTATTTTTCATTCCTAATCCGATTTATACTATACCCTATGCTCATCTAATATAGATCATCGACTTGAACTAGGAATTTTTATTTTATTTTGGAGTCGTCACTCAACTGTGGTTGGGAAAGATTGAATTAGGACTAATTGAGCAAATTAATCCTAATTTAGACAACTAGTTAGGAAGATTTCCTCTTTTCGTTTTGTAAAAGAGGAAATGGAAAACCAGAGTTTCTAGATTCGGAGGCTAACCTATTAAAACCTTAAAGTTACCACCCTATTCTCCTAAAATCTAAACCTTACCCTAATGTCTTTTGTTGTTATTTTTGTTATCTTTTTATTGTGTTTCTGAATAACTTATTCTAAAAAAAATGATTTTTTATTATTTTTATAATTGCCCTAAACAGGTGCCTACATACCTACTATTTAGGATCAAACGGGTCGTAGTTCGCTTTTTATGAAAAACTTCAATGTGTTTGTTAATTTTAATAATGAAATTACTTTTGGTTTACGTTTTTATGATTTTAGTATTTTTTTTTTAAATCTAAGCCTAAGCTTGATTATTTGATTTTCCGAAAAATAATAATTTTAAGGAAAACAACCAATTTTGGATTTATTATAAAAAAATATTTTTCTAAGTGATAAAAATTCATTTCTCTATTTTTAACCTACCTCTAATATTATTATTTGTTTTTATTTTTTATTAATTTTTATTAATTTAATTTTTTTATTTTTATTATTTATTTTTTATTAATTTTTGTTAATTAATTAATTAAGAATTTTTCTTTATTTTTATTATTTTATCTACCCTAAACTAAAAATCTAAATTATATCATTTTTTCTAATATATCTTTATTATTTTTTATGATTTTATGATTTTATAATTTTATTATTATTATTATTTTATATTATTCATCCTAAACTAAATCCTAAAAAAACTAATCTAAATTCTAATATTTTTTATTTTTTTAATTATAAATAACAAATAAATAAATAAATAACTAAATAAATAAATACAAAAAATCAAAAAATCTGACTTACCTAGATCCGGGTCGATGCGCGGGTTGGGTCGGATCAGGTCGAAGCGGGTCGGGTCGGGTCGAACGATCACGGCGGTTGGGGGTGCTTATTGACGGCGTTCTGGCGGCCTTTCGAGGAGGTTGAAGAGTCGTTTCCTATGTTTTCGAGGGTGGGGAACTCAACCGTAGTGGTGAATTTCTCTAAAAACACCTCTTGGTGGCGGTTCGAAGCTTAATCGGCGATCACGGCTTGGGGAACTCCGGCGAGGCTTCGATCTCTCTGATTTTCTCTCTTTTTCTCACTTCTAATATGTGCCTTGGCTTCCTGCCTTCATCCTCTATTTATAGCCGCAAGGAATTGAGCTAGATAAGCTCAGATTTCCTCCGATTGAGGCAAATCGGATTTCGGTTGAAAAACCCATCTCCAATTTGTGTAAATCCATCGATTTGTTGCGATTTGATTATAATTGGATGATATTTATCCTATTTTAGTTAAAGATCTGTTGGATTTGTGCAAAAAATCGAATCAAAACGGCTAAAATTTGATTTTTCCCCCCGCAGGTGACGATCTCGGATGAAGGAGGAAGGTCACGCGCTCGACGTGTGCGTTCATGCTAGCTGATTAGGAGCATACATGTGTCCCAAGCAAAAATAAAAACGAGCAAAACACGAAAATGCCCCCTCTGAGTTTCGAACCCATGACCAAGCCCTTCCCTTGCACGCATAAGGCCGTGGTCCGGATCAGCTGGGCTAGCCCACTTCTTAGTTTTTTTTTTTATTTTTGCAATTTGCATATATGCAATGTGATTTTTATTATTTTTGTATTATTTTGAAATTCCAAAAATTTGTAAAAATTATTTAACCCCTTTTATTATTGTTTCTACAATTATTTTCCAAAAGTGATGTATTTTTCCTATTTATTTTATTTTTTGAATATTTTCCCTATTTTTGCGAAATTAGAAGGAAAATTGTAAAAAATGGAAAAAATTGAAAATTGATCATTAGGGGCAAAAATGGGGTGTTTACAAGTGCATATCAAGTTTGTGGAACTGTTGCTGAGGATCTAGTGAAACAATATTAGGGAAAGCCTTAGTATCTACTACTTTAGTCATTTTTTATTTTATTTTCTTCTCTTTCCTTTGTTTTTGAATAATTCTAATTTGTGATTGTTTGATTTTTGCTAGTGCATGATAAGAAGTCTTTCTACAAATATTTTTTATCTAAATCTTGAGATCGAGAGGATAGTTTGTAGGATTCGAAAGAATACGGCTACTAGTTCTTCTATGTAGTCGACAATTAAGGAAGAGGCCCTTGATATTAAAGTTGAGTTGAAAGTAAAGGAGGAATTGCTCAGAGAAGAGGAAATACAAATCATGGCTAAGGAATATCACAAAACTAATATGGAGTATGCTAGGCCTATACTTGATGGCACTGGTCTAACCATTGTGAAGACTTTGATTGGAGCTAATAATTTTGAGATAAAGGGTGTTGTGATTCAACTCTTGTACCAATATTTTTAGTTTGATGGATTACTAGATGAAGATCTACATGCACATACTCAAAGCTTCATAGAGAATCATGAGACTTTTAAAAACAATGGAGTTGCAGATAACATAGTGAGATTGAGATTGTTCCCTTTTTTGGCGAGAGGGAAAGCCAAGACTTAGTTGACATCATTAGATGTTAGAGCTATCACTACTAGAAAAGAAGGAAAGTTTGGAAGATCTTATGATTAAATTCATTCAAAGCTTTGAGGCAAGACATCGGAGTCGAGAAGCTTATATCACAACCTTGAGAAACAAATTAGCCAAATAGCTAATATGTTGTCTAAAAGGCAATAGGGTTCTCTTCTTAGAAATATTGAGCTTAATCCAAGGGAACAAGCAAAAGTTATTACCTTGAGAAGTGGGAAGGAACTACAATCTAAGAAACCAATCGAATAAGATAAAAAAGAAAGTCAAGTGCCTATGGTAGAAGCAGTGATACTTAAAAAGTTAGAGCCTACATAGAAATCAACATCTCCAGTTGTAAAGGAGTATAGACCAAGGATTTCATATCCTTCACGCCTCAATCAAACCAAGGACAAAGAGCAATTTGGTAAATTTCTAAATCTTTTCAAACAATTACATATTAACATTCATTTTGTTGAAGCACTTTCACATATACTAAAGTATGTTAAGTTCTTAAAAGAAATTTTATCCAACAAGCGAAGATTGGAGGACATTTCTATTGTCAAAGATGGAGCTAGTTGTTTATCTATTATTCAAAACAAGCTCCCTTTAAAGTTGAAGGATTCAAATAGTTTCACAATCCCTTGTATAGTTAGTGATATAATTGTTGAAAAAGCTTTAGCTGACTTGGAAGCGAGTATCAATTTGATGCCCTACTCTTTCTTTAAAAAGTTAGAACTTGCTATGTGAAGTCCAAAAAATTTCGAAAAATTATATAAACAATAAAAGGAAAATAAATAGAATAATAAATATTATTTTATTCTAGATTTGTGATAATAATAGGTTTTAAAAATTTAAACAATTAGAAAGAACGACTTTCGTAAGAAAGATAAGATGATGAACATAATAAATTGAATTTTATGAAATATATTACCGAATAAATTTAGAAAGCGATGTACTTGAAAATATCAAAATATAGAAATATAAACGGATAAATGAAAATAATTGTAAAATTTAATTTTAGTTCGAGTAAATTAATTAAAAGAATAAATTATTCGAAACATAATTCTTAAAGGATATTAGTTTAAATAATGAAATTAATTTAAATTATAAATCTAGGAATTTCATATTAAAATTTAGAGTAAATATTTATCTTTGGAATAATCAAATTAATGTAGATGTAAAATTTTGTAATAAATTGTTAAAGATATAATTTTTAAAAGTATTCTAATGCGCATGCGAAATGTTAAAATAAGGATATTTTAAATAAAATATAATTATAATATAATATATAAATATACATATAAATATATATATAACTATATAAAAAATGTCACATCCCTTTCTTTTCTTTTCATTTCCTGCTTTTTTTTCTTTTCCAAACCGCCCCCCCTACCCCTCTCTCTCTCGTTCTACTCTCTGCCTTTCTCTTTCTTTCTTGCCCTTTTTCTTTTCTTTTCTTCTTCATTTCCAACCGTCTTCTTCTTCCCTCTCGTTCTCCTTTTTCCTTTCTCGGCCTCCAGCAGCAACGATGACCGTGATGACTTCGACCGTAACAGCAACAGCAACGACGGAAGCAACGATCGTAGCAAGCAACCACAGCTACAAACGGTGGCCACGACAACGAGCCCGATGACAGCAACAGCTGCGACGACGACCACCACAGCAGCAACTCCGACGATGAGACAAGCAGCGACCACGATCCCGACGGCAGCGGCGATGGTGGCAACAATTCGACAGCTGCAACAACGACGACGGCAACCACAACAGTCACCCAACCACAACTGCAACAACTGTGATAGTGGCAGCAACCATGATGACAACGGCAGAGGTAGCAACAATGACGACTCCAACAGCTGCAGCCACCACGATCGGCAGCCACCCAACGATGGTAGCAGTGATGACCACAGCAACGACAGCAGCGATGAAAGCCCAATGACACAGCGGCAAGCAACGACCATGATTGTGATGAAGATGATCACGGCGGCAGCGGCGGCCGCAAAGATTGACTGCAACAGCAATGGGACAGCAACGACAACCACGACCACCACGACAGCGGCAACAGCAGCCATGCCGGAAGCCGCGATGACTACCACAGCAACGGCGGCACAGTGATGACGATGACAACGGTGGCAATAGCTTCCAAGTCATGTCTGTCTCGTCGTCTTCCCTGATTTTGGAGGCAATGGCGGCAGTGACAGTTGGAGGAGGAAAAGAAAATGAGGAAGGAAGAGAAGTTGCTAAGGTGTGTGGTGTGTGCGGGGAGAAGAATGGCAACGATCCAACAGCGGTGGCAAGCTGTTGTAGTGGGAAAGGAGAGAAAAGAGAGAGAAAGGGAAGAAAAAGAAGAGGAAAAAGAGGAAGACCGAAGGCCAGTGTAAAAGGGAGGAGAAAAGGAGGAAAAAGAAAGAGGAAAGAGGAGCCGAGTGTGTATGAGGTGAGTGTGTAGTGTGTGTATGTATGTATGTGTATTGAAAGTGTGTGCAGTGAAGGGTGGCGAAATGTGCGTGAGGATGTGTGTATGTGCATGTGAAGGAAGTGGGGGTGTGTGAGAGTGTGTGGGTGTGCGAATGGAGGCCGTGCATGTGTACGTGTGAGTGTGTGTGGCTATGTGCATGGATGAGGGTGTGTATGTGTGATTGAAGGTTTGTGAGTTGTGTAAGGATGCATGTATGTGCAGGTGAAAGTGTGCAGAATGTAGGAGGATATATGTGTATGAAGTATGTGGGAAAGTGTGTATGTATGCGAATGATAGAGTATGGTATGTGCGTAGGAATGTGTGTGTATTCGTGCGTGTAAATGAGGAGGTGATGTAGTGTATGCGGAATGTGTGTGTCAATGAAGTGGGTATATGTGTATATGTGGTTGAGGGTGTATAATGTGTATAAAGATGCATGTATGCGTATGTGTATAGGGATGTGTGTGATGTATGTGGGGAAGTGAGTAGTATATGTGAAGATGGTGTATGTGACGGTGGGTGTAATGCATATGGAGATATGTTTATGTGTAGGTGATGGTGAGTAATGTATGTAAGGATGTGTGTGTGTTGGTGATGATGTATGATGTGTGAAGGTGAGTGTACGTGTAGAGGAGGAGCCAAGTGTGTAATGTTTGGGAGTATGCGCATAGGTGCATGAAGTGATGTAGGGTGGTATTTGTATGTGGGTGTGTGGTATGTGTGTGTAAGGGTGTGATGTATGCGAAGTGTATGTGTATCGGATGATATGTGGTGTGTGTGAAAGG
This sequence comes from Laguncularia racemosa, assembly GCA_037954665.1. NCBI lineage: Eukaryota > Viridiplantae > Streptophyta > Magnoliopsida > Myrtales > Combretaceae > Laguncularia > Laguncularia racemosa. The sequence goes on from JBBMOL010000006.1 coordinate 4,227,361, forward strand.
GGGATATATGCATATGGATGGTGTGTAGTAGGTGCAGTTTACGTGTGTGTGTGGGGATGCCATGTAGCTTATAAAGGTTTGTGTGTATATATGTGAAGGACATGTGGTGAGTAGGTATGTGATGTGTATATAGGAGGAGTGGTGTACATAGGTATGTGTGTATGTGTATAAGATGATGTGTGGTGTATGGGTGTGAAAGGTGAATGTAGTATGTGTAAAGTAGGTGGGCAAGTATATATTGGTGGTGTGAAGTATATGTAGGGCATGTGTGTATGTGTGTATGATAGTGGTGTAGAAGGTGAAAGGAGCAAGTGTGTATGTATGTATAAGTACATGTGTGGTGTGTGAAGTGTGTATGTAAATGGATAAGAATATGTGTATGTTGGTGTGTGGGAATGTGCTGGTATATAAGAGTATGAGGAAAGGCATCAAAGAGCTTGAGAAGAGATAGGAGTGAACTAGGAATCGAGCAACCCAACGGGAATTGCAGGTTGACCCTTCGATACCATTCTTAGAGAAAGGACTACACGTCGAAATCACTTGAGGACAATTAGGACTACAACAACCCTAAACAAGTGAGTAGGAAACTTAATGATATGCTACTATGTTGTGTTGTATGTAGAATGATATGTATGTGAAATTGATGTTTAATATGTTGCTATTCGATATAATTGTTGTTGAGTTAAGTTATACGATAGAGAACAACGAGTTAGGTAAGAAGTCGTAAAGAATATAGGGGAATGAATGGTCCAAGAATTTAGATGTCGTTACCTTAATGATAGCACTTAGCACCATATCACTAGTGCTATAACCATAAGCCTAACCCATGTTTTACAAATTGTTTTCTTCCAAATCAAACCAAACTATAGAAACTTAGCTCTTCCTTCTATAGCTGCCGAATAGGTATGCTTAGTTGGAATAGGGTATATAGGTATCATCATGTAATCATGTCAGAATTGGTTCCTGAATGTGTATACATACACTTAACCAACTTATTTTCCTATTTTAATTACGAAACAAACTCATGAACATAACCGTACCAAATCATGAGTGCAACCTTAATTTTTACAACTTAATGACCATATTTTCTTACCCTCTTAAGTACACAAGGGGAAATGTTTAGCAAATTGTCCTTAATTAAGGAAAGGTCCCAAACATATATATGTATAGATATGTCTATATGTATATTATACACAAGTGTCCTGAAAACATTAAAAAGGAAGATACGAGATGACCTCGTTGGCTCTTGAAAGTGTGAAAATGATAGAGCACTTGAGAAGTGCGATGGTACAAAGGTTTCAAAGAAGATTAATGTAAATCAACCCCGAGTGGTTAGTTTAACATGTGATATAAATGACACAAAGGTGTTAGAAATGATTGTAAGCTAACTTGAGTGGTTCAGCCTTTGAGAGAAAGGGCATAGAGGTGCCAGATCTGATGATCGTAAGTCGACCCAAGCAGTTTGACATTTAAAAGAAATGGCATAGAGAGGTGCCGAGATAATTTAATCCATTATAAAACTGGATAGGTCTATATCCATGAGGATTTGGGTTCGGTGTCGATTCTGTGTGATAACCCATGCATAATCCTTGCTTGTGATGAGTGATAAGAAGAACATGATTTGTGCTTGTTGTGATGAGTGAAATGGGATGTTTGATGTTTACTTTTGTGGTATGATTGATTGTAATTGTAAATGTTGTTTGATCACCGTAAATCAATTAATTAAGGAAAAGGACCTGATTTAAAAACCTAACATGCATTTTCACGAGACATTGCATGAGATTAAAGGCCATCACTATCCCAAGATGCGTCGGAAGTGATCAAGAGGATCGCTGTTCTGCCAAGTGCAAACTAAGTAATTAGGGGATTGTCGCGCCTTGACGGTTCTAAGTCCGACTTGTCCTTGAAGGTTTTGCTCCATCTGGTGCAAAGAGGCACGGGAGCGTTCACTGTTGAGATACTAAGATATCATAATTAACCAAGTGATAAGATAAATAAACCAGGTAATGACCTAGGCATTGATGATGGCTTCAGAATCCTTAACCCAAGGTCAAGAGGGGCGTAAACCCTAGACTTCACATCAGTTGCCAAAAGACCACATGAGATGCCGCATTCATATGGTTGTTCATGCATAGCATACGTTTAATATTTTAAATTGAATTTGCTTGCTTGTGTAGATACCATAGGTTTAATAACTTGATGTGAATTTTCTTGTGTATGTATATAACATCTGTCTAATGTTTGAGTTGAGTTTTTTTTTTTTTTTTTGTATGTGTACGTAGCATTGAAAGTGTTACCATGCCATTCACTGAGCCATGGTGTGCTCAACCCCTTACAGACTTTATGGAGGTGACAATAGCGAAAGCGCAGGATAGGTTAAGATGTGAAATGTCAAGAGATTCTAGAAGACCGGAATGACAAAGTAAAAGTTAAGGATGATAAATTGTTTAGATGGAAGGTTAGGACCCCAATATAAATAGAAATGTTTAAATTGAGAAACTTAGGATTTATCATATTTTACGGATTGATAGGGGATACCGATTATCTATGATCATGGTTGACCATGGGATACGAGATCCATAGTTGTGTTTTATTATCTAATTATATGTACTATAACTTGTTGTAGATGTAATTATTTACTTAGAATCTTACGATCTCTGACTTGTAAGACGATTATCATATGACGGGTGTACACGTGCCATGATAATTTTAGTAGAGGCTTCTAGGCCCCCTTTCAGGGCGTGACATGCTAAACCTAAACTTACTCATTTGCGTCTACAACTTATTAACCATTATATGAAAATTCCTAAGGGGTTCATTAAAGATGTTTTGGTGAAAGTTAGGAATTTCATTTATCTTGTAGATTTTTTGATCTTATATGTAGATGAGGATATGGATGTTTCTTTACTTTTGGGAAGACCTTTCCTTGCAATAGCTAGAGCATTGATTGATGTGGAGGAAGACAAGCTTACTTTAAGGATAGGAGATGAAGAATTGGTGGTGAAAATTGATTCAACTTTAAAGTATCCAATGAGTATGGGTGATTCATGTTATGCCATTGATGTTGTTGATTCTTCAATAGATGAGCATTTTGAAGAAATACTATGCAAAGATGAGTCAGAATTGAGCATAGTTCATGGAGAAGGATCGAATAGTAAGGTGGGCTAAATTCAGAAAGCATTATGTTCGCAACACAGTCTCCCTTACCCAGTTGTACAACAAAGCAAGTGTTCTTATGGAGATCCTTTTGTTCCCATCTCGATAACATGGCCAAGTAAGCGGGCAAGTTGACCTCTATCATCCTTAGAAAAAAAAAAGGAAAATAATTATGCCGACCCATCATGTAAACTCTACCCTCCCCCTCAAAATATTCCCACATATGAATCTTCTTCCAAGCTTGTTTCTTAGACCACCCTTGAGCATGATCCCAATGAAGAAGAAGACAAGGATGAAGTTTTTGATGATAGAGATGCTTAATTCTTCTTTGCTTAAATTCTTTGTCATTTCATTCAAAATTTTTTTCCTTTGGTCTGTAATTTTAAGATCCTAACTTATGAGAAGATTTTTATCTTTACTTAGAATTAGTAGACTAAATTGTTAAACTTAGGATAGGCTAATTCCTTGCTCGATTTCATTTTTCTATGTTTGTTTTGATTTTTCTATAGGTTGGAACCTTTATAGAGTCACAACCATGCTACTACTGCTTTTGATTTTTTATATATAAATTTCTCCTTTCTTGTATTGATTTTGTATTTTTTCCTACTGCCATTGCTACTCAACTTATGGAAGTTTTTAGTTTCCTTTTCTTTTCTTTTTTTTACCTTTTTCTTTTCCTTACTTGTGTATAATTGGAGTAGCATTGGGGACAATGTCTCATTTAAGTGTAGGGAAGGGATATTCTAGAAAGAAAGAAAATATTTAGGTCTTATTTGTGTTTAATAATGCACATGATGCACTTATTAATCAAAATTCCCCCATTTATGAGTTTGCAAATGAGCTTTCAAAATTGATATATTTTGAAGTTTAGAATCTTGAAATCATACTCATATTTTTGTAAGGCTAGCACTCAAAAGATGAAGAATAGTGATTTTATGTACCTTAATCACCTATTTTGAACTTGGTATACCTAGTCAAAGCTTTACAATAAAATCTAAGTAAGGCAATTTTACTTGTCATTTAATAATTGAATTTACAGTTGTGAAAGAATTCAAAGTTTCTAATGTAAAGTTAAATGGTTATGTTTCTAAGCTTGTTAAGGTATATTTGCTTTTCAACCACTTTGAGAACTTCCCTAATCTTTTGTGAAAAGTGCAGATGAAATCCATCCCTTAGTGATTATTCTTAAAAAATCTATCAAAAAAAGAAAAAGAAAAAAAGCTAAGCTAAAAAGAAGTGAGCTAAAACCCATCTAGAGAAAAAGAAAAGATGGAGGCAAAAACCTCCCCCTCTAAAGGCTAAAAATAAAGAAGAAATGAAGAGATTTGAAAAGAAGAAAAACCTTGGGGAATGATAGATACCATATACTTTCACTTTAGGATGTTATGCTTCAAGAGGTGTTTGAATGGTTTATATGCTTGTTAGTAAGTGATGAGATGTGACCACGCTACTTTTGCTTTGTTTGAATTTGTCTTTCCTTTGTGACTTTGAAAGCGATTATTAAATGGTGAGATTAATAGTCTAACTTACTTGGATTAGTCTTAAAAATTTGACTATAGTATGCTAAGTATAGGTACAAATATGGTAGGTTTGAGCAATAGGCACCAACAAGTTACTATTAGATTGATTGAATCAAAGAATGCTAAGCTCAATTTGATATTTCTTGATGAGTATAATTGATGATAGATCTTTTGTCTTTGTTTTGTTTGCTTGAGGATAAGCAAATGATTAAGTGTGTAGAAGTTTGATAAATGTCAAAAGACCTTTATTATTTATGCCTAATTGGAAATATTTGTTAATTATTTCTTTTGAATTGTTGAAGAAAATGATACTTATTTTATGAAAAAAAAATAGGGTCTTAAAGAGCACCATTGGAATATTTTATGATGATTAGGAGGAAATCAATGCAAATTAAAAAAATTTAGAGAAATTTTTGAAAAGGAGTAGAATTTTATTTTTCAACCCCTGCATTTAGCATGGCTATGCTGAAATGGCAAGGTTGAGCACAATAAGCATCAAAAGCAAAAGCAATCAAATTTGGTTTTTTAACCCGAGCCTAAGCACGGCCGTGCATGAATATTCGGACATTATAAATATCTTTGTTATTTTATTATTAGGGTTATCACATAAATTTAGGATTAAAATTCAAAACCTTAGGAGAGACAATACACAAAGCTTTAAAGGAGAAATTCCATACATATCATTGAAGATCACAAGACATCAATTACAAGGGTTTTATCTCTATAACATAAATTCTTTTATCTTCTTTGGATTTTTTATGCTTATTGTAAACTCCATGGAGTAAATCTCTCATGCCCTGCACTTTTTGAAACCTTAACCCATGTGACTTGAATTGTTATTTGATTAATGAAAAACTCATGTTTTTGTATCTATTCATGTGATTTCATTGTCTTAAGGTTGGTTAGTGCACGGATTAACTGCATGTTTAATTCTTGTAGATAGAAAGGGGTTTCATCTAATAGGATAGATCTTTATAAATAGAGGAATTGAGTATTTCACCTACAAGTAGGGAAATTTCAATTTTTTGCTGTAATAAATTTAATTATTATCTTAAAGATCCTAAACTTCATGCAATCTTATATAGCATTAGTGAGAAAGAGGTCTCCACTATCTCATGTACGGTTAGGAATTAATTGAATCAAGGGAGTAATTAATTAAATTAACAAGATCCTATAGTGTAAAGCATGAATAAGTCATTAATCAATCCCTTAGTATAAGAATTTTAAGGGTTAAAGTGGATCAAAGTGAGGGGTATGCCTTGTGATTGAATTCATTTTTTGAAATATATATAATTGATCTTAAGGTTGCTAAATTAGTTGTTTAGAATTTAAATCATAAATCACACTTCAAAATTTAGGTTAAATAGTGGAAAAACGGTAATACTATTACTTGTTTTCAAGATTCTTGTAGATGACACCCTAAAATCTATGCTACATTAGATAGGTATACTTGCTTAGCTCAAATAATAGATTTAATTAGGCTTATAAATCTAGAATTTGATATGATCGATGAGCATGCATCAGTATCCCATTATTTGAAGAGTTTATGAGGAAAAGAGGCAAACCAATCCCTAAATACTAGCCTTAAACACTTGAGAGTTAAGTGAAATCAATAAGAGGAATTGGGACTCATTCCTTAAAGAAGGTTTGTCTTAAACTTGATACATAGGTTGAAATGATGGTAAGCATTCATTTCTCTACCCTAAAAACATTAATCCTTTGTGAACCCTTTGAGCCTTCTTAAGATGTATTTTCAAAACTAACCATATCAAAAATTACCTTATGTTGGGGCAATTAGGAAGTTAGGATTATCAATCAAAAGAAAAGAACAAACTGGTTTATGTTCACCTTAATTACATCAATTTATGAGTAATTATTGCCATTGATAGTATATTTCCTTTATTATGAAGAAGAGCCCCTATTGCAAAAGCTATACATGCTTTAAGATGTAAAACATTTAAAGTGAGAGAATGAAGAAATGATCACCACCTCCATTAGAAGCTTGCAACAAGAAGACCAAAAAAAAAGAGTGAAGATGAAGAAAGAAATAGAGCCAATAAACAAGAAAATAAGGTGATCAATCCTAGTGATTAAGAAAAGGACATCGAAGCCTAAAATCAAGACTTATAGCTTAAAGCCCAAAGTCAATGTCAATCTTAAATCATGGGCCTACCTACAACACCACCTTACTCTTCTAATAAAAGGAATTAAATTATCTTAGGAAAAGATTACTCATGGAATTGGAGCAAGCCCATTTAGTTTTTCTTACAATTCTTAACTTGTAAACCCAAGTTGAAATGAAGATTAATTATCTAAAAATTAACCTATACCCATTACATCTTGCATTACAAGCTGATGACCAAAAGCCTATATTACAACCATTAGGAAGACCTAGCGGATTGAATAGGATGTATCACTTACAAGATGGAGCATAATTTTTGGAATCAAAATCAAGAGTGAATCTAAACTTTAAGAGAGTGAGGAAGCCTTCTTAGACTAAACAATTTAAAGAGTGGGATATCTATTCCTAAGCAAAAAAATTGCGGAAGTCTTGAAGTTAAACACCAACCATGAATGTTTCCTTAGGGGTAAGAGAGGTCACTCTTCCCTATGTTGATATTAAGGCCTTGTCATATTGGGGCTTTTCAAGAAGAGTAGAAGCCCCTAGAAAATTCATAGATATGTCAAGAGACTTTCCTAGATACTTGAAATATACAAGTGAAGATGTTAATCAAGCCCAATTACCATTACCCTCAAAGCTCAAGCCCATGACTTCAATATTGGCAAATAACGACTCTCAAGCAATGTAGCAAGCTTATTGTTTATCTATAATCTTTAAAGACTTTAAGGCCTTCTTACTTGTTAGCAATCCAAAAGAAAGAAAAGGTGTTTTTAAATTCTACAATAATGGCTTCATCCTAACTTTTCAAAAGAATTTCCAAAAATTTTCTAGCATCTAGGCCTTTAAGGTCCTAACCTCCTAAAACTTCCAAGAAAAGTGTTAGAAATTCAATGGATTCATTAAGATAAAATCAAGAATTAAGCAATCAGTTGTCTTAAAATTCAAATTATTAAATTTAGGTCCATCAGTGCTTTAGAACCTCTAAAGCTTAAGTTATGGTCTACACCCTATTAGGGATCACTAGTTCGCTAGGGGTGCTATCCATCTTTTGATAAAATCCTAGATCGCTAGCCCATTACGGTGTCATCCACCTTTTTAAGAAATTTAGGATCACTAGCCATGAAGGTGCTGTCTAGTTTTCTAGGAAATTCTAGATCATCGACCCCTTAGGGCTCTGTCTATCTTTTAATGAAATCTTAGATTGCGTGAGACATTTAGGCACTTTTCACCTTTGTTTATAAGTATTGAATCACCAGCCCATTAAGGCACTATTCACCTTATTGGAAAATATAGGATCATCGGTCCATCAATGTGCTAACTATCTTTTAAGAAATTCAAGATTGCCAACCCATCGAGGTGCTATCTACCTTTTTTAATTAATTCAAGATCGCCAGCACATTAGGGCACTATCTAGCTATTAATAGAATTGTGGATTGTCAACCCATTAAGGTGTCATCTATCTTAAGATGAAATCTTAGATTGTAGGCCCATTAGAGCACCATCTACCCTTTTGATAAAATTCATGATCACTAACCCATTGGGGCACTATCCACTCTATTGATAGAATTCAAGATAGCTAGCTCATTAAAGCACTATCTACCTTTTCAATAGAATTCAAGATCGTTGGTGCATCAAGGTGCTATCCACCTTTTTAATGGATTTAAGATTGTTAGCCCATAAGGTGCTATCCATCCTATAATCAAATCCTAGATCGCCAACCCACTAAAGCACTATCTACCTTTTTGATAGATTCTAGATAACCTACTCATTAGAGTGTTATCCTTTCTTCTTAAGATATCTTATCTCCTTAGATGGCTTGCTCAATAGAGAAGTATTCCTTTGTATGAAAATAATTTTATAGCTTGCTTATTGAAGCACGATTCCTTACCCTTCCTCTAAGCCTAGTTTTGTTAGTAGTTGGTACTTTAGATGTCCAGGCCCACTTTGGCTATGTAAAATCTGCAAAAATTTAGTTATATATAACATCAAAATGATTAAAAGATCGTACTAAAAGCTTTAAACATACCCCGCCTAAAATTATATTAAAAGAAATAATCACACAAAAAGCAAACCATGAAAAATTATTGAATAAACAACAAAATAAATTAAAATCATAGACTTAAGGTTGTCAAATGAAAATTTCGAGTAAATATTTATGCTCAAAATAGTCAAATTAGTTTAAGCGTAAAGTTTTGTAATAAAATACTAAAATTTCAAATTTTATAAATATCGTCACGTGCAAAGATACACTAGGAATTTCTAAACTCTAATTATAATAAAGTATAAATTAATAATAATAATGATAATGATAATAATAATAATAAGACACATATATATATATATATGCCAAGCCAAGCTATAGAGGACCCATGGCCATATAAAACAAAAATAAAGAAAAGAAAAAAGAGAGAGTCAAAGAGGAGATAGAGATGAGAAAGAATGGGACCACACCAAGACGAGAAAACGAAGGGAAAGGAAAAATAGAAAAACAAACAAAAAAAATTATATCTAACACATACGACCTCCAATTGGCGATCCGAGACTACCAACAAGTTCCTCGAGGTAAGTGCAACTCAACTAGACCAATTTTTCATGAAACGGAGTTAGTTTCTAAAAATTTGGTACAAATATCAAATAAGTGTAAAAATTAGTATTTAGCCTAAAATTAGTTATAATAGCTAGAAAAACACTAGATAAGACGATCTAGACCATAAATAGTATATAATGATATATTTTTTCCTAATTTTTTAGGTGAAGAAAATTTCAACTCAGAAATACCCAAAAATTACTTCGGTTAAATTTGAGAAAAATGAGACCTAGATAAGTAGGACTTCATGACATGTTGTATTGTGTATATTATTGTTGTAGTATGTGTCTTTGATATGAACTTATGTTTATTTTCTATGTTTTAAATGCGTTAAGGGTTTCAAATTTAGTATGTGATTGTGTATGCTTTATATGTCGTGGGCTGCCGTAATTATATGTATATATGTGCATGGAATGCTAGGTGGAAAGAAGTTGGACTCTAATTCTCGCCGGAAGGGAATCATATATATGTATATGTCTTGACATGCGATAGAGCTGGGCCAGTAGAAATCCCCTTACTGCGTGTGTGAATGAAAACGTTCCATTTTGCTGCCTACAATGACTTCATATGTACATATATATAAATATATATGTGTGGAAGGTGGCGTGGTGACTGAGCTGGGTGAGTGGGATTTCCTCCGTAGATGCATGTAACAAGGTGGGTTTCCATTGTGATGATGGCATTGTTTTCTTCTTTTTTTTTTATTGTTGGTTGTGTAGGTTGTAAAAATATGTATATGCCAAGGCTATTGCTGGGAAATGGGAAGAAAGGAAGCCTCTAAACTCTTGTGCGGGTTACGAATGGATATGTATATGTACATAATATTTGGAGGTTGGAAACATTATATGTATATGTTGTATGTGTACCTTGTTAGATAGGAAGGCTAATTGGGAATGTTGTATGTGTATATGTGATATGATGAAAGCGGAAATGGAAGTTCAACTTGAGAATGTGCACTATTAGATGAAATGGAGGTGGGAGTTAGGAATTATATCAATATTAGTTTTCTTATGTGCTTGTGTGTTGGGGAATTGGAAGGAGGGTGGAAATCCACAAAGTAGGAAGCGAGAAAACATGTATATGGATATGTATAGGCATATAGGTGTTGGATCTCTTTTCCATAGCGTGTGTGCATGGTTTTGCTAGTAAGAGTAAAGGGAGATGTCATGGTATGTGCATTCTTAACAATTATGGAGATTGATGAGGAGATTATAGACACATGTTGACATGGAGGAGGTTGGAGGTGGAGGCTAGAAAGAAGGGAGTCTAAGGAGCAGATCTAAACTATAAGTATATGCATACATCATAAGTTAAAAAGGAGGAGTTAAGTCACCAATAATCTAAGTCCTTACTATCATAGCTATATATGTTAGGTGTAAGTGAGATAGAAGTATAGGATGTCGGAATGGGTATAAGCTGTAGATAAATAGGGTATGTAGGTTTAAGGGAGAAAGGTACTCGTAGTCAACCATAAACCATAATCATAATCCTTACATCACAATAAGTAATGATAAGGGATGGATGGAAGTTTAACTTAAGCCTCATGTGTCATAGGTACATATGTATATATCTAAGGACAAGACATGTAACTATAATCATGAATAGAAGTCCATAGCTTGATAATCTCTTGTTAGATTTTATGGAGGTTGTTCTCTTATTGATGTTAGGGACGTATCTTGCTTTGTGGAATAATTGTGTGTTTTAAATGGAATGTATGTTGACATGGTTGTCGCTTATATATGCGCTTGACTCTTGAATATGTGAAGTGGAGCACTTGAGAAGTGCCATAACATAGAGGTGTCGAGGAATGATAATTGTAAATCAATCATGAGTGGGGGATTGGACAGTTGAGGTGATTTAGATTATATTATACTATTATTTAACTAAAAATTTATGTCTAGCTTGATCGATTCTATCCAGTTGGTTTGACCTTCTATGCTTATCTATGATGTGAAATGCATAATCTCTTCTTGTCGTGGTAAATGGGAATATGAGGTTTAACGATTTTACTTGTAGGATTGATTGGGTTCCTATTGCTTGTCCTTAGAATTGTACTCTTAAATGTTTGATAGTTATCTTATTTTATTTTACTTTATTGCCTTAAACATGGATTGGCCTGTGATTTTATATTGTTTGATCATCCTAAACCAATTAATTAAAAGATTAGACTCAAATAAAACTGGACATACATTACATGAGACATTGCATGAAATTGAAGGCCATCACAGCTATAGGACACACCCAAAGTGATCAAAGAATCACTACTCCACCAAGTGCAAATTAAGTGACTAGGGGATTATCACGCCTTAATGGTTCTAAGTCCAACCTGTCTCTTGAGGGTGTGTAAATGCTTGGTGTATAAGAGGCACCTAGGCCTAGATCACTAAAGCTAAGACACAGTTATAGTAAAGTGATAAGAGTAATTAAATTATGTATAAGACTCAGGCTCTAATGGTAGCTTCAGAATCCTTAACCCAAGGTCAAGGAAGGCATAAACCCTAGACTTCACGTTGGTTACCGGAAGACCACGTGAGATGCTACATTCATATGATTGTTCATGCATAACATTTGTTTTGACAACATGTTTGAAATTGTTTGTGTTTGTTGCAACACTGAGAGATTGTACCCCTATCTTACTAGGCTATTAGCTCACCCCTCTAGACTATTTTACAAGTAAAAATTATAAAAGCTTGGGATGGAATAAGATGTGAAGTGTGGAGAGTTTTTGGAAGCCAAGAATAATAAAGTAAGAATTGTGAATGGTAGATTATTTAGATGAAATGTTATTTTTAGGACCTTGATGTAAAATTTGAATTTGTGAGACTTAGGGTTTTATTCCATTTACTGATTCGTAGAGGATTCTAACTCTCTGTGATCTTGGTTGACCGTGGGACATGGAATCCATAGTTATATTTTTATTGTATAATTATATGTAATATGATTAGTCATAAATGTAATTACTTATTTGGAGTCTTACGATCTCTAACTCGTAAAACGGTTATCATGTAACGGGTGCACACATGCTATGATAGCTATTAGCGAAAACTTCCAGGCCCCCCTTTAGGGTGTGATAGGTTATCTGGTCGCCCCTTTTTTAGCTTAGTCTCATTAATGGTTGACACTCTTTGATGTCGTCCATTTAGGACACTTGGCCTCCTTTAAGCCCAATCTCATTAGCAGCTAGCACCCTTAGATGTCTAGGTTCGTTTAAGTTACCTAGCTCTTCAAGTCCAATCATGTCAATAATTAGCACCTTTCAATGTCCAAGCTTGTTTAGGTCCTAGTCCCCTTTTGAGCCCAGTCTCATTAGTAGCTAGCAACTTTACATTGTTTGATTCCATTTTAAGCCCAATCTTGTTAATAGTTGTCACTATTAGATTATTAGATTTCCCTAAAACCTAATCTCATAGTCACCTAGCATTTTTTTTTTTAAATCCATTGTTACATCAAGCAAAAATGGGCAGATATTTTTGTCTTTATAGTAAAGTTTTTATCAAACTTCGCTATAAAGAGGAACAATTGAAGACACCTATTTTTTGCCCCTTTGAATTTTTTTTCTCTTTTAGTTTGATTTAGAAAAAGCCTTAATTTTAGGAAAGGGGCCCAAAATATAAAAATGGAAAAACTAAAAAAAAAAAGTCGTGTGGCAATCCATGAGGCTTATTTTGGGATGAAAATACATCGTCAAGGTCAAAAACAATTTTTAAGTCAAAATATGCATATGTGATTTGATAGAATACAAATCATTTATAATTAAAAAAAAGAAGAAGAAAAAGATATTTTTTGAAAATTAATTTTTCCATTCGAGGCTCAGCTTACACATTTGTAAATTCATAAATAAATAAATAAATAAATAAAAATAGACAATTTAAATTGATTGTGACTTCAAATGATACCTCAATTGGATTTAAATTACTTATTTTATAAAAAAATAAATAAAGTTTCGAGTAAAACCAATTACTAGACAATTTTGAGCTTGTTATTCTATAAATTGAACTATTTTTGAAAATATAACTTAGCATATGTATACTAGATTCACTAATTTCATATGGGAAAAATTTTGCTTCGCATGGTACCCGGAAGTTGGACTGAATTTGAAGGTCCCTAAAACGGGCCTTGCATGGGACTAATATTATCTAATGCACCCCTAGGTAGAAGCTAAGCATGGCTCAGTTGGAGCCTGCTTGCAGTCTAGAAGGTCAGAGACTCAATCAAAGCGCCTTGTTTTTTCTGCTCTAGTTGTAGATGCCACGTGTCACATGGCCATTGGTCACTTGACCGAGTCAATGCCTCCAAACCATCTTCTTCCTCCCTAGCACGAACAGTTACTAGCAGAGGAATGTGACAATCAGCGTGACAGTTTCATATTTTGGCCAAATTTAACCAGATTTTTAACCCAATTTCATCAAATAAAAAGTGGAAATTGATGGACGACGTGGAGTACAAGCAATATGAGCCCAATTTTGTAAAATTTATTATAGAAAAACTCTTCAAAGACATACTTAAATTTGGCTAAAAATAAGAAATTACATATTTTCTAGAACAAAACTTAACCTTACTTGCAAATTACTAAGTAAACATATCGTTGAGGTAAGTAAAGCTCAGCAGACACGATTGAACTTTCAAATTCTTTCAATTTATAGAAAAATCGTATTAATATTAGACTAAAAGATACAAGAACTCTAAAAACCCAATTGCGTAGAAGGTTTGATTTTTCTTGAATCTAAGGCTTTCATATGTTGAATTGAAGCCACCACACTAAAATAAAAATAAAAAGATTTTCATTTGATTGTTGATGCCTTTTTATTAAATTTCCCCTTTTGTAGTAAAATATGAATGGTCTTTGATCTTATCCTATTTGCTTTCCCTTTTAGGTTTATTTAGACCTCTTGCGAATACTAGCCATTCTTTAGTTTTATGAGAAAATATATATACAAAAAAAAAAAAGTGTTTTTAGAAAGGGAAACAATTTTTAATAAAAGCTTTCTTTTTCAAATTTTCAGAAACTTTTATGTGGAAATCAAAAGGTTTTAAATAAGATAACCCTAAATTCATTTTTCTTTAGTTTTAAAAATCTTTTTATATAAAAAGGGTCTATACAAACTAGTGGCTAAAATTAAAATCAATCTACCCATTTAATTCTAATTTCTCATTTTTCCCAACTTTGGTTAAGTGGCGACTCCATATTTTAAAAAGTTTTTATTTATTTATTTATTTTTTCATTTTACATGTAATTGTTGTTTAAGTTTTCTTTGTAACCTATTATTAGAAAAAAAAAAAAAAAGCTTGACACAACTTAATGTATTGACTCCATTTCTTTTATAAATTGAAAATTAAATTTTAATTAATATAGATGCTTCAATAAAAGGTAAATGTTTAATTCCTTTGATTTTTTGACGAAGTGTGCTAAACACTTGTATTCATTTTGTAGAAAAATTTTAAACTTGTTAATAAAATTCTTTCATATATATGAGATATAATATAATTGTAATAGTAAGTGGAGATTTCTCTATGAATAATTCTAATATTGGCTTAAATAAGATAGGTCTGGCTCTTCAAATGATATGGTTCTATGTTCACCCTTGGTAGTGATTCAAATTAAGGAACTTCCATACTAATACTCCATTGAGTAACTCACAAACAGTCAATTTAAAAGCTAAGCTTACAAATGGCTACAATCTTTGTCTTTAAGTTATGTTATTACCAATAACTTGCTTAAGTGCTGAGTGATTCTTATCAAGTTTTGCCTTGAGTTTTATTTGATCTCAATCGTTGAGGGTTAGTTAGGTGGAACAAAAACCTTGGCAGGATACATCTTGGTAGTAATAAACATCCCTCTATTTTAGATGGGAGCATCACATTAATATTTTTTTTTTCATATATTTTAGTATATGTAGACATTCCGTTTTTATCCATTTATTTTTAATCTATAGTTTAGGGTGTTTTGTTTTAATTAAAAGAAAAAGAAAGAAAGAAAAATAAAAAAATAAAAAAAATGCAAAGGAAAAGGCTCAAAAATGTGAAAATAAGGAAAAATAGAAAAATATAAAGAAAATATAGAAAAATAAAAAAATTAGAAAATTGACACAATTTTTAGAGGAAAAAATACAAACTGTTTTTTACTCCAATGCATATAGGAGTTTTAATAAATATGGAGGTTTCATTTTAATATTGCGATGCTTTTAGCTTGATTTAGATCCATTTTACTCATTCATATGAGTAGTAAATATATTTATTTAAGTTAAGCTAAATTCATTGCAATTGCATAATAAAGTCCTAATTTGTTGTTTTATGAATGGGACTTTTCAATATAAAGTTGTTTAGGTATAAATGGGGACTAAAGTCCATTAAAAGGCTTTACTTTTGTTTAGTGTACAAGATTTAATGTAACATTGGTAGTCCAATAATAGTTAATGGTGTGGTTTTAGGAGGGTGTGTTTGGAATGGAAGAAATTAATGGAAATAAAAGGAAATCAATGAAAATGAAAGAAAATGTCATATGAATTTAGTAAAGAGTGGAAATAAGTGGAAATATTCACTTTGAAGTCCATCTCTTTTATCTCCAAAATTGGAGAGAAATGGGTAGAATCGGAAGGAAATGGGAAGACATTTATAAAATTACCCTTTATGACAATTTTCATATAAATAAAGTAAGGGTATTTTTTTTCAAATATTAATTTCATTTCTTTTTTATAAAAGCAACAAACAATGGAAATGGAAATTATTATATTATCAAACGCAAAATAGAAATGGCATTTCTTTACATTTCTACTCATTTCTCTTCCTTTACACTCATTTCCGTCAGTTGTCTTTGAAAATAATTGCTAAACACAACGTTTGAGCTTAAGGGTTCAAACCAACCCCACTCATGTCTCATGGTCTATGATTTTAGAGTGAACAGGCTTAATCTGTTGTGAATGGCATCAATAGGGTGGTTTGTTAGAGAATAGGTTAACTCTAAAAGTGAGTTTGGCTTCCCATGAGGAAATTGGTTGAGAATTGATATTACTTTCCTAATGAAGCCATAGCAGGCCAAAACTAGTTGGTGTAGTTGATCTTCTCTAACATATAAAGGATTGTGGCAAAGCTAAGAGAACACCCTTAATGAGAAGGATGAGCTCTAAATAGACTTGGAAGACAAGACGAGAAGACTAGCTCACCATCCGAAATATGAGTAAATATGTAAATTTCAGGATGATCAGTGCCGCATGGGCACTTTAAGAGGGGAGACCTCCTATCCTGTGACAAATGGTATTAGAGTAGAAGCCACATCTATCCTCCTAAACACTACCTAGTGTGTTTAATATATTGGTAGTTCTTGTTGAAAAATAAGCTTGTGTATGTTGAGCTTGAGAGGAGCGGCCATTAGAGGAAGAACACCATTATTAAAGGGATAGTTATGTCATGAGTTAGGTTTGTAAAAAGAATCTACCTAAATCTTTATGATTGTATTTCAGTGAGCTGTCCTACAATTGGGCAACTCAAAAAGAGGCAATAAAGATATGTGAAGGCAAGAGGGAGCCTATGAAAGTGAGTCTTAGCAAAGATGCTCTTGGGTAGAGTTTGACAATAGGTAAAGAAGGGTCACCAATCTTTGAGTGAGGATAGTGACAATAGATTGGCTTCATGATAAGGGTGTCATGAATTTAGGTGAGGGAAAATTTCACGATTTATGATTTCAAGGTGGACATGAAGAGATTAACTTAAACTTAATGTGTTGGGAATAGCATAAGTAGGGTTGTTTGTTTGAAAAATGGATTGACTCTAAAGGCAAGTTTGACTCCCCATGAGCAAATTATTCTAGAGTTAATGATGCTCTCCTTATGATGCTATGGCAAGCCAAAACCAAACATATGAGGGACCATGGCTAAGCCAAGAGGGCACTTCTAATGAGTAGGATGGGCTTAGAGTAGACTTGGAAAGATAGGATGAGAAGGTTAGCTCACTAGTCAAAATATGAGTAAATATGTGAATTAAAGGTTGGTTGAGCACCACATGGATACTTTAAGAGGGGAGAACCCATGACACATGCACCGGGTGTGTGGGTACCAAGTGTAGGTGTATGACTACAAGTGTTGTCTTCCCTAATTTACCAAAGCACCCTAGACACAAGTGAGGAAAATAGGGCAAATTGAGGATCATTATGATTGAATTAACACATGCTTTTGAGCATCTTATGAAATTGGAAAGCTAAAGAATGCATTAAAAGCTTTAGTTAAGTTTAGAATAATATAATCTTATAAAATTTTGGATTTGAATTAGCAAACTAGCTCAAAGAACACAAATTAAAAGATTCAATTTTTTACAACCTTCTAAGTTCCTAAATGTAATTAAAGCTTAGTTCTATAAATAGGGAGATTAGCATAAGTAATTTGAATCAAAATAGTCTCTTAGTACTTAAATTAAAAAAGTCTTAATAAGAAGAAATTCAAGATTTCTCTCTCTAAACCTACATTCTAAAAAATCCATGCTCTTCTCTCTAGTTTTAGATCTTTTCTAACAAAATTATAGCTTTTAATCAATTTTACATGTTAAAAACATCAAAAGCCTTCAAAAGTTTGTTAGAAAACACATCCAAAGCCTAGCTTTATTTCAAATTAAAGATCAATCTCAATTAAGTGCTTTTATCCACCAACACATGCAACCATTGCCACCTAAGTGATGACACTTCTAGCATCACTAGCACCGAGAAAGGTCATTTGACATACTCCTAGCCACCAACAATCACTAGAGTATCACCACTAATGGATTTCCTCTAGTGTAAATTCTAGTTTAGTCTATCCATTTTAAACTTTTTTTAATTAAGATTTAATAGAGCTATTTTCAACAATAAATAACATTCTTATTTACTTAATTTATTCTTTATACATAATTATTCTAAGTTTATTTAGAAAAAAAAAAAGAAAAAAAGAAAGGAGCTTTGAACATATTGGGTTTTGTTAATACTTATAGGCTTAAAAATAAAAATAATGTTTTTTTTAAGAAATTAGACTTTTTGGGAGAAAATTAAAGTACTTAAATAAAATTAGTACTTTCAATGAAAAGTTTTTTTAATGAAAATGGAACCTTTTTGGTAAAATTTGTAGTTTCTTAGAAAAGTAAGATTTTTATAATAAAAATTAGTTTCTTTTAGAAACTAAAAATTTTCTTTTAGAAAAGAATAAAAATATGAAAATTGAAAAAAAAATACTAATAATGGATTTTTTTTTCAATTAAAAAAAAAAAGCACATGATAGAGTTTTTAAAAAAGAAACTATGATGATATGATCATTAAATAGTTATGTGGATATCCAAATATGAGCAGCCTGAAAATTAAAAAAAAATCCTAAAATAAAAAAATATATAAATAATTTTTCTTCATTTTCTATTTTTCCAATAAATAATTTTACTTTCCAATTAGCCAAATTTAGCAAAAAGAAAATGAATTAAGAAACTTTACTTAGTAGTGAGTTTTATATTTAAATTCCAATGCTTTTGGCCTAATTAAAATTGGTCACTGATAACAGCATATTATCTCATGATTTATCTTGTGATTTGGAGGTTTTTATTGTTAAATTTGAAAACAAATCACCAAGATAAAGATACTAAAGTGCTTGTATTTTGATATTTTAGGAATCAATAGACTCAGACAGGAAAAGAGTGCATTAGGAGATAAAAAAACATGAAGAAATGAAGAAAATCAGTAGGCAAGGGATATCACACGGCCGTAGGAAGAGGTTGGAACCAAAAGAAATGGAGTTTGCAAAAATACCGAGGAGCCTATGGGGTGAGACCATGGTCGTGCCTCAAGTGGTGGTGGCAACACCACTTATCATACGACCGTGTCTCATGTGATGGAACATTTGCGAAAGATATCGAGGAGCCTATGGGGTAAGACCACGGCCGTGCCTCATGTAGTGGAACATCTGCGAAAAATACCGAGGAGCCTATGGGGTGAGAGCACGGTCGTGCCTCATGTGGTGATGGCAACACCACTTATCACATGGTCGTGCCTCATGTGGTGGAACACCTGTGAAAAATGTGACTTTTCATTTTTGTGACTGTTTTTATATATTCCTTTGAGAAGAAACGTAAGAGAGGACTTTTGGCAATTTTCAGTTTTCAGACTTTTGTTCTTTGAGAGAATATTTCATTTTGATAGCAAGAACAAGAGATTGAAACAAGTTTTCCTTGTGATCAATTGAGAAGTATTTATAGTTGGCTTTGGGAAGTGATCTCTGGAGTTTTTGTGTTCGAATTCTCTCCAACTGTATCGCAAAATTGGTGATTTCTGATCTTTATTTATTTATGCAATTTTGTGATTTGTGTTTATATTATTCATGAATTCTCTCAAATATTCCATTGTAACTTGTGCATTCATTGTTAAATCTATGGCTGGCTGGATTCAATTGGTAGGAAGAAGAATGAAACCCTAGATTGCTAAAGTGATAATTGTAGTCATGTTATTAGATTAAGGTATTTGTGGATTATTCATAATTGCAATTCCTATAATTTCAATTGAAATTCTTAAAGGTTTTAATTGTTAGAAATTTTATCTGAGATAGAATTTGTTAGGGATTCTTAATTAGATTAATATAACAAAGTGGAAGCGACGTTAATTAATTGAATTAGGGTTTATTTGGAATTTAAAGCAATGTTCTAATTAATTATCCACTAAGGAATTAGGGGTAATTGCATTAGGGTATTAGGCAATCATAGCATTGGGAAGTGTATGGATGTAATTTGGAATCCTTTGTTAATTAGAGATACAGAAGTTGACTAATTAATTGAAGGTTTATGGTTATAAACCCATTTGAATAACCATACAAAGGTTACTCTAAATAACATGATGGCAATTTGATTAGCGTGTCTAGGGTGAATTCTTAATTCCTACCTTCTCAATTGAAAGGTTTATTTTATAATATTCTCATAGTTCTTGTTTGAGTACAGTTTTCAATTAAGTAGTTAAAAGGATCTTTCTTTGAATTGCCTAGATATCAGTAAAAGTTATTATAAGTTTAGTAATCTTTTTAATCCTCAAGGGATCAATACTCTACTCACTTCTATATTACTTGATTCCGACCTAGTATACTTGCTAGAGAATTCACTATTATTTTATATATACAGTTCATAGTGATCAGTCACCTAATTGATTTTAACATTTTCTACTTTTATGACTTTAGTTGATGAGAACTACAAAAACATTTTTTAAAAGCGTTACTTGATATATTTTCCTTAACTTAGGTTGACTAAAATAACCAAAAATTGGTTAAATCAAGTTCAAGTAATAATTAGATATAATTAAGCGTAAAATTAAAAATTTAGAAATAAAATTACTAAATTAACCTCACATTAGTGTTTAAGTGAAAAGGCTAGCATAGTGTTTTAGGCAACCTAGTAATTTAACAAGGAGTTTTTACTTATTTTCCTTTAAGTAATACAAGTTAAGTAGGGGCACTAAGGTAATTAGCATTTAATTTTGAATTGGGGGATATTTAAGTCTAAAAATTCTAGAACTCTCATTGAGAGTATCAATCAATTTATAAGCTTTGTAAAGATATTAATAGATAATTGTGGGTCTATGAAGGTGAATTTGGTGTAAGAAATTTAATTTTAAAGTTCAAGAGATATTAGAAAGGTTTTAAGAGCTAAGGAGTAAGGTAAGTACTTAATTATTTTTTTAATTTGAAGTTTAGCATACGATTGATGAATAATTGAAGTGGAAATATATATATGTGTAGGATGTATGTGTATGAGAGAGAAATATTTGATTTGGTGAATTATAATGTTTTGGTGTTAATTGGATATTTGTTTGAGGTTGTAATGGATATAGATGAATGTTTAGAGATTTAAGTGGTTGATTATGGAGATGCTATGCTTGTCGTGAGGCTGATTGTAGGTTTGAGTATGTTCTTGGATAATTTTGGTGAATCGATGATAAAGAATAAGTAATTGATGTTTCGGTAAGATGTTTAGTTGATTAGAATGTATTATTGAAGAAAATTTGTGAAATGGATGTATTTTTTATGTGGTTGAATTAAATGATGTTAAATGAGTAATTGGAACTTTAAAATTGGTGTTTAATGTTTTTAGGATGAGTGGTAATTGATAAGAATTAAATAGGAAATGGTAATTAGGAGTAAGGAATTGGAATAGTAATGATTAAAGAAGAATTGAACATAAGTGGGTAAGTTGGAGGGTTTAATTCGTTTTTAGAATAAATTTAGAATTTTGAGGTGCTAATTTGATGTTTAAATGAAGTTAAAGTGTTAATTTTAGAATTGTATGAAGTTTAGAAACATTTGGTTTGGGTCTAAAGTGATTTGGAGTTAAAACAAATAAGTTATGATATTTTGAAATTGAAGTTCGTAACTGAAAAGTTGTAGTATTTTTAGGATTTTTAACTTACTTGAAATCTAGAAATTTTCAAAGAAAATGGTAGAGGGATAAATTAGGAGTCAAATGCCTTTGGTTTGATATGATTTGAGGTTGTAATGAATAAGTTATGCATGTTTTAGTGAATTATGTGCAAGAAAATGAATTTCTAGAAATTTTGTAATAAATTGTAGTAAATTTAATAGAGTTTAAGTATTGTGCAATGAGGATGATAAATCTGAAAAATTAATGATTGAATGCTCATCTTATGATATGTTTTATGCATTAGCATGATAATCTTGTAAATTGAAATTGTTGATGTGAGTTAACTCATTACTTGAGTCACCGAGTTAAAGTTGAATTCCTTTTCATGTGCTCTTATGTTTTTTATAGAATTCAAACCATTTTTCATAAAATTCAAGTTTGATCCAATTCCTTCATTTAAAATCATCAAAAACATGTTTTTCGAATGATATTTGAGATAATTACTTTTCTATATAAAGATTTACTTCAAGATTGAAATTCTACAAATTATTTCATCAAATTAAAGCTATTTTCACCTAATAAGAGATTAGAGTTCTAAATCAATATTATTCAAAGAATATGTTTGATCTTCATGAGCATAATCATCAATTCAAAAATGTGTTTCTGGGCTTAATTAGTAACATGAGCTTAATTCATAATTCTTGGCCTTAAAAATCATAATACATATAATAACCAAGTTGGGCTTTTTAATAAAATAATTAATTATATAAATAATAAAATAGAATAGGCTACCTCTAAGGATGCAATCGAGCAAATCGTTATAGGATACTCGACTAGCCCAATCCGATAAATACTGTATAGAGATTTGGAACATGATTCAAAACCCTATAAAGTTTAAAGTTGGGTTTTAGGACTTTAGAAAAATCCTATAGGAAGCTTACTTGATAAAAAATAATATATCAATAATAATATTTGCTCTTAACCTACATGACATACATTCTATACTAGTTCTATATTATATAATGTAATTAATTTGCAATTTTTATTTATATGTTAGTAAGTATAACCTTAACCCTACTTAAATACTTTCTACTTATCTTATATAAAGTCTATAAAAACCCAAACCACCCTTATAGGTTAGGTTTTGGTAATAGATATAAAACCCTATAGGGTTTTTGTAGGGTTTTGGAAAATGCTAAAACTTATAGGGGTGAGTTAGGGTTTTATAAAACCCATTCTTGACTCGCCTCGATTACATCCCTAGTGACCTTAAGGGAGGATCAAACCAATCTAAAATCCAGTTCAATCAAACTGAATTGGTCTCCTCTTAATCAATTCACCTAAACCAGTTTTAACCTAGAATTTAAGAAAAATAAAATCAATTAATAAATTAAAATTAGATAATAAACTAAAAATTAAAATGGAATAAAATAGCGCCAAACCCTTAAAGATGAACCAAATTCAATTATCCCTAATTAGTTCACAACCTTTCAACCGATTCAATTAATAAACTAAATCACCAATTAATTAAGAAATTAATTGAATTAATAATAAGATTAAAATAGTGGGCTTATTTAGAATTTCCATATAAGCCTACTAGCTTAAATGGGTTTGTGCTTTGTTGAGTACTAAGTTAATACCTATGGGCTTAAATGGTAATTAAGTATAATTGAACTAATAAGTTCATTTAATCAAATTAATTAAATACTAATACTAATCGATAATTATGTTCTTACTTACACATTATCTTCTAATTAAGTTAGAGGATTAGCTAATCAAAGATTGTTTCGTGGCATTACCTTTCCAAGTATTGGATAGTTGTATGTTGTGCATTAAATCTAGGAAACTTAAAATGAATTATTACTTAAACTCAGCTAAAGTGTCTATAATGTTTCTTATGCATGGTTAGTAGGTCTAGATGGTAACAAAAGTAATGTAGGCAACTAGGTCATAAAGGCATTGTGGCAAGTAGTCGTTAGGGTTAGTACTTGCACAAAACGGTTACAAAAGTGGAAAGAAGTTGACCGAACGCTGTATGGGATATAGTTCTCGTACAAAACAGTAGGAATGGACTATGACTATTGTGGCAAGCCTAGAGTTTGGAGCGAACTCTCGAGCGAAACTACTTTATATCAATTAATAATTTTGATATCGAATATAGTTTCAGTTGTAGTAGTTAGATATACCACAATAATCCCTTAACGCCTATCAAGTAGGGTCAAGACCCCTTTTAGCCCCTAGAGTATCTACAATCATGAATACTCCTATGCTATTTGTTTTGCTTTAACTTAAATAACTTAAAAAATAGGTATGCATGACATGCAAGTATGTGTTTGGTGCTAATCCACGTTAAATACTTGTTTCTCATTCCCATTTTGCTATTTTTCAAGTGATGATGATTTCTTCTCTAATGATATAAGTTATGACTTTCTAAGTTATGGTGTTGACAATGAGTTTGTGGAGTATACGAGCGATGCTTAGTTATTCGTTGGCTATTGACATTTGTTTATGCTTGCTATTTTGTTGTGTTGATGAGTGTAGTGAGGGTAGTTGACTTTTGGGACTTGAGACTTTCCAAACTTTGCTTATGTTCAAGACTTGAGACTTAGACAATTTTGAGAACCATGGACTTTGTTATTTAGGCTACATAGCCCTAATGGGCTTTGCTATTGGTTTCCATATCTTTATAGTATTTTCCACTCCAATGCCACAACACTTATTAAAACAAATGGTTTTTTCAAAAGATAATAATCTTGATTTCATAAACTAAAAATTGGATTAGAAACCTGCATAGTATTACTCATAAGCCTTAGTGTATTTTTACTTATGTAGAATATGTGACAAACTGTATACACTTAGACATTTGAAAGCATGACATAAACCGTTTGTATTAAGTGAATCGAACTTAATACATACTAAATTAAGGAAAATGGTGAAATTTTGACCTTAACACTTAGCATATGATTAGTGCTATAAGTATAGGAACTAACTAAACCTTTCCAAAATGACTAATAAATTAAGGGTTTTTTTTTCTTTTCTTTTTTTAATTTTTGGCATCTTTTTATCATCTATCCAAACTATTTGTTTTCTAATAATAAAATACTGAAAAGATAAAAATATAAATACGTGTATACATTTCTTACAAAATTAAATACTTAGCAAATCCCAATAAAGTTGAATTTATTTATCCTTTACTTTATTCATTTTTATAAAAATACCAATTAAAATTTCATTTTTTAATGTATAAAATATATTTTTAAACCTTTTTCTTTTAAAAGTATGTGAATTTTCATTCTTTAATTATCATTTCTCAATTACCATCTTCATCATAATTATAAAATAGAAATAAATAAGATAATTTTTTAAACACTAAACTTCAAATAGATATTAGATAGAAACATACAAGATAAAGAGAGAAGAGAAGGAAAAAAAAAGCCAATCTAAGCGTGCCTTAAATTTTATGGTCTCTTGTCATGTCTCAAAACCAGAGGCATGAGGACACCACATGTAAAGTGTAGCAACACTTATGCATGTCAAGCAATTACAAAAACATCTAAAAATTAAATTAGTCAAACAAATTTATGCAATTATAATGCTATGATCAATCTTTCATAAGGACATAAATTGTCTTTCGACATTATTCATATTTTAGGTGCTCTTATTATTCTTTTTTGCACTCATAAGACACTGCTCAATGGGTATGCCTAGCTATTCTAGAACACAATCATGAATTCACACACAACTACACAAGTCATATAATTTACAAGTAATCATTAAATGTGATTGCTTAAGCTGAAGGAGAATGTTATTTTGTTGAAAACACCACTTAGGAATTTATCAAAGTTTGTTGAACTAGTTGTCTCTCTTTTTTTTTTTTTTTTTTTGGTTAGTGGGTTGTTATTTCTTTTCTTATCTTTTCTTTTCTTTCTTTCTTTTTTTTTTTTTGCTAATTTTTTATTTTACTTAGGTCGTAAATTATATTGTTAGTTGTGGTAACTAGAATTATAGGATATGATCCCTTAGTTCATATCTTTCAAATGTATTTAAATCAATCTTATCTTCCTTTTGCTGCTCATATCTACTTTAATTTTTTTTCCTCTATTTTCTACTAGTGTTGCACCTAAACATTGACCCAAACTTTACTAAAAATAAACTTTCAAGCTACGGAGATTGAGTTAAGTTTTGCTCAAATTGCTCCTCCAATCTTCAATGAGGATAATTATTAAACTTAGGCAATGTGTATAGAAGCCTATCTTAAAGCCTTGGATGTCTGGAATGCTATGAAAGATGCAAATTTTTATGTTCTATCTCTATCAAATAACTCAACAACGGCTCAACTTAGAAACCATAAAGATAAAAGAGCAAAGAAAACAAAGGCAAAGGCCATTCTCTTTGCTATAGTCTCACCTTCAATTTTCATAAGAATTTTGACTTCAGAATCAATGAGTGTCATTTGGAATTACCTTTGAGATGGATATCAAGGTGATCAGAGAATTGAAGGTATGAAAATTTTGAATCGTATTAGAGAATTTGAAGTGCTTAAGATGAAGGAGTTGAAAACTATCAAAGAATTTTCTTACTAGCTTTTGAAAATTGTAAATCAAGTAAGATTACTTAACACTAAGTTTTCCAACTCTTGAATTGTTCAAAAGCTTTTAGTAACTATTCTTGAGAGATTTGAAACCTCAAATTATGCTTTAGAAAATATTAAAAATCTATGGAGTATTACTTTGATAGAAATAATTCAAACGTTGTTAGGCACTAAATAAGGAAAACTCATAAGACAAGATGGTACAGTTAAAGGAGCTATGTAGTCAAAGCACCAATTTGATGTCAAGGGGTAAAAAAGGAAAAAAAGGACATAGTTGCCAATGGAGATGCAACTTCTAATAATAATAATAGTAGCAACAAAAGGGAAAGATTTCCACCTTGCAAACATTGTGGTGGTAAATCTAACCTTCATTTTAAATGTTAGAGGAAGCTTGATGCAAAATGCAATAAATGTAGCCAAATGGGGCTTGAGTTAGCAATATGGAAAGTAAAGATTTAACAAACTATTGAAGCAAAAAATGCTAATCAAGAGTAGGAAGATCAACTCTTTGTTGCATACTTTTTTTCTAGCAACAAATCACCTAAATTTTAATTAATTGATAGTGGTTGCACAAACTATATGATCTATAACAAGGATTTGTTAAATGAATTGGAGAGCACCAAAGTGAATGGGAGAATATTGGAAATGGTGAACACATTCCAATTAAAGGAAAAGGCACTATAGCTATAACAAGCAAGTTATGTACAAAAACTCTTACTGATATTCTATATGTACTTGATATTAATCAAAACTCACGCAATGTTGGAAAATTACTTAAGAAATTATTCAAATTTATTTTTGAAGACAAATGTTGTATAATTAAGGATCCAACAAACTAAGAAAGGTTTAAGGGTAAAATAAGGAGCAAGAGTTTTTCATTTGATCTAACAAAGGAGAAGCAAGCTACCTTCCAAGTTATAGCAAGCTCAATTGATCTTTAGTATAAGAGGTTAAGTCATTTTTATCATTTAGGAATGAACTACATGTTGAGGAATTGACTTGTTCAAGGAGTACCTACCTTAATAGCAAAATTAACTGATTGTGAAGCTTATCAATTTGGGAAGCTAACAACATAACCATTTTCTAAAGGTGTTCCAACAGCCACACAAAAGCTCCATCTAGTTCATATTGATCTTAGTGGACCACAAGTCAGAGGTTGTAAAGGTATTTCAAAAGTTCAATGCTTGTGTGGAAAACTAAAGCAACTAAATATTTAAGTACTAAGATCTGATAATGGGAATGATACATCTTAGATTAGTTTCAACATTTTTGTGCAAAGGATAGAATAAAACATTGGCTTACTACTCCTTACACTGACAAAATGGAGTAAATGAATGAAAAAAATAGGTCAATCATGGAGATAGCAAGGTATATGTTGCATTAAAAGGGTTTACCAAAGAAAAAATAAGCTAAACTAGCAAATACTTTTATGTCCATTCAAAACAGGCTACCTACATGAGTTGTGCAAATCAAACACCATTTAAAGCTTCATTTGATTTAAAACCTCTTTGGATTTCTTTAAGATACTTGGTTGTTTATGCTACTCATATGTACCTCTATTTAAATGTGATAAACCATTTTTCTACCTTGATTAGAAAACATACTAATAAGCAGAGATGTATACATCATGGAGCACAAAAAATGGAGTTGGAATGACTTGAAAATAAAATCAAAATCCTCTATTGGTACTTGAGGACATAGTAGATGATCTACCCATTAGAGAAACTAGATTGCTCTCTAACATCTACTAAAGAAGCAATGCCACAACGTGTAATGTAACAGTGTGTGAACCTACAAGCTTCAAGGAAGCTATGATGGACTTAAAAGGGGTGACTATAATGCAAGAAGAGTTATCTATGGTTGAAAAAAAAAAATCAAACGTAGGATCTACTTTAAAAAAGCTCATGATAGAAATGCCATGGGTGTCAAATGGGTGTTTAGAACAAAATTTAGTCCTAATGGTTATGTAAACAAGTATAAAGCAACATTTGTGGTGAAAGGTTATAAACAAATATTTGGGATTAATTATTGGGACACTTTGCTCTAGTTGCTAGACTTGATACAATTAGATTGCTCCATGCCATTACAACACAAAAGGAATGGTAGGTGTTTCACATGGATGTCAAATCGACTTTTCTCAATGGATTTTTGCAGGAGGAGATTTATGTTGATCAACTAGAAGGCTTTGTAATCAAAGGACAAGAAGATAAAGTTTACTTGCTAAAAAAAGTTTTTTGCAACTTAAAGCAAGCATCAAGATTTTAGTATGGCATAATTAATGATCATTTATTCAATTTAGGTTTTCAAAAAAGCCTATCAAAAGAAGCCACACCTTATGTTGATCATTATGGTGTAAAAATTTTAATTATTTCTCTATATGTTAATGATAGGAAGTAATGCAACACTTGATGAATTTGAATAAGAAATGATGAATGTTTTTAAAATGACATATCTTGGTCTCACAACACATTTTGCAGGAACAAAGATCATTGAAAGGAAGCATGAAATTTTTATTTGTCAAAAGAAGTATGCAAAGGAGATCATCAAGAAATTCCACCTTGATGAGTGCCAAGCAACTAACACTCCTATGAATCAAAAGGAGAAGTTTAGTAAGGAGGACGGAGATGATAAAGTTGATGAAACTCATTTTAGAGGATTAATAGGGTGTTTAATTTTCCTTACAACAACAAGGTGGAACATCTTATTTACAGTAAGTATTTTGTCAAGATTCATGCATTGTGCAAGAAAATTTCAATTGAAGGAAACAAAAAGAGTTATAAGATACATCCAACGAACTGTTAATTATAGAGCAAAGTATTTCAAGGAACAAACTTTTAGATTGTTTGATTATTTTGATAGTGATAAGATAGGTTCTTTAGATTATATGAAGAGTACTTTAAGGCATTGTTCTAGTATGGGTTCAAGAGTTTTCTCTCGGTGAAGAACTAGTAGCTTAATCAACAATAAAAGCTAAGTTCATTGCAATAACAGAAGCTGTCAATCAAGCTATTTGGTTGAGGGATATTCTAGTAAACATATATTTGGAACAAGACCATGACACAAAAATCTTCATGCACAATCAAGCATCAATTCAATCTCATGTAACCCTATGCTCCTTAGAAAGACCAAACATTTCAATGTCAAATTGTTTTATTTTAGATTGTCAAGCCTAAAATTATTATTGAGCTTGACTCCTTAGGCTAGACTATAGGGCCCAAAGAGCTTGGTTCATAATTAGGATGACTTAAGGATAATTGGCTTGATGAGCTCAGAATAGAGATCATTAGACCAGTCTTTTTGTATCTAACCTTTCTTAAGCAATCTCATGTACTCATAAGGATAGCCATTGGCCTTGGTCTATCAACAAGCTCATTCAAGACAACCATAAATTAAGTAAGTTTCATCTCATTTGTCAATTACTAAAACGATCAAATAGATGTCATTGAATTCAAGAGCCTATAAATACTTAGCCACACCTCCTCATTTGAAACTTTTGGAAGATACAAGAGAAACAACATTCTAATGCATTGTCTCTGCTCTCTAAAATCAAGCAAGTAATTCAATATCTCAATTACATAAGCTACAAGGTTAATGCTGAAGATTTCCTTAGGCTCTTTTATTTATCATTTATGCATTTGAGACACTGAGACTGCTTGTTTCTCCTCCCTATCACTTTCTCTAAGTCATCTCACTATTTGTCATTTCCACATCTCTACTTTAAAGTCACATGTGGTGCAAGATTTGTTTGTAGCACACATATGACCACCTCAGTTGGAACCCCACATCTTTAGAGAGAAGCATGGGAAAATGAAGATATAAGACTAGAACAAAGGATCAAGTTGCTAGCATTTTTCCAAAGTCTTTTCCACTTAGTAGGTTTGAGATTTTAAGGAATAAACTTGGAGTTTACAACTTCCAAGGGGAGAAGTGTTAAAAACATGTCTTAGGAATTTGCCAAAGTTTGTTTTAACTAGCGATCTATTTTTCTAATAGTGGGTTGTTAGTACATATTTTTGCTGCTAAAGTTTTGTTTTACTTAGATAGTGGGTTATGTTGTTGGGTAGCTAGAATTTTAGGATAGTGATCCTTTATTCCACACCTTCCAAATGTACTTAAATCAATCTTATCTTCAATAAAATTATCCTTTTGCAACTCAATTCTACTCTATATATATATATATATATATATATTTCCTCTATTTTCTACCATCCCTTTTTAATTAAAAACAACATATTTCAGACATGGCAATGTGAAAATGCCTGAGATGAAAGTGCATATAGTTCATTTGAGCATTCATTAGAGGTAGGAATGTAATCGAGATGGGACATAATAGGATACTCGCCTCAACCAACTCGATAAAAACCCTATAGGGTTTGATCCTATAAGGTTTAAGGTCGGGTTTAAGACATGGAATAAAATCCAATAAGGTTTAAGGTCGGGTTTAAGACATGGAATAAAATCCAATAGGGTTTAGGATCGAGTTATGAGATTTAGAAGAAACTCGATGGAAAAACTCGATCCAATTATTTTTTTAAATAATAAATTAATATTATAATTTATAATTAGTATATTTTATTTTATTATTATTTTATTTTTAATTTTTATATTTAATTTTTCTCTTCTTTCCATCATAAGTAGATTAATAATAAATTAAATAAATGATATATGAAAATAAGTTGAAATATGAAAAAAAAAAAAAGATTTAATCACCATTTAAATTAGGTCAGATAAAAAAATACCCTATCAAGTCGGGCTGGGTTTTAGATATATAATTTTTTATCAGGTCGAGTTCAGGTTTCAATGAACCCATCATAAACCCAACCCGTTTACATCTTAATTAGAGGAAAAAAAACTGGTAACAGCATTATTAAAGTTCATTAGTTACATAAAATCAACCGAGCGATTATCGATTATATTCAATTTTTTTGCAAGAACTTTGCTGCCCTTGGACATTTCAGTGCTAATTTGGTCAAAGTAAAGATTGACTCTAGAAACTAAAGATACAAAGAAAGGAAGGAAGGATGATTTCTCTCAGGAACTCGTTAGAAAGAGATATATTCAATGTGGTTACTGGACTTCAATTTCCGTGTCCCTATGCCACTTGGAGTTGTCATAATCACTTCGGACACGTTCAAAGTAGGATAGCTGAGGAAAGTTCTTTAGCAATGCATTCACTTCTATTTCTTCCAAATCCTTCAGATGGTGCAAGCGCAATAATTGGACATCCCACTTGCCTTGTAGCCCATTCAAGCTTGCTAGCTTTCCGCCCGTGATATAAAGCTTCTTTAGAGCCCCTAACTTGCTCGGGCTTAAACATTCAGGCATGCTTACAACAGGCATGCCTATGAGATGTAGCTTCTCCATATCTTTCGGAAATTGCCATGACGTCATGGCTTCCCCCATCGGTTGGTCTTGGGGTGATGAACGTGCAATTCCCCACGAGATCGTAAGGATTTTGAGACATTTAAACTTTATCAACACACTGAATTCATCCTTAATCACTGCCCCGGTACCTATATAAATACTTAGCCGTCTCAGTTTAGTAAGCTTGGAGAGATCATTTATCCTGCAAGGGTTTTTCTTCATAGTCCCAAGGACAAAACCCTTCAGAACTTGGAGAGAGGAAAGTTTCTCGATCCCTTTTGGCATGTGCTCTATCAGGTAACACTCTGATACGTCCAGATGTGTTAGCTTCCTCAGTGATGCTATATCCTCAGGAAGCTTCTCTAGATTGTGGCATGCTCTGAGGTCTAGAATCTCTAGAGTGATCAACTGAACGATTGAATCTGGGAGCACTGTGATTCTTGAGATTCCTCGAAGACTCAAGAACTTCAAGTATTTGTGTTTACCTAGACCTTCCAAGAACTTCTCACTCTCAACTTCAATATGATGTCTAGGTGAGTGCTGCCACCTTCCAAGTTGAAAAACTCTCAACTTTTTACAATTTGAAAACCACTGGGGAGTTAAATTAAGATATTGTCCACTTAGATTATAGATAGTTGACACGCTATCGCCAACTGGCTTATGTTCTCCTGAAGTATCTCGTCCACCTGAAATCAAGTGCATCTGGTTGCTACTCAGCATAAAACTCGGACGGATAGGAGATTCTTCCCCAGAGCTAGAGAAATGTGCATCTTGTGCCAAAGAGATTAGCATGTACTGCATCCAGGGATATATTCTGCATCTGTTGAGAATAGGGCTTGAGTCATTCCCTACTTGTTTTATCAGGCCTTGTTTAACTAGTTCTTGAAATACTTCTTCTCCAACTTCCTCTGCCGTCTTTCCTCCATTACTAAAGATCAAACCCTCACCTATCCACCAATAAATCAACGTTCTCTTCTTAACAATAGCATTAACCGGGAAAATCGCAAAACACAGCAGGCATAGCTTCAACTGGGCACTCGGAAGGTTGTCATAACTAAGCCGGAATTTCTGTATCACTGGACTTGTGAGAAGTATTTTCCTTAAGCTGGGCGGTAAATCCGGATATGCTGCTGATGTGTCCTTGCGGACTGGTGCGTGCTTTCCTGATGAAGAGCCCGCTTCATGAGGTGATTGATCTTTCGATTTCCTGCTTTCTTCACTTAGCTGCTTTAACTTGTCGACGATATCGCCGAGCTTTTTCTCAGTATGGTTTAAGCGGTTCTCTTTATCGCTGATTTTGGCTCTTAGGTCTTCCAAGGATCGCAATGCAGATGACAAGACTTCGACACATTCAGGTTCCCAAAGATTTCCTTCAATCGACATTCTTCGATTCCAAAACTAATAATGATGAACAAATGTCAAAGTACAAGTTTTTGTTGTTAACAAATAAAATATAAAGCTACAACTAATCTATCAGGCTTAATCTTCAAGATCAAATGATTGTACATTTACCATAGTATTAGAACTGGTGGTTCTGAATTCAAACCTTTACACTTATTTTGCCTCTCCTTAAATAATGGTCCACCTAGTGGGATTTAATCAATATGCTACCTAGAAGTGATAGTATGTAAGACGTGTTCATGAGAAGCCGATTGGTGCAAGACCGCAAAGTTGAGACCAGCGACAATCAACTGGGGTTGGTCTATCGGGGGTGGTCAACCGGCCGGTCTTGCATTTGAGGCACCTCCAATACAGGTTTCTAGGCCGGTTTCAGAAAGAATTGTTGATGAAGTTTTATCCATAATTTTCTTATATTATTCCTCGAGTTATTTAGTTTATTTAGTTTGTTTTAAATCATTTAATAAATGTTATTTTCCTTCCATAGATATTTAGTCCTTATATGTCTTCTTAGTTGATAGGGAATATTTCATATTTAGTTATTTTCTTTTATGTTACTAATTGTTAGGTCTTTTTATGAGCTATACATAGAAATATTACGTGACCAAACAATTATGATGGAATGAATTAAGTTTATTATTACACCTTTGTGATTCTTATGGTTTATCAAGGGGAAAAAGGAAAAAAAATTCTTTTTTTAAAAAGAAAACTCTTAAAATATACCATTGTTGAAAATAATCCCAATAATTATACTACTTCAAATTCAATTTCCAAAACTCAATTTTAAAATGCAAAGAAATCCGGTGCTGGAATCATGATGTCAATTTCCTCATTAAAATCGGGTGTTGATCACTTGATTTCATTAAATGCAATGAAATCTTATGTTCCACTCCCAATTTCATAGTGGCCAAAAGACATCAAGTTTTAAACATCCAATGTTAGTGCAATTTAAAATCGGATTTTGAAAATCAATTTTAAGTGATATAGTTTTTTGGGTTATTTTTCAAATGTAGTATATTTTATCAATTTTTTTGAAAAAGGAATTTTTTTTTCCCTTTTCTAGCTTAGCAAAATGAGTATTCTCCTAATTCATGAATATTGAAAGTGTTCTTTCTTTATTCAAATGAGCTCTTATCGATCTAATTTACATTGTGGCAAACATTATTGATTGGATTCATGAATCCCATCGAAATCCTTTTAACATCCATTAGAGTTTTGTAGATTATGCATATTATCAATTTACGATTCGATTATAAACTAATTCAGTTTCAATATTCATGCCTAATTTCGAATATTGATTCTATCTATATCTTGTTCATTTTTATTTTTCAAAGATCAATAAATAAATTTTTCTTTTTATTATTTATCAATATCGAAATCCCATATCTAAATTTCTACATCGATTAGGTGTCAAAGCAAGTCGAATCTATATAAATGTGTTAAGTAACTAATATCAAAACTACACAAAATTTATCAACTTAAAGTTATAGATAGGATAGCTTCCTATCTAAAAATTATCACGGTATGATTAAGGGCCTTCTTTTCTTAATCTCTTTTCCTTTATTTTTGGAATACTACCAAAATAAAATAGCTAGAGATGAAAGTGCAAATATATATATAACACTTGCAAAAGTAAATTTCCAACTAGACTTATTTACCTTCACTTTATTAATTTTATAAAAATGCTAAATAAAGTTTTATTATTTCAAGAAATAAGATATTCCTCTCAAAACTTTCCGCTTAATAATATATGAATGTTTTCTTCCCAACTACAATTCCTCCATCGCCACTACCAATCATATAATCATCATCATCATCATATAATCAGGATAAAGATATAACAAAGAGAATTTAATTATCCAAGCATCATATTTGAAACCCACATAAAATTGATTCAAATCAAATAATTTTCCAAAAATCCAATTCTCAAACAGATACATACGAATAAGGGAAAAAGATGTCCATAAAGGCCCTATATCTCTCTCGGTCTTCTACATTTATCGACTATTATCGGAGTTGAAAATAGAGCACACCTGAAATTCATTTGGCAGGCATGGTCAGAAATATGAAGCTGAAATCACTGAATGCCTTGTTTAGACAGTCTGCTCTTGCACGAGACCATGACATGGACTTGGGAAGAAGAGATAAAACTGATGCCTTTGTTTTAAGACAGGTAGCAAATAAAACATTTACCTGTTATATGAAACTTCTTCTTCGGTTGTTGCCTAGACAAAGCTTAGTAGGTTCTTTCTGCTTTATTCTTGTCGTTTATACTCGTTTAATGCCTTTCTCTTCAGGGAAGGTGATTTAACTCCAAGTTTGGTTTGATTCCGAGGCATTGATGTAAAAGAGGTGAGCTTGCCATCCACGATTCCAGCATATCAAAGGATACTCCACGTATGTGCGTGCGACATATTCCTCATAATTCAGCGTCCCATCCTATCTATACCATAATTTGTAAATAAAAGTTGTAAATTTTTTTTTATTAAAACCTGAACCAATCTTTCAGGTTTCAAACTATTCTACTTAACTTATAATATTTTTTTTTTTAAAAAAAGGAAAAAAAAAAGAAAAGAAAAGAAAAGAAATTTATAGTTATTCATTCATTCCTACAATCATTATACTCCACTTGGAAGCTATAACACCCGCAACATATAAACTATTCAAGCATGGAGTCCATGCTCAAAATATCTGAGAATGTTACATATTGTTAAGATGTGTATATTACTCTTTCACAGATTAGTTTCTGTTTTTATTTGTTTTATATGTTGGGAAAAGTTGCAGAAAACGAAAATAAAGAAACAGAGCAAATGAGAATGTGTTGAAGTTTTTAGGAGCAAAATAACCTTATTTCACAAAACAAGTTCAGTCTATTAAATAGGTATTACATAATAACTAACTAACACATAAAAAAAGAGATTATTTTATCACTAACTCTGATATTAATCTAAACTAAAACTGATCCATAACAAACAAAGATTAATTCAAACTAGCCGTTATATTTTTGAATCATCCTTCAACACT
This sequence comes from Laguncularia racemosa, assembly GCA_037954665.1. Classification (NCBI taxonomy): domain Eukaryota; kingdom Viridiplantae; phylum Streptophyta; class Magnoliopsida; order Myrtales; family Combretaceae; genus Laguncularia; species Laguncularia racemosa. The sequence goes on from JBBMOL010000006.1 coordinate 4,263,462, forward strand.
CCCCCTTGATTCAAAGTCGCAAACTCCAAGTAAAGATCTGAAATAGACATGCTTGTCTTGAGGAAGTGATTTTGTCAAGATGTTAGCCACTTGCTCATTTGTACTGCAATACTTCAAGATGATTGAATCATTTGCAATCAGCTCTCGAATGAAGTGAACTCGTATATCAACATGCTTTGTTCTTCCATGATAAGTTGGATTTTTCGCCATTCCAATTGCTGATTTATTGTCACAATAAATCTCAGTTGCTTCCATTTGATTTTGTTGAATGTCTTCAAGAATTCTCCTCAACCAAATGGCTTGACATGCTGATGCCATTGCAGCTCCATATTCCGCTTTTGATGTTGACAAGGCGATAGTAGGTTGCTTCTTTAAACTCCAACATATGGTAGCTGATCCAAGTCCAAATACATAACCCGATGTGCTTCTCTTATCATCCAAACAACCAGCCCAATCACTGTCACTGTATCCAATCAACTTGAACTTTGAAACACGGTCATACCATAGCCTGAAATCAACCGTTCCTGCAATATATCGCAGCACTCTTTTAGCAGCTCCAAGATGATGCTTTGAAGGATAGTTCATAAACCTGGAAATTACTCCTACTGCAAAAGCAATATCAAGTCGTGTATGACTTAAAAATATTAATCCTCTAACTAAACTTCTAAAATACTTTGCATTGGCTAGATCAGCTCCATCATCAACCTACAGCTTGTCGCTCAAATTCATTGGCATGGCTACAACCTTAAAATTTGACATGTTGAACCTCTTCAGCAAATCAACAGCATACTTTCTTTGTGATACAAAGATCCCATCTTCGACTTGCTTCACTTCTAACCCAAGGAAATAATGCAACATGCCTAAATCTAGCATTTCAAATCTCTTTTTCATGCAGAGTTTGAACTCTTTAATAAGAGAAGAAGAAGAACTCATATAGATAATATCATCTACATAGAGGCAAACAATGAGGAGATCATTGTCACCTTGTTTCTTTAGATAAAGATTGGGTTTATTCTTACTTCTTTCAAATCCATTCTCACACAAATATTAGTCTATCTTGCTGTACCAAGCTCAAGGAGCTTGCTTTAGCCCGTAGAGAGCTTTTCTCAATCTATACACATGATCTTCCTTGCCTGTAACAACAAATCCTTGAGGTTGTGATACATATACTACTTCTTTCAATTCACCATTTAAAAAAGCAGACTTGACATCAAATTGGAACACATGCCAATTCATTTTAGTAGCTAAGGCTAGAAGAGTTCTTACTATTTCAAACCCTGCAATAGGGGAGAAAGTGTCTTCATAATCCATGCCTTGTTGCTGCGAATGTCCCTTTCCTACAAGCCTTGCCTTATGCTTTTAGATGCTGCCATCTACTAAATACTTAGTTCGAAAGATCCATTTAACTCCAATAACATTCTTGCCTTTAGGAAGTTTGACTAATTCCCATATCTCATTTCTTTGAATTGCTGCAATTTCTTCTTTCATGGCTCCTTGCCATTCTTCCTTTGCTGCTGCTTCATCAAATGTAGTTGGATCAGCTACATATAGTGCTTGTGTTGTCTCATACAATTCTGTTAATGGCTTGTACTTTCTTGGAGGAGTATCATCTGATGAAGACCTTCCACTTGACAAACTTGAAGTAGATGAGCTTGGAGAAGCCAATGGAGATGAACTTGAGGAAGGTTGTTGTACTTCAGTTTGTGGATCTTCACTTTTAGCTGGAACTTCAAATTGAATGCCATCTGAATTTTCATGCCAAGACCAACTTGCTTCTTCATTAAAGATCACATTCCTGCTAATTATCACTTTGGTAGTAATGGGATTATATAGCCTATATGCTTTTGAATCATTGCAATAGCCAATAAAAATGCATTTTGTAGATTTATCATCAATTTTTCTACGATTATGTGAATCAATCAAAGCATAAGCAACACACCTGAACACTTTCAAGTAAGTTACCCACGGTTTTCTCCCACTCCAAGCCTCATAAGGTGTCATGTTCTAAACAGCCTTTGTTGGTGAGAGATTCAGTAAATGGACAACTGTTGCAATACCTTCTGCCCACAAATCATTTGGAAGTCTTCTGCATTTTAACAGACTTCTTGCCATCTCAACAACGATACGGTTCTTCCACTCAGCTACGCCATTTTGCTCTGGTGTATAAGGAGCCGTTAGCTACCTATATATACCTTCTTGTTCACAAAATTGCACGAACTCATGAGATAGAAACTCACCACCTCTGTCTGTTTGTAATACTTTGATGGAGCTTCCACTTTGCTTCTCCACAAGTGCCTTGAATTTCTTGAACACCTTAAATGTTTCAGACTTGGATTGCAAAAAATATACCCAACTGAAGAGGTTGTAATCGTCTGTGAACAGCAAGAAATATCTACTCCCACCAAGTGACATTGTTTGCATTAGACCACACAAGTCAGCATGAATAATTTCAAGAACACTAGATGCCCTTCTAGATTTCCCTATACAGAATGGTTTTTTACATTGCTTGCCATATACACAGCCCTCACATACATCTAATGACTCTATTTTAGGCAAGCCAAAGACCATCTCCTTTGGACTTAAAAATTTCAAACCCTTTATATTCAAATGCCCATACCGTAAATGCCACAAACTAGACTCATTATTTTCCTTGACAGTAAGCGCATGCTTTTCAACATCAGAGACTTCAAGTGGAAATAATTTATTTGGTGTCATGTGAACATTAACTATGATCTGATTTGATTTTTATCTCTAATTACACATGAAGCATCATCGAACAAAATTGAATATCCACTAGCCATGAGTTGCCTGATACTCAACAAATTCTCAGATAATTTAGGGATAAAGTAGACATTATAAAGGAGCTTAACATTACCATGACCACTGCTAATAGCCACGATTCCTTTACCTTCTACTTGCATTTGATTATCATCACTGAGTCTCACCTTCTGCTTAAATGACTTGTCGAGCTCCTTGAACAATGGCTTCACCCCTGTCATATGGTTAGAACACCTACTGTCTAAGAACCAGATGTTGTTGGTGTCTAATGTGTGCCTTTGATAAGCCATAAACAATTTGAGTTCCTCCTCCTCTTGTTCCGCATAACTCGCTTGCCTCTCTCTCTTCCAACATTCAGCCTTGACATGCCTAAACTTCTTGCAATAATGACATTCAACATCAGCCTTATTCCTCCACCGTTGCTACTGTTGCAACTGAAGATTCTGCTCTTCACCTCGTCCTCTGCCATGACCACTACAACCAGGAAATCTCCCTCTACCACATCCCCAACCAGTTGTACTCCTTTTCTGATTAGACACCCCTCCTTTCACGTGGAATGCCTTCTTACTACTCTTCTCATCTGCTTTATTCAATCTTACCTCATGAGATTGTAGAGATCCCATTAATTCATTGAATGAGTATGTTGCTAGATCTTTAGACTCTTCAATGGTTGTGATTACGTGATCAAACTTCGACATCAAGCTCCATAACACCTTTGCAACTATGGTTTGATCAGAGACAACTTCTGCATATGACTTCATATGATTAACAATTCCTACTACACGAGTCATAAAATCTTGCACTGACTCTCCATTTTTCATTTGCAAAGTTTCAAAATCACGACGGAGAGATTGAAGTTTGATGGTGACTACCTTTGATGAACCTTGAAATGATGTTTTCAAAGTTGTCCAAGCTTCTTCAGCCATGTTTGCTACAGCAATCTTTGAAAATATTGACTCATGAACAGCTTGTTGAATGAAGAATAATGCCTTGTTATCCCTTTTCTTATTTTCTTTCAACCTGGACTCTTCATCTGGATCAAGATAGTCGTGCTCAACTAAGTCCCATAAATCTTGCGACTTGAATAGAGTTCTCATTTTGATGCTCCAAAAATCATAGCATTCGCCTATAAAGATAGGAATTGCTGGTTGAGAAAGATTCACAACATTATTGTTGATTACCATGTGTTTCACGCCCGGTTTCAGACGAACTTTACATCTGATACCAATTTTGTTGGGGAAAGTTGAAGAAAACGAAAATAAAGAAACAAAGTAGATGAGAATGCATTGAGGTTTTTAGGAGCAAAACAACCTTATTTCATAAAACAAGTTCAGCCTATTAAATAGGTATTACATAATAATTAACTAACACATAAAAAGGAGATTATTTTGCCACTAACTCTGATATTAATCTAGACTAAAACTGATGCATAACAAACAAAGACTAATCCAAACTAACCGTTATATTTTTGAATCATCCTTCAACATTATAAAGTTTTAGTTTTGTTCTCACGTACAGCAGGGAGTTTTTATGCATTAAGCCTCCTGTATAAATACGTTCTTCATAACTGAATAAACTGACTCAACAAATTCACATCAGAAAATTCTTTCTTACTCCGTTTTTCTGTTCGACTTCCATGGCTGTTTTTGCATTAGTAAAATAAGTGAAACTCTTCACATGGTATCCGAGAATGGTAACTCTTTCATGTCACGGGTTTTCTTATTGAATTGAATTTGGTTCGTTCAATTAGTTTTGTTTTGTAATGTTCGATCGGTTCTTGTTCGTGATGAATCTTAACATGGATATGATGTAAAATGATCCTCTCTATTTGTCTGGATTTGATAATCCGGAATCCATGATTGCTATTCTTGTGTTCAACGGATCTAATTTTCTAGGCTGGAGTAGATCAGTTAAGTTGACCCTAGGTGCTAAAGCTAAGCTAGGACTTATTGATGGTAGTTGTCCTGAACCAGAAAATAATGCAAATGATTTATAAAGATGGTTAAGGTGTGATTACACGATTCCATGTAGGATACTTAATTCTATGGTGAATGAATTATCCAAAAGTTTCTTTTATGCCAAATCCTCTAAAGAGTTATGAGATGATTTGTGTGAAAGATTTGGGCAAATGAACGGTCTTTTACTTTATTAGTTGCAACATGAGATTTTTACTATAAAGCAAGGGAATTCAAATATTACGACATACTATAATAGGTTTAAAAGGTTTTAAGATGAGTTGAGTAGCTTGTGTGCAACTCGTCAATGTGTTTGTAATGCTTGTACTTGTGATTTAGCCGGAAAATTTGATGAAATTGCCAATAGAAACTAGCTTATGTAGTTTCTTGTGGAACTCAATGATACATGTGAGAATGTAAGAAATCATATTCTTTCCTTATAGCCTCCTCCTAATGTGAGCAAAGCCTATTACTTGTTCATCAGGTAGAGAAACAAAAGCAAATGATGAGTATTCTTTCTTATAAGGATGATAGTGCTCCTTGTAATGCGAGAAATACGACCAAGCCTAATAATGCAAAAAGAAAAGATAAAAGTGGTCAAATGAGATCAAGGATTTATTATTCACATTGCAAAATAAGTGGACATTCAGTTGAAAACTTCTTTGAACTCATTGGATATTTGGACTTGTATAAAGGTTCAAAAGAAAAAGAGAATTCTAAATTTGTAGCCCAAGTTGTTTATATGATAGAGATGGATAATCCTCTTGATGAAAGAAATGGAAATGTCATTTTTCAAAGATTATCATTTGATAATTCTGATTTAGTCACTAAAATTTGTCAAAGTGGTGAAAGTGCTTAAAGGGAAGCAATAAAGAGATGAGACTGCTCCAGCTTCGGCAGCCAATTATAGTGCTCTTATATGAGTAGTGTTGGTCTATGTTCTTCTTTAGTCTCTAATGACAAGGATGATTGTAATGCATGTGAATGGATAATAGACACAGGTGCTTCAAACCACATGTCTCCAAATTATCACCTTTCATTAATAAGCAAACATTATTAGATCCTATTTGCATTAATCTTCCTAATGGTAACATCAAGTTTGTTCATGAAATAGGAACTATTCCTTTATCTAGTTGCATGGTTCTTCATAATGTTCTTTATGTTCCAAATTTTTCTTGTAATCTATTATCAATTCCTAAATTGTTTATTGATAGCAAACTATTCAATTCAATTCATTGTTTGTTTTGGGACCATAGTACAAAAGCCATTGTTACTTAAGTTAGTGTTTAGGGTGGACTTTATGTGATAAAGTTTAAGCCAACTATAAACTTAGTCAGTAGCGTTTCTAATACTTCTAATTTTTCAACATCTTGTGCAATTCTTAATAAAGTCCCCATAGTTTTGTTACACAATAGGCTTGGGCATATTGCTCTTTCACAACTCAAACATGTTCTAGATTGTAATAACACAAACCTTGACAATTTCATATGTGATACTTGTTAACTTGCAAAATCGCATAGATTGCCTTTCCATACTAGTTCTTCTATGTCATCTCATGCTTTTGAGCTTATTTATGTTGATTTGTGAGGACCCTACAATACACCTTCAATCTTTGGTGCCAAATTTTTTCTTACAATTGTAGATGACATGAATAGATAACCTTAGATGTTATTGCTTCAACATAAATACCAAACTTTACCTACTTTGTGTGATTTTGTTGCTAATGTTAAAAATCACTTCCAAACACTACCTAAATTCATTCAAATAGACAATGGTAGTGAATTTCTCTCTTTTAAATGCCAAAATTTATTCAAAACACATGGACTTGTTCATAAAATTAAAAAAAAAAAAAAACCATGACATATACCGCACAACATAATGGCATTATTGAAAGGAAACATAGAAATCTATTGGATATTGCTTGTGCTTTAAAAATTCACATAAATTTGCCAAAAAATCTTTTGAGGTGAATGTATTTTAGCTACAACCAGTCTTATCAACAAAATGCCCATGCAAAATGTCAATTGGAAAACACTTTATGAGCTTTTGTTTCATAAACCACCGTCTTATTCTGATCTTAGAACTTTTGGATGCTTGTGTTATGCTGCAATTGTAGATAATTCTAATGATAAATTTGACACTAGAGGTCATCATTGTGTATTTTAAGGGTATCCATCTAATCAAAAAGGATATGAGCTCTATGATTGTGTTTCACATAAGATATTTGTTAGTCATGATGTTACATTTTGTGAAGATGTTTTCCCATTTTAAAATTCATCAACTACTAATTTATATTCGATAGGCCATCCTATTTCTTTGTTTCCTATAAAAAATGAAATTCCTAAAATAGAACTTGTTCTTTCCACTTCTTCATCCATTAAACCAAGTGCTTCTCATCGTAATACTAACATGTCTTCCTTGAAGGAGGTCAAAATGTACTAGATATCCACCTAGTTGGCTTAATGATTTTATTCATGGTGTTCAAGCAAATTCACCACCAAGAGAAGCAACAATTACTAATGAGTAGTCATTCTTCTTCCTTGTATCCTCTTTTCTCTTCACATTCATTTGATAATCTTCTAAAGGAGTATGTGGCATCTTTAGCTAATGTGTTTATTGTTCATGAACCATGGAATTATCAAGAGGCTAAAGATGATGTTTAGTGGGTAGAAGTTATGAATAAAGAATTTCCTACACTTGAATCCAATCAAACATAGGAACTTACTTCCTTGCCTCCGAGTAAAAAAGAAATTAGCTCTAAATGAGTATATAAAATCAAGTAAAAACCTAATGGATCGATTGAAAGGTTTAAAGCCCATTTAGTTACTAAAGGATATTTGTGAAGTTACATATACACTTTATTAAATACATACATACATACATACATACATACATACATACATACATACATACATACATAAAGTTAGTTGAAAATAATTAGTTAGTTTTCTGATACAATAGTATAAATCGAAGTATTAGTACTCTATCAGACTAGATGATTGATAACATTTTTACTGAACCAACATTATAAAATTATGTTTGTTCATTTACATCAGTTTAAGAACACGAATTATTGTTGCTTGTGTTTGAGCTTTTTGCACTGAAGATTGATCTTAATCTAGGTTCTCATCTTCATTTTGGTCAAGAACAAATTAAAGATTCTTACATGGTATCAAAGTAGGTAATATCCTCTTACTTAAAGTTCATTGAGATTAGATATCAGATTGTGGTTTTGTCAAAGTCGATCATGAATTGTAACCAAACCATGATAGATCCTGCAACAATAGACCCTTTATTCATCTCTAGATCTGATAATCCTAGGATGATAATGGAGAACATAGCTTTAATGGAAGAAATTTTCTAGCTTAGAGTAGATCCATACGCATGGCTTTAGGAGACAAACTTAAACTAGGTTTCTTGGATGGAACAATTTCTAAACCAAAAGAAAATTTAAATTACCTTGTTCGATGGACAAGATTTGATTATATGGTCAAATGTTGGCTACTTAATGCAATGAGTAGTGAATTATCCCAAAGCTTCGTATATGCGTAATCTGTAGTTGAATTATGGAAAGAAGTTTGTAGACAATATGGACAAACCAATGAACCTTTGATCTTTTAAATCCAACACGAGATTAGAATGCAAGATAAAGGAATCAAATTGTGACTGCATATTACAACAAGTTGAAGAGATATTGGGAAGAATTACAATCATTAAATTTGTATTCAACATGTTCTTATAGGAGACTAGAACATTGTAGTGTATAAAGGAGCAACTTTTTTTATATGAATCCCAAATGAAACTAATGCAATTTCTCATGGGTTTATCTAAGGTTTATGAGTCTACAAGGAACCAGATTTTGTCATCAAATCCTTTACCTATAGTGGGATGAGCATTTTATTTGGTGTTGCAAGTGAAAAGCAACAACGTGTATCATCATCAATTGGAAATGAAAGTGATGTATCAATATTTTCAATGGGCAAAAATAACTTCAATGAAAGGAAAGATAATAGGAAAGGGAAATTGCATTACAAGAACTATAATATGTTTTAAGTTGATAGGATATCTAAAGTGGTATAAAGGGAGAAAGAAATCAACCTAGAAAGGAAATCCAATGTCTATTGCGAATCTGGTAGTCAAGAAATAGAACAACATTGTTGGACATAATACTCCTTTTGATCATGTAGTTAGTGATAATATGTCGAACATTGATCAACAAGTTGTCTATGGTGTCTGTCAAGAGGTATTGAGGATAATGAAGAACAAGCAAGTTCAAGAACAAGAGGATTTAAATCATCCATCTATTCAGTTTACGGGTATGTCTAAACCTATAAATTTCTTTGATGATTCGAATAATAGGAATGGTTCTAGGATTGTGGACACAAGTGCGAGTGATCATATGACTCCTTTCGAATTTTTGTTGCATGACAAATGTCATTTATCCACTCCCATTTCTATTAGCCTTCCTAATGGAAGTAGGAAACTAGTAAATATAGGTTTTGTTAAGATTACAAAAGCCTTAATCCTTCAAAATGTTTTTCTATTACCATATTTCAAACACAATCTACTCTCAGTTCTGAAACTCTTAAGAAGCTTACCTCTCTTAGCTAAATTTAACAAAAACTCATGTTTGTTTTAGGACCCGACAACTAGAAAAAGTGTTGCTACTGCTCAACAAAGCAATGGCCTATATGTACTATAATCCAACGGCATTAAGTGTTGTAATCCCTTGAAGAGTGAAATGCGAAAATTGGTTTTTGTAGGTTGTAATAAGCCTTTAGTTTTTATAGCCTCTTCTTGTACAGAATACAATAAATCATTAGTTTCTGTAAGTATAAATTCATCAGAAAATAAGATCTCAAACCTACATTTGTTTCTCGCGAGATTACAACATACTTTTCCTTCAAAATTAGAACATTTATAGAATTGTAAAGAGTTAAATTTGCAGAATTTTTTTTTTTTTTTTTGTGATACATGTCAATTAGCGAAAAGCTATAGACTACCTTTCTCATGAAGTGAGTTTATCTCTAAATCCATCTTTAAACTATTGCTTATAGATTTATGGAGACCATATCATGTTGTTTCAGACTTCGGAGTAACTTAGTTTCTCATTGTAAACACCCCATTTTTGCCCTTAATGATCAATAATAATCAACAATAAACAATTACCTTCGTCCGAGATCGCCGGCGATGAGGAAAAATCGAATTTCGGCCATTTTGATTCGATTTTTTGCGCAAATCCAACAAATCTTCAACTGAAATAGGATAAACATCATCCAATTGGAATCAAATCGCAACAAATCAAAGGATTTACACAAATCAGAGATGGGTTTTTCAACTGAAATCCTATTTGCTTCAATCGGATGAAATCCGAGCTTATCCAGCTTGATTCCTTGCACCTATAAATAGAGGAGGAAGGGAGGAAGCTGGATCGCGGATCAAAAGGGAGGAAAAGAGAGAAAAAAATAGAAAACCAAAGCGTCGCCGGAGTTTCCAAGCCACGACCACCAATCAAGCATCGAGCTGCCACCAGGAGGCATTTTTGGAGAAATCCACCGCCACGGTTGAGTTCCCCACCCCCGAAGACCTAGGAAACGACACCCCAATTGCTTCGAAAGGCCGCCGGAATGCCATCAACGAACACTCCCAGCCGCCGTGACCGATCAACCCGACCCGCGCACCAACCCGGATCCAGGTAAGTCGGATTTTCTGATTTATTGTATTTGTTTCTTATTTTTTCATTTAGTTATTTTATTTTATTTTTCGAATTTCTTTATTTATTTACTTGTTATTTATAATTCAAAAATTTAAAAAATATTAGAATTTAGATTAGTTTTTTTAGGATCTAATTTAGGATGAATAATAATAGAAAAATAATAATTATAATAATAAATAATAAAGATATAAAAATATATAAAGAAAATGATAAAAAAATATATATCAGAAAAATAGTAAAATTTAGATTTTATTTTAGGATAGATAAATAATATAGGGAAAAAAATTCAATAAAAATTATAAACATTAATAAAGATTACAAAAATCAATAAAAATTATAAAATTAATAAAAATTTATAATAGTATAAATGAGTTGAAAAATAGAAAAATAAAATTTTTATCACTTAGAAAAATCATTTTCTTAAATAAATCCAAAATTGGTTTTTTCCTAAAAATTATTATTTTTCAAAAAAATCAAATTTTCAAGTTTAGGCTTAAATTTTTTTTAGCAAAATGCTAAGATGGTAAAAACATAAATCAAAAGAAATTTCATAATTAAAAAATCAGCAACACACTAAAGTTTTTCAAGAAAAGCGAACTACGGCAAGTTTGATTCTGAATAGTAGGTACGTAGGCACCCATTTAGGGTAACCCTAAAAAGGAAAAAAAAAATCATTTTCTTAGAATAATTTATTCAAAAACACAATAAAAAGACAAAAGACAACAAAAAAATAAAATACATTTTTGGATAAGGTTTAGATTTTAGGAGATTAGGGTGGTAACCTTAAGGTTTTAATAGGTTAGCCTCCGAACTCAGAAACTTTGGTTTTCCCTTTCCTCTTTTCAGAAAAAAATGAGAAGAGTAAATTACGTTGACCAGTGGTCCAAATTAGGACTAATATGCTCAATTAGCCCTAATTCAATCTTTCCCAACCACAGTTGGGTGGCAACTCCAAAATAAAACAAAATTCCTAACCCAAGTCGAGGGTCTACATTAGATGAGCATAGGATCTAGTATAGATCGGATTAGGAATGGGAAATCAAAAATTAGACTCGACACTCACTATTGTAGATGACTTTTCTAGTGGAACTTGGAAATTTTTGTTGAATCATAAATACCAAGTTCTATCACATCTTAAACATTTTATTGCTTATGTTGGAACTCATTTCCATATTGTGCCAAAGCTTGTTTACACAAACAATGTTGGAGAACTTACATCTAAAAATTGTCAAATCTTCTTTAATGAACTTGGGATCATTCATTAGAAAATTTCACCATACACTCCTCAACAAAATGGAACTGTTGAACATAAGCATAGACACTTATTAGAAACATCTCAAGCTATGAGATTACATGCAAACTTACCTAAAGAATTTTGGGCAAATTGCATTCTCATAGCCACATATCTTATCAATAGGATGCTTATGGAAAAACTAAATTGGAAAACACCCTATGAAATTTTGGTTTGAAAGCTACCTTCATATGATCATTTATGAATAATGGGTTGCTTATGTTATGCAACCAATGTTTTACCTCATAAAGATAAATTTGATGCTAAAGGCATTAAGTGTGTTTTCTTAGGTTATGGACATGCACAAAAGGCATATAAGTTGCATGCTTTAGATTCTCAAAAAATCATTATAAGCCGAGATGTTGTAATTTTTGAAAACTAATTTCCTTTCAAAGATTCTATTACAACAATAAAGAACAGTAACTCATCTGCTTTCTCTTTTCCAAATGTTTTGTTTCCTACAAAACATATAGATTTGCATAATTTTAGTTCTACTTTTCCTTTAGCGTCAAAACCTATTGATTCATCTAGTCCTAATAATTTTGCTTCTAATTCTCCTTTAGTATCAGAATCACTTGATGTGTCTAATCCTAATCCTTCTTCTACTTCAATTTCTATTCTCATTAGACACTCTACAAGGGAACAACGAAGACCTCAATGGTTAAAAGATTATGTACATTCTATCAATAGTTTTTTTTTCCATTAGGAATTTCTTCAAATGTTATAAAACCAGATTCATTTTCTTCAATTCAACATCCTTTGTTTACATCCAATAATTTTGTTTCTTATCCCAATGATTATGTTAGTTCATTAGCTAATGTGTTCATAACTAAAAAACCTACTTCTTATTCTCAAGCATGACAAGATAATTAGTGGGTTGAGGCTATGTCACAAGAGTTAAAAGCTCTTGAACTCAATCAAACATGGGAGTTAACAGATTTATCACTTGGCAAAGGTGCTATTGGTTGTAAATGAGTATACAAAATTAAATATCTTCCTAATGGTAATCTTAAGCATTATAAGACTTGCTTAGTAGCTAAAGGATACACTCAAGTGAAATGAGAAGATTATCATAGTATTTTTTCTCCTGTTTCACGTCTAGGAACAATTTGAATACTCATTGTTGTAGCTACTATTAATAACTAGCCTATTTTTCAAGTAGATATCTATAATGCATTTCTTCAAGGATTTTTATATGAAGATATATATATGACACCTCCACTAGGATATGATAAGTCAAGGCTGAGACAAGTTTTCAAATTATTAATGTCTTTATATGGTCTCAAACAGGCATTACATCCATGGAATTTGGAAATTTTGACATTTCTAATACAACAAAGATTTATACAATCTCCTAATGATCATTCTCTTTTACTCATTCAACTTCTAATGGATTCTTGGTAATATTACTCTATGTTGATGACATGCTTATTACTGGTACTAATTCTCAATCCATTGCAAAATTGAAGATGCTATGGGAGTAGAAATTTACAATTAAGGATCTTGGATTTGCTAGGTTCTTCCTTAGGATTAAGCCTTGTCAAACTTCTCAAGGAATTCTTTTGAACCAAAAGAAGTTTATTCTGGATATATTATGTAGTTGTGGTATTTTTGCAGTTAAACTAGTCCAATTTCCATTTCCTTCTAGTTTAAAGTTGGCTTATGATGTAGGAGAAATGCTTACTGATCCAACCCTCTATCAAAGAATTGTTGGAAGACTTCTTTACCTCACTCTTACTAGACCTGATTTCTCCTTTGTTATTCACCATCTTAGTCAATTTCTGGACAAGCTGTGTGTTGGTCATCTTTGGGTAGCTTACCATGTTCTAAAGTATTTAAAAGGAACTCTTAACATTAGTCTTTTTATCCTATAGAAAATTCCTCTAATCTATCTAAAACTACAGACATAAATTGGGGAGCATTTCCTATAGATAGAAAATCGATTTCTAGTTATTGTATTTTACTTGGCCATTCACTTATATCTTGGACTAAGCACAACGCTATTAATTTATATTGTGACAACAAGTCTACTTAACTTCTAACTAATCATCCTTGTTTTCACAATTGCACTAAGCACAACACTATTAATGTTCATTTTACAAGGGATCAAGTTGCTAAAGGTTTTAATCGAACAATTCCCATTCCTTCTAAATCAGCTAACCGATTTTCTTACAAAATCAATTTCAGAAGTTTGACTGCTAGATGCATGTTCCAAGTTAAGCCTATGCAAGGCTCCACCCAAAGGGGGTAGTGTGAAGTCATATATACACTTTATTAAATATCGATAAGTGTTAGAAGACCCTTAATTCTAGTGCTTATTAGTTATAATTTTATATGAATTTCATGTAATTTGTGAAGAAAAGGGTACTTATATGATTAAATTTTAATTTCAGGCATTAATGGAGACAAAAGAAAGGTTTAAGGATGATATGAGCAAAGGTGAGGTGAAATTTGGTGAAAAATAAAGAAAACTGATTTTCAGTTCAGCACAACCCATGCAGACACCAATGTTGGATGAAAAAAATGACTAATAGCTATTTTTTTTTTCAGCCCTATCCTCAGCACAACCATGCTGGAGGCCGTGCTGAATTGAGCAGTGAAAAATAACGTGTTCCAAAGTCAGCACGGCCTCGAGCACAACTATGCTAACGCCTATGCTGAACCCTATTTTCACAAGAACTATAAATAGACGATTTGTTTTATTTTAAAAAGACTTCTTTCCTTCTGCCTTTGTTCTGGAAACCTTAAGGGAGCTTTATCACGAACTTCAAGAGAAGAATTGTCCGAGCATCATTGGAGATCACAAAACAACAAGAGATTATTCTTTTTAGCATGAATTAATTATATTTCTCTAGATTCTCTATTTTTATTGAAAACTCCATAGAGGAGTAATTTTTTATATCTTTCATCTTATGAAACCCTAACTCATCTATTCATGTGTTTCCATTGTTTTTGTAATTGGTTTATGCGTGAAAATTGATTGCATGTCTATTTTTTATTAGATTGAAAGAGGTTTCGTCTAGTAAATTAGATCTTCATAAATAGAGAGATTACATGTTTTACCTAGAGGTAGAAAAACATTAATTTTCTGCAATTTATTGGAATTGTGAACTTAATGAGATCTTGCATAATGGTAATGAGGGAGAGATCTCCATTATTTTATGCATGATTATGAATTGACTAACTCAAGGGAGTAATTGATTTTACTTGAGAATTCCTGCAATACAAAGTGTGAATTGATTCGTTAATCGATATCTTATTTTGAGAATTTAAGGGTTAGTGTGGAACAAGATGAGGGGTATATTTTGTGATTGAATGCATTCTTTAGACAATATCATTCAATTCTAGAGTTAGTAGGAATTGTTAATTGTTAATTTAATACATAATTCCCACATCATAAATTAGACTAGATAGTAGAGAAAGGTAATACTAGTACTTATTTTCTAGATCCCAGAGGACGACACCTATTAAATCTATACTATAATCAATAGGTACACTGCCTAACTTGATAGTAGATTTTATTGGTTATAATTTTAAAACTTAAACAATCGGTTAAATTCAAGCGATATCAAGTTTTTTGTGCCATTGCCAAGGATTTAGAAAGGCAATATTAGGAAAAATCATAATATCTACTACTTTAGTTATTTTTTTATTTGTTTTATCTATTTTTCTTCTCTCCATCTTTTGAAAACTTCTAACTCGCATTTGGTTGCCTTTTACAGTGTATGACAAGGAATCTTCCCTCTAAAACTCTTAATCTAGATCCTAAAATTGAGAAAACGTTCCGCCGACTTCGAAGGAATACAACTGCCGAATCTTCTAGGCAGTCAGTTAGTGAGAAAGGAGAACGTGATATAGTAGTGGCAACGAAGGTTAAAGAAGAAGAGCTAATAGAGGTACACGTATAAGAAGTAATGGTTGAGGATCCACCAAAGACAAACATTGAGTATGCAAGGCCTACATTGGATGGAACAGGTCCAACTATTGTTAAGCTTCCCATTAGGGCTAATAATTTCAAGATCAAAGGTGTTGTGATTCAACTTCTACAACAATATTGTCATTTCAATGGACTACCTGATGAAGACCCTCATGCTCACATTCAAACATTCTTGAAAATTTGAGAAACTTTCAAGAACAATGGGGTGACGGATGAAGCGATGCATACAAGATTATCCCCTTTTTCATTAAGAGGGAAAGCTAAGAATTGGCTTCAGGCATTGGGTCTTGAGGCTTTGATTACATAGGATGATACAATAAAAGAGTTTTTGGACAATTATTTTCCACCATGTAAGACCGCTAAGCTCTGAAACAACATATTTTCTTTCACTCAACAAGATCAAGAAACAATATATCATGCTTAGCAAAGATGGACAGAATTGTTGAGAAAGTGTTCACATCACCAATTGCCTAAATGGATGCAAGTTCAGACATTTTTTAATGAGTTAAATCCGACTACACGTCACTTAGTAGATATCGCAGCTAGCAGTACTTTGAATACTAAGACTCTGGAAGACTCATTGAAGCTATTTGCTGACATGGCAAGAAATAATTATCAGTGGGGCCGTGACAAGAGTAAGCAAAAAGTGACAAGAATGTACAAAGTAGATGTAATGACTACTTTAGTAGCTAAGATGGAAGCTTTGAGCCACCAAGTTGCAAATCTTAAGAATCCCTAAGGATCATCACTACAACAACATCAAATGGGAGACCTTAAGGAGGGTGTAAATCTATTTAAGAAATATGAATCGGTAGACTATCTTAGGAATTCAACCAGACAACAATATAACCAGTATGGTAACACCTACCATCCAAGGATGAGAAACCATCTGAATTTGTCTTATGGAATCCAGGAATATAGAAGAGCTAATCTACCACCACTGGGGTATTCAAAGCAACAACAACCACTTTATCAGCCATTATTGCTTCCTCCAACACAACCACCTCAACAAGAAAAAAAGAGTAACTTAGAGGATATTCTAAGTCAATTCATCCAAAGCTCTTATGCAAGTCATCATAATCAGAAGGCCTCAATCTACAATCTTGAGAAGCAAATTGGCCAATTGGCTAAGATTATGTCTGAGGGACAACCTGGTTCTCTTCCCAATAACACAAAAAACAATCTAAGGGAACAGGCGAAAGCCATCTCATTGAGAAGAAGGAAAGAGTTACCATATGATCAACGGCATGAAAAATAGCAAGAGGCTAAATAAACTATTGAAAAGGAGAAGAGAACTCCTAAGGAAACATATCCTGAGAGGACACCACCACCAATTGTCAAAAAAATATGTGCCAAAAATCCCTTATCCAGCTCACCCCAACCAAAGCAAAGACAATGAGAAGTTTGGTAAAATCCTTGATCTATTTAAACAGCTTCACATTAACATTCCATTTGTAAAGGCACTTTCACAAATGCCAAAATATGCTAAGTTCCTAAAGGAGCTTCTATCTAACAAGTGGAAGTTAGAGGATGCGTCTACCATAGAAGTTGATGCAAATTACTCATCTATCATTCAGAATAAACTTCCTCCAAAGCTAAAAGATCTATGTAATTTCACAATTTCGTGTGTCATAGGTGATACTTCATTTGATAAGGCCTTAGCTGATCTTGGGGCTAGCATTAATTTAATGTTATACTCCTTTTTCAAGAAGTTAGGACTTTCTGACCTAATACCGACTAAGATGAGTTTGCAACTTGCTAACCACTCTATAAAGATTCCTAATGGGATAATCAAAGATGTCCTGGTAAAGGTAGGGAATTTCATCTACCCTGTCGACTTTGTAGTTCTAAAAATGGATGAGGATGGGGATATCCCTCTAATACTTAGGAGACCATTCCTAGCCACCGCCAAGGCAATGGTTAATGTGGAAGGAAGTAAGCTTACTTTGAGAATCGGTGATGAAGAGATGGAAATCCAAATGGCTATTGCTATGAAACACACCATGTGCATTGATGACTCTTATTACTCTATTGATGTTGTTGATATGTCAGTAAATGAGCATATAAAGGAAGTTCTTAGCAAAGATGAGTTAGAGTTGAGCTTGACATTGGAGGAGAAGAAGGTTGTAGATAACCCAGAGGTTGCGCTACTCATTGTGTAGCTTAATGCTTCAGAAGATGTTACACCTCAGCATGGGTTTAAAAAGTTGAGAACAGAAAATGAGGTGAGACTTAAAACTTTTATAGAAAAGCTGTCAGGGTTGGAATTGAAACAATTACCAGAGTATCTGGAATATGCTTTCATTGTAGAAGACTCTAGCTTACCGGTTATTATAGCCTTAGATTTATCTCAAGAGTAGAAAGACCAATTACTCCCGGTCCTAAGAGCACATAAGCGAGCCATCGCTTGGAAAATATTTGACATAAAAGATATCAACCTCTCCTTTTGTACTCACAAAATTTTATTAGAAGAAGGATTCAAGCCTGTAGTGCAACTACAAAGACGACTAAATCCTAATATAAAGGAGGTGGTTAAGAAGGAGGTGATCAAACTTCTTGACGCTAGACTTTTACACCATATTTGATAGCAGCTAGTTTAGTCTAATGCAAGTGGTGCCAAAGATAGAGAGGAATTGGATCTCCAACTGCTAGAGACTTAGTTGAAGAAAGTGAAGAGTGTCGAGCCAACGATGTTAAACAAGTGCACTTCTTAGGAGGCAACCCGTGTCTAACTTAAGTATGTAGCGTTTCTTTTATTTTCTTTTTGTTATCACTATCCTAAGTCTATTGTTTTTAGAAATTTGTAAATGTTAAGAGGAGATTCTAAGCTTATTTGAAGAGAGCGAGAGTAATCTCTAAGTGTAAGGAAGCACCAATGACAAGTAAGGGAGTTTAAATTTAATCACTAAGTGCATCTGGTAAGTCTCTCTCTACGTTCATTTACACTTTTAAAGGTGCACGACAATCACAGTTGTTGTCTATTGACTTGGGTATGTCTTAATTTTCCTCTACACAATCAGTACTCAAAGCTATGCATAATTTAAAGAGAGTCTGTGGAGTTTTCTAAATTAGCATAGCCCCGAGCATGGTTGTACTGTAGCCCGTATTGAAAAAATAAAAAATAAATAAACCACACATAGATATAATTTCTCTCTCTCCTCCCTCACTCTCTAAACTATCCTCTAAATCTGTTGGGTGACTTCACCGATTATCTAGACTAAGATAGTCTAACTTTTCTTTTTACCTTTAATTTCTTTATTATTCTTTTAAGATGATGCAGCACAAACCTTGGGTTCTTAACTCCAATGATGACACACCATTACTAATTTGCTTTATATCCGGCCTTGAACTCTACATGCAACCGTGTACATATAAAACCGAGAAAGTTCTTAGTGTCCTTTTTCTTTCATTTTTTTTTCCTTTTCCCTTTCATGTGCTTGATTTGGGAGGAAATTGGGGACAATGTCTTGAATAAGTATGGGGAAAGGGTATAGGGAAACAAAATAAATAAATAAAATTGAGAAATTTGGATTATATTTTACTTGTGTTATTTATGCACTGTCTTATTGAATTTTTCCCATTTACAAATTTGCAATTCATTTTGATTGTTGATTTTTAATCATTAAAAGGGCGAGATCCTTGAAATTATGCTCATAAAAGTCAATGATTCTGTGTCCCTTACTCACCTATTATTGGACTTAGTATACTTAGTTGGAATTTTAAGATGAAATCTAAGTTGGGTAATCTTACTTGCTATTTAATCATTGATTCTTGAGTTGTAAAATAGATAGAAGTCCTTATTTCAAAGTTAAATAGTTGTATTTTTAAGTTTATTGATTAATATATTTACCTTTCAAAAACTTTGAGAGCTCTTCTAACTTTTTGTGAAAGGTATGTATAAAATCTATCACTTGGTGATTCCTCTTAAGTAATCTCCTTAAAGATTAATTAATTAATGTGTTAATTAAGCAATAATGTGAAAATCTTAGTTAGTATGGGCGAGCTTTGGTCCGTAAGAAGAGCGAAATCTGACTCCGCCGCTGACTAATCACTCAATTAAAGAAATAATAAGCCACTACTCTAATGACTTAGGTTCTCTAAGTTAAGAGTATCTTTGTAAATCCCTAAAGTTAAGATAATGGAGGTTCAATGGGGTCCCTTTAAAACCCGGTTATCTAAGGTCATTTGGCTTGGGATTGGCCGACTAATGATATTATAATAACAAGATGGGATACAAAAAGGGTAAAGTTAAGTGGATCTTGTAACTTGAATAATTAAGTCTATAGGGATGCCTTCAATTGAGGGGATAACGTTTGTTAACTTAGGTGACAAGCCTAGGATTATAGGCTAAACATTCGTTACATAAGTTGCAAGATCTTAAAAAAAAAAAAAAAAAAAAAAAAAAGAGGAAGAAAATCTAGGGGAAGGATGGATGCCATATACTTTCACTTGATGTTGCTATGCTTAGAAGAGGTAGTTGAACAGTTTATATATTCTCTAGTAAGTGATGAGATATGACCAAGCCACTTTTACTTTGTCAGACTTTCTTTGTAACTTGGGAAGCATTTCTTAAATGATAAGGGTAATAGTTTAACTTACTTGGATTAATTTGTAAACTCCAATTTTTGTATGTCAAGTACACATAAAATCATGATAAGTTTAAGTGGTAAGTACTAATGAATCACTAAGATCGAATTAAATAGAGGATGCTACTTGTGATTTAAAGTCTAACCATGAGTACAATTGATGAGAGGAAATATATTTTTTCTTTATTTTATTTACTTGAGGACAAGCAAATGGTTAAGTGTGGGGAGATTTGATAAGTGTCAGAAGACCCTTAATTCTAGTGCTTATTAGTTATAATTTTATATGGATTTCATGTAATTTGCGAAGAAAATGGTACTTATATGATTAAATTTTAATTTCAGGCATCAATGGAGACAAAAGAAAGGTTTAAGGATGATATAAGCAAAGGTGAGATGAAATTTGGCAAAAAATGAAGAAAAATGATTTTCAGTTCAGCACAACCCATGTAGACACTAGTGCTAGATGAAAAAAAAAATGACTAGTAGCTAATTTTTTTTTCAACCCTTTCCTCAGCACGGCTATACTAGAGGTTGTGTTAAACTGGACAGTGAAAAATAACGTGTTCCAAAGTTAGCATGGCCTTGAGCACGGCCATGCTAATGCCCATGCTGAACCCTATTTTTACAAGAACTATAAATAGACGGTTTGTTTTATTTTAAAAAGACTTCTTTCCTTCTAGCTTCGTTCTGGAAACCTTAGGGGAGCTTTATTACGAACTTCAAGAGGAGAAGTGTTCGAGCATCATTGGAGATCACAAAACAATAAGGGATTATTCTTTTTAGCATGAATCAATTCTATTTCTCTAGATTCTTTATTTTTATTGAAAACTCCATGGAGGAGTAATTCTTTATATCTTTCATCTTGTAAAATCCTAACTCATGTGTTGAACCATTGATTGATTAATGAATTATTTATATCTTTGCATCTATTCATGTGTTTCCATTGTTTTTGTAATTGGTTTATGCGTGCAAATTGATTGCATGTCTAATTTTTATTAGATTGAAAAAGGTTTCATCTAGTAAATTAAATCTTCATGAACAGAGAGATTACATGTTTTACCTAGAGGTAGGAAAACATTAATTTTCTACAATTTATTGGAATTGTAAACTTAATGAGATCTTGCATAACGGTGATGAAAGAGAGGTCTCCATTATCTTATGCATGATTATGAATTGATTAACTCGATGGAGTAATTGATTTTACTTGAGAATTCTTATAATGCAAAGTGTGAATTGATTCATTAATCGTTATCTTATTTTGAGAATTTAAAGGTTAGGGTGGAACAAGATGGGGCGTATATTTTATGATTGAATGCATTATTTAGATAATATTATTCAATTCTAGGGTTACTAGGAATTGTTAATTGTTAATTTAATACATAATTCCCACATCATAAATTAAACTAAATAGTAGAGAAAGGTAATACTAATACTTGTTTTCTAGATCCTAGAGGACAACACCTATTAAATCTATACTATAATTGATAAGTACACTGGCTAGCTCGATAGTAGATTTTATTGATTATAAATTTAAAACTTAAACGATCAATTAGATTCGAGCAACATCAAATACATACATACATACATACATACATACATACATACATACATACATACATAAGCAAAGTTAGCTAAAAACAGTTAGTTAGTTTTTTGATATAGTAGTATAAATAGAAGTATTAGTACTCTATCAGACTAGATGATTGATATCATTTTTACTAAATCAACTTTATAAAATTTTGTTTGTTCATTTACATCAGTTCAAGAGCAAGAATTACTATTGCTTGTGTTTGAACTTTCTACACACAAGATTGATCTTAATCTAGGTTCTTCATCTTCATTTTGGTGAAGAACAAACTAAAGATTCTTACAATATACGCAAGTTGAAGGGATTAACTATGATCACACTTTTTCTCCTGTGGCTAAACTTACTATTATTCAAATTTTGTTAGTCATTGCTATTGTTAAACGCTAGTTTGTGCATCAACTTGATGTTAATAATGCATTTTTACATGGTCATCTAGATGAAGAAATATATATATGTCGAGTCTAATTTTTGAATTCCCATTCCTAATCCGATCTAAACTAAACCCTATGCTCATCTAATCTAGATCCTCGAGTTGAATTAGGAATTTCGTTTGATTTTTGGAGTCGCCACCCAACTGTTGTTGGGAAAAGTGAATTAAGACTAAAGGAGCGGATTAGTCTTAATTTGGACTACTAGTCGTCATTATTTACTCTTCTCTTTTTTGTGAGAAGAGAAAAAGGGAAAACCAGAGTTTCTAAGTCTAGAGGCTAACCTATTAAAACCTATACGGTTACCACCTAATCTCTCAAAATTGTTCATCTCTAGAAATGTGTTTCATTAGGTTTTTGTTACTTTTATTATGTTTTTGAATTTATTTCAAGAAAAAGGATTTTTCACTTATTTTATGGGTTGACCCGGATGGGTGCCTACGTACCTGCTACTCAGGATCAAACAAGTCGTAGTTCGCTTTTCTGAAAACTTTAAGTTTTGTTGATGAATTTTAATTTTGCAAACTCTTTTGGTTTATGTTCTTAACATCTTTGGAATTTTTCTAAAAAACTACTAAGCCTAAACCTTGAATTTGACTTTTGAAAATGATTTTGAGGAAAAACATCAATTTTGATTTATTTGAGGAAAATGGTTTTTTCTAAGTGCTAAAACTTTTTCTTTTTCTATTTTTTAATTTTTTTATGAATCTTTTATGATTTTTATGATTTTATACTTTTTGTAATTTTTATAATTTTTTATTTTTGTTGAAAATTTCATCCTAAGTTTATTTTCTATCCTATTTTGAAATCTAAAACTTTATTATTACTTTCCTAATATTTTTATTGTTTTTCTTCATTTTATTACTTTATTTATTTATTTATTTATTTATTTTATTTATTTTAATTATTTTACATTATTTTACATTATTAAATTCTAAAAAAACTTAATTTCTACATTTTTCCTATTTATTGAAAATGGTAACAAATAAATAACTAAACTAAATAAATAACAAAAACCAAAAAAAAATAACAATAATAAAAAATTTATAATAAATAAACAAAACAAAATAAATAAAATAAATAAATAAATAAAATAAATCCGGAAAATCCGACTTACTTGGATCCGGGTCGGTGCGCAGGTCGGGTCGGACGGGTCGAATCGGGTCTGGTCAGATCGGTCGAACACGGCGGCGGGGTTGGCTCGTTCACGGCGTTCCGGCGGTCGTTTGCGGCGGGCGAAGTGTCGAATCCTAGCTTCTCGAGGGTGCTGAATCCGATGGTGGTGGCGATGTACTCCCAGAACGTCTCCTTGCGGCGACTCGAATCCGATCGGCGGTCGCGAACTTGGACTTCCTCCGATTTACACTCTTTTCTCTCTCTCACACAATTCTGATCTCTCCTTTAGCTTCCTCATCTCCTCTTCTATTTATAGGCGCTTGAAATCGAGCTGGATAAGCTCGGATTTCCTCCAATTGAAGCTGATCGGATTTTCGGTTGAAAAACCAACTCCGATTCGTGCCCATCCAATGATTTGTTGCGATTTGATTCCACTTAGATAGTGTTTATCTTATTTCTGTTGAAGATCTGTTGGATTCGTGCAAAAAATCGGATCAAAACGGCCGAAATGCGAATTTTTCTTCTCGCCGGCGATCTCGGGCTCGATGTAGGGGATGATCACGCGTCCGGCGCGTGCGTTTCTTCCAGCCAATCAGATTCTGCCACGTATCCTGGATAAGTCGAAAAATTGCAAAACGCGGAAACTGCGTCCTCCGCGATTCGAACCCGCGACCTCACCCCCCTGCGCGCGCGCCTAGCTACAGTCAGGACCAGCTGAGCTAGCCCACTTTCCTGATTTTTTTATTTTCGCAAATTGCATATATGCAATGCGATTTTTCTATTTTTTGCATTTTTTGAAAATTCCAAAAATTTGTAAAAATTGTTTATTATTCATTATTGCTATTCCTGAAATCATTTTTCAAAATTGATGTTTTTTCCTATTTATTTTTATTTTTTGGACATTTTTATTATTTTATGCTAAAATAGGAAAAATTGGGAAAAATTAGGAAAAATTAAAAATTGATTATTATTGAAAATTATTGACTCCTAGGAAAAAAATGGGGTGTTTACAATATACATCCTCCAGCAGGTTATTCTTTAGCCAAGCCAAGACAATTTAAAAGCTGATTAAGTCTCTTTATGGACTTAAACAAGTTTTTCATCAATAGAATCATATGGGATTTATTCCATCAAAAAATGATTATTCTCTTTTTACTCAAAGCATTTAAAGGGAATTTTTAGTTTTGCTAGTGTATGTTGATGATGTTTCAGTTGTTGGAAATTCTTTATTAGCTATTAACAAAGTCAAGAAAGCCGTTGATTGTGCTTTTACAATTAAAGATCTAGGAGATGTTTGTTTCTTTTTAGGAATAGAAATTTGCAACACTTTTGAGGTTTTCTCTTACGTCAGCGCAATCTTCCTTTGGATATCCTTCAAGATGCGAGCCTTATAGGTGCAAAATCGATGAAAGTTCCTTTTCCTCAACATATTTAGTTGGATAATGAATTTAGTGATTTGTTATATGATCCTTCTAGTTATCATTGTATTGTTGGCCACTTGTTATGTCTTATTGTTACAAGGTTAAATATCATGTTTTTCATACAATAGTTAAGTTATTTTGTTGCAAGTCCTTGTACTTCTCATTCATGTGCTACATTACATGTTTTGAAGTATTTGAAAGGAACTTTTAATCAAGGCTTGTTCTTTCCTCCTACAAATTCTCTATCTTTGCTATCTTTGCTTAGTTACCGTGATGCTGATTGGGGTTCTTGTTTTCTTAATCAAAAGTTGTTATCAGGATATTGTATGTTTCCTAGGTCATCTCTTATCTCATGGAAGACAAAGAAATAAGCTACTGTTTCAACTTCTTCAGCTGAAGCAAAATATCAAAGCATGGCTTCCATGACTAAAGAACTTTTGTGGATAAAATAGGGGGACAAAATAATAGAGCTATAGTCAAAAGGGGGATTTTTATAAAATAGGAAGGACAAAATGGTCATTTCATTGAAGAAGTATTCAAGTCTAAGTTGACCTAACGCTCCTCCCTTTTGCCATTTGCATAGTAACCAACCAGATACTCCCTAAAGAACACTAAGGTGACTTAACAAACGATAACAAGGATCAAACCTATTACACTAGGCAAGGGCTTCAATGATATAATATTTATTCATAAGTATGGAATTTAGGATTTATACAAGTACGATGTTATGATTGATAGAATCTGGATCAAGGAATAAGGCAAAACAAGCATAGAGATCAAGCAATTAAGGATTTAATTCATAGAATTTGAAAAGTAAGTTCACTAACCTATATAATTTGATTAGAAATTACAAGTTTTAGAATTCAATTAGAATTAGATTCAAAGAATTCAGAATTAGGAATAATTTGGAAAAGAAAAATTAAGGTTCATGAAAAACAACATGGAACACAATTAAGTATATGCTCATGTACTTGCCAATGCAAGAATGAGTGTGCGTATAGAGGGTACATGGATGAAGTATACGCCCATGTATGAGGGTGTGTTGAACATGGAAAATTTATAAAATGTTACGTGGCCACTCTATACGACCATGTAACTAGGCATGCCAAAGTACCTAGCCTAAAACATGACCATGTACTTAAAAATGTTCAACTACTTGATTATTTTCTAACTTATCCAGACTTCCACGCAACTTAAGAATATAGGGTAATCCTAGAAACTCTAGTAGCGTAAGGAAAAAAAAATCATATAACAATTAAGTGAATAGAATTAATAAAGGTAGCTTGCTCTTATATTAGTACTAAGAGAAGATCATTGTTGTTTTGACATATCACAAATTACATTAAGTTCAGGAATGGACTTACGTAAGACTAAGATTTTGAGTACGTGTAACTTGTTTGTCTTCTTGTGCTTGTTAAGTTAGTTTCAAATCAAATTAAGATTGATGATTAGGTTAAGTGGTTAATTGTTTATTGTATGTACTTGGCTCAACTTAGGGGCCCATAGTGGCAGATCCTTAGGGAGTACCTAAATGATCCTCATGTAATGTTGTCCCTAGTGAAGTCATGCTTAAAAATGATCTAAGTTGGTTTAAGGTTTCATGGGTATTAGGGCTCGTAGTGGCAATTCCTACACAAGTTTAAGTTTTAAGAATTGTTTAAGGACTCATGGGTATTGGGGCCCATAGTAATAGTTCCTAAAATCAGTTTAAGGATTAAGTTTTAAACTTGTTTGACGGGGTCATGAGTACCCTATCGATGCTTTGTGGACTTAGTATATCACAAACCTGTTGATTGATGTTTAAGTTCTGCATAAATATTTGCAAATTAAGTTCTTACTTATCCATACATATGTACTTGTTATTATACATACTGAGTGTTAGCTCATCCTTTAGGGATTTTTTTTTTTTTATGCAAGTATAGAGAGATATGTTAACCATGAAGATGGCATGGGAGTGAATGTACAAGAGAAGGAGGAAGAAGAATTCGTGATTAGACTTTGGAAGAAATTGTGTTATATATATGTAATGAATATTGAGATCTTTTGAAGGAAATAGATTAGTGCATTGTAGATATTCTATTGTTTTAGTTTTTGATCATGGATGAAATGTTAAATTTGTTTCAAAGTTTGAAGAATGGTTTGGAATGTACTTATATCATGTTGAAAGTATTGGATATATTGAATTATGGTTTGTGGGATTTAGTGATATCAAAGTAGGTTTAAAGCTTTAACGTGTTCTTATTTGATAAGAACACGTAACAAATCGTAGTATCTCAAGTTTCGAGATATTACACTTACTATATTTCTCTGTTTGACTTTCCTGGTTGTTTTCGCATCAATAAAACAAGTCAAACTCTTCACACATATGTTGCATGTGTTGTAGCATTCGGATATTTGAGGTCGAAACCTACCTCATATTGACTGATGTCACCCTAGAAACTGTACAAGCATGTACTCCACGCTCAAAATATCAAGAGCAGAACTAAAGAATATGCATTTAAAAAGAGGATCACCAAAAGTAATCATGCTTTCATTTGGCAAACTAAAAGGCAAGTGGAATAGCCAATATTCCATCCTTACATGTTATTGCATTTACTTGCATATATATGCAAATGCAAATAATAACCATTCGGCACAACCAAATAAAAAAGACAGTATATTTTTAAACTGTTGCTTTCTAAGAGAATAGCTATTTATAGCCCCATTCATTCCTTCATTCATGACAAATATTTACTTTCCTAAACCATTACAATGTAAAAACTCAGCAGCGAATCAACCTCCTTTGCCATCAGTAACCACATTTTCACGTTTGTACAATTCAAGTCGCATATGGCTTGTCACCGGCGACTCTAGCCTTGGGTTGGCCAACTAGTGGCCTTGTAGCTACAATCTTTTATTCATTTTTATAATTATATAAATAAATATACTTTTTTAAAATTAATTATCTATTTGGCACGTGCCTTTATATCTTGTTAACACAAAACTAAGAAACTCAAATCATGTATTTGTTAAAAACATAACACGGGTTAACTTTTCGCAAAAAAAAAAAAAAAAAAAAGTCATTTTTTACTATAATTTTCTCATTTTGCAATTAACATATGAACTTTTAGATTTCAATCTAGTAGCAAATTGAACCTTTTGTTATTACCATTAACACTGGAGCTAACTGCATTAGCTTATATATCTTTAGAATCAATCCTTTTAGTGACATGTATCACTATCCTTAAAAAAACTGGAACTCAACTAATCATCCAGATAAACTATTACTATATATTTATTTAATATGTTTGAATGCCACATGGTGCAACATAGTGCAATATCAATTGCCAAGTGGAATAAAAAATAACATATATATATATATATATATATTTATATTTATATTTTTGAAAATATTATTATATATTGTAAATATTTTGTAGAAATGACTAAAGTATACACGAAGAGTTCTAAAACCTGGGAAATTTTACAATGGAGTGTTTTAGAAATGTAACTACAATCAATTCCTAAAACTTTCCAAAACACGGACCAAGCCCTTGAGACATGAAAAATATATATATATAAATTCTCCTTAAAATATGATATAATTATTATATCATAGAAAAGTAAATAAATAGAAACCCTTAGAACACGTAAATTTGTTACAACTATGTACTAAGATTTTTCAGAAGCACACAAAAAGAAGATGCTGTTTAATATCCAATTATCAATAGAATATATCCATAGCAGAATAATCAAAATAAATCAAATTAAAAAAGTTAAAAAAAAAAAAAAAAACTAATTGCGCCATAGTGCTACCCAAGCACTATTAAGGGGGAGATGAAACAGGTATAATCAAGTTTAAGGAAGAATATGATGGTCAAGATACATTTAGGGTGATAAGTTGTTGCTTACCTTATTTTATTTCTAAATATTTCTATGGGCAACCTACCATCCTAAATGGGCTATGCTATCTACCACCAAAGGTGGAATGCATAACCCACAAGTGATGTAGGTTGCTACCACCATGTTCCCTCCTTTACTGTAGTTGCACTAGCTACCCTTATGGGTAAAGGTTAGCCACCATTTGGGTGGACCACACTACTTACCTTAGACAATGACCAACCCTAATTGTCTAGGGAGGGTAAAGGATTTAATGGTAAGCATGAAGTTTTTTTCTATTTTTAATATAAAGTAATTCAATTATATTATTAATGGTACATTTTTTTCTTCTATATATTTATATATATAATTTCATAAATTTTTTTAAGAGATAAATCCTTTTATGTGAATGTTCACCTTTTAGAATAGTCACAAGTTTTATATAATTTAATGCAAAGCAATAAAACTTGTCACAATCATGATGTTTCACTCCTATATTTTGAAAAATTATAACTCTTCATAAATGTGACATGATTTCATGACAAACTATTTTGTGGCAACAAAAGGATTTGAATTATACTATATTTTTATATAATTAAATAATAATAATATTTAGCCTATAACAAATTGTAAATATATATCGTATGATAATCATTTAAATAAATTTATTATTTGTATTAGTAAGTATACTTTTAAACCAATATAAAGCATAGCACAGAGTTTTACCGGTTTATTTTAAATTGAATTACTCGTGTGACATTCTTTTCATTTTCAATTTCTTTTTAAGATAAATGTGATGTGGAAATCTTATTTGGAGTTTTAATTGTTAAATACATGGGCTAGGCCACATGCAAGACGTCCAATGGGTTTGTCTCTCGGAAGCTGATAGAGTTAGCTGGGCTAGCAAAGTTGGATACGGAAAATTCGATTAGCTATTCAAACTGCTAAGCTAACAGTAAAGCCATGCGAAATGCTGGTGTTAAATATGATATTAACTCTAAATATAATTATAAAATTATTCATAACAAAAAAAAGGTAAGATAAATGTAAAAATAAGAATACACCCTTATAAAGTTTAGTATTTTCCAAAACCCTATAAAAATTCTATTGGATTTTTACTCCTATTACCAAAATCCAACCTTATAGTTTATGAACCCTACAAGGGAGAGTTGAGTTGTTATAGAGTTTATACACAATAAGGAAAAAGTAGAGTAATAAATAGTTAGATAAAGTTAAAGTTATATTGACTAACTTACAAATAAATGAAAATTGAAAATTAAATGAACTATATAATATATAATTAGTGTAAAGTATGTGTGCTACGGAAGTGAAAATCAAATCTTATTATTAATATATTATTTTTTATCAAGTCAAGTTTCATATCCAGTTTTTTTAAAGCTCCAAACTCAACCTTAAATCTTATAAGGCATTGAATCATGTCTCAAAACCCCATAAAAAACTTATAAGATACCCTATAGGTTTTTTATTGGGTTAAGCGAGTCAGGTATACTATAATGACTCACTCGATTGTATCCATACATAAAAGCATTACTTAAATATTTAATGTTTCACAATATTGGAAAAATGTGTCTAGTTTATTATTATATTTATTAACATTTATGTGGTTAATTGGCTAATACTCCTAGACTTTTTGATGATGATGCTTTATGTGTCTAGAAAGGAAAAAAAATAATCATCCATAAATTCAAATTGCCTTTTAAATAATGTACCAAAATAAAATGAATTAAAATTAAAAATAATGGTAAGACATTAAGACTAGGAGCATATATTGTTAGTAATGGGTTCAATTTGACTTTTGTTCAAGTTTCAATAAATCATAGTTGCATCAAACTAGATATTTGTAGGTCGATGGGTTTGATCTTAAGGTAGTCACGCTTATATTGCGTAATTGTAAACCCCAAGAATTCTTTCAATTAGGATAGAGATTACTTGAAGATAATTTAGAGATATTCTTGAAATTCAATGGGATAGCTAACCCTAACCCTAAAGTTTACCCCAATTTGCCCTAAAAAAACAAAGTGAAATCTTAATATTACAAATTAAAACCCTAAATCAAAACTAAACCCTAAAAATGTCAACTCTACGACCCTAAACCCTAAAAGAAAACCCTAAATGATCAACCGAAACCCTAATTTGGCTCAAAGATCCTAAGTTAACAATTCAAAACCTTAAATTGAATGATAAACCCTAAAACAACAAATCAAAATCCTAATTCACAAAAAAGAAAAAGAAAAAAAGAAAAAAAAGCCCTAAAACCCTAAATCAAAGTGCAAATTTTGAATCAAACCCTAAAAAACCAAATATATCCCTTAAAACATCATAAATTGCATAATTCAATATTGATGGCTTGCATTAATTGCCAATTGAAGATCAACAAACTTAATTGAGGAAAAGAATTACAATACCACACTAGTCTAAAGGGGCATGAATTAGGCATAAGAAGATTAGGATATTTTGATTTCTAAACACCAATTTCTTATGTTAACCTAAACCACCTTTAAGTTTACTTAATTAACCCCTAATCAAGCAACTAGGAGCACTCATTAGACAAAAGGAAAAACACCCTAAACCCACTCCTCTAACCACCAACCACTTTACCTCCAATCCACTCTTTTGACGCTTGTTTCATCTAATGGTTGAGCATAAATTAAGGGTCATAGCTCCTAGATTATGGGCTTGACTTTCTAGGCCTTATCACTTTTGCCTAGAGTCAAATCCAATTAATTAATGAGCTTAAGGCCTTAAATTGCATTTAACCCCATACAAATTCAAGCTATTTCAATAGGTTATTAAGTTGATAAGAGCTTCATAACATTTAAGTCAATGAGCTTGTAAACTTAATTGAACTAAAGATGAGTTTAAGTATTACTTGAATTTTCTTATTATTATATTTTTTAATAAAAAAAGTTTTTCATTAAAAGGAAAACTACACTTTTAATCTCAACATTCAAGTACTTTTTTTTTTTTAAGCCTATAGGCTTCGGTTGAATTCGAGGTCCACCATATGACCTAATGGGAACCTGCCTCGACCCGATACGAGGCAGATATTTAACTTTTGGCTTTGTCCAGTGGCTAGTTATCCACCAGGGTAGTGGCAACGTGATTCAATCTGTGAGTTGACCTTTCAACATGAGTCAATAAGTTAAGTAGCTGAGAGCCTTTCTTTTTCTTTTTTAATTTCGTGTCAGCAAAAAGACTACAAGTCCGGTCCCACACCACTCCCAGCCTGCCCTTTAACTAAAAGAGTAGAGTTAATAAAGTAAAATGGGAAATAAAAAACAGAACACACACTTCATCTCAATATACTTCATCTGATCTCCTTTTCTTTGTTGCGGAATAGAGAAAGATGTTTTTTTTTTTTTTTTGCATTTTTAATTTTTCCTGAGAAAGTTGAGCTTTTATTTTATTGTATATTCTTTAATCTACTGCAGTATCGATGAATGCGAATGTGCATGTCTTGTTGTGTCCTGCACTTTTTACCAACTGCAAAACATGCTTTCTTTTCTTTCTTTCTTTTTTTTTTTTTTTTGGATAAATTGACATTGATGATTAGTTTTTAGGAAGAAACATTGAACTAAACTAGGCTATTAATCAAGGTTGTAGCACAAAGTAAAAAAACAAAAGCTTATTATTAGGATTGTCAATAGTTGTTCTTTAATATTCTCTTCTATGCGTGTTAAGGTTGATTATATGTTTTGACGAACAAACCCAACAATATGTTTTCCGTTTCCATTGTTTATTATGAACCCAAATATTTTTCTATATTGGGTCATTAACGTTTGGTTTTTTTAACTCTATGAATGTGCTAATATACTGTTGGTGAGTACTTCTGAACTGCGTAGAACCTTGTAGATGGAGTTGTCTTACTCAACTGTGATAGTCGCTCTATGTGATTGAAAGAAAGACGCGATATGTATTATTCTCTT
Organism: Laguncularia racemosa; assembly: GCA_037954665.1. Taxonomy (NCBI): domain Eukaryota; kingdom Viridiplantae; phylum Streptophyta; class Magnoliopsida; order Myrtales; family Combretaceae; genus Laguncularia; species Laguncularia racemosa. The sequence goes on from JBBMOL010000006.1 coordinate 4,296,083, forward strand.
GTTTTTGTGGGTTTAATTAAATTGTGGCCAAAATTCAGATTTGATTCTACCTCGATCAACTGGCATAGCTCGAAGTAGCAAGCACTGCATCATGCATGCATAGGACTTCTCTCTGAAAATGCTAAGCACAACCATTGCTATATTCATGTTCTCCATCCAACTACCATGATGTTTGATGAAATTTGCCACTTGAGGGATTTTATTCTTCTGAGTGTGGTCTCAAGCAGTTTTGCTCCAATTATAAACAGAGGGAGCTTTTTAAGTTACAAAGTTTCGTTCATTTCATACCAGGGTCATTCAAATCTATTATTGCCATTTTTTTTCTTTCTTTTTTTTACTCTCTACACTATAACTTGCTGATGCCACATCTTTAAAAGATGACTTTATCTTTCTTCTTTTTTCTTTTTGGTATTGTATTTAGTATATATGAGAGAGAAGGAAAATGCAACTATTATTATTGGATTATAAATTGTATTGATGGATTTATCCATAAAAGTTTGTTCTTTTTACATGATGTCTTTCCAATATAACATGTTGGATCAATTTGTTGAGAATGTCTTTATATTACAGTTATATGTTTGGAGAACACCATACTGTCTTTTCATTTTAAAGCACTATCTTTATATACTATATTTAATATTGTTTTCTATTTCTTATATGTGCAAGGGTCTTATTATAATATAGAGAAAACGAATTTAGATGAAATTGGGATTAACATGGATGCCCATACCGATGCCAATGATGTTCAGGAGATTGAATTTCCATAGTTTGAATCTAAAAAGGAAGTCCCATCAAGAAAACCAGCAACTATATCAAGTTCTCGAGTAGAAGCAATGCAACTCAAAGTAATAATCATAACAAATATAAGTTGATTTCTACTGTGTGAAATAATATGGTCAAGAAAATGATAAATGGGTGGATTATGTTGTGTGTAATCATTGTGATAGAAAACCAAAAGCAAAAAAGTGTAAATGAAACAAAGTACTTGTATAACCATTTGACAAGGTGCTTGTAAAATAAGAAGCAAAAGGATATAAGGTAATGCCTTCTGTCAATTGAGAGAAAAGAAAGTAAGAGTGGTTTAACCATAGGAAGTTAGTCCATTAATCAAGAGACTTTCAAGCAAAAACCTGCAAAGGTAATTATTGTTCATGAGTATTCAATTTCATTTGTTGAGCATAAGTATCTCAAGAAATATATAAATAGCATTCAACCCCTTGTAAATTATGTGACTCACTCCACCATAAAAAAAAAGAGATTGCGAACATCTACAATGATGAAAAGGAAAATTTGAAAATATTGTTGAAAGGAGTTAATTTTCAGGTTACGATCACAACAAATATGTGAATATCAAATCCAAAGAAAGGATACATGATTCTCATAGCACACTTTATTAACAATAACTAGAGGCTTCTAAGTTAGCTCTTAAAGTTTCTTTCTTGGCATAGTTTTTAATTTTATTGAATGGAAAACAAATTTTTTTAAACTATACATATATATATATATATATATATTTCAATTTTACATACATTTTGACTCCACATATGAATGAGGTTCTAAGTAATTGTTTGTTCAACTCACTAATGAGTTGGAGTCTAAACAGAAAATTATCTAATCATTGTAGATAATTATTCAACAAATGATAGCATAATCATAGATTTAATGTTGAAGCTATGAAAGGATGAATTAATTCTTCGTGGTAAGGTACTCCATATGCATTATTGTGTGCATATTTTAAATTTAATTGTGAAGGAGGGTATGAATGTGATAGAAAAAGTAATAGAAAGGATCCATGATAGTAATGCATTTTGGTCAGCGATACCCTCACGAGTGGAGAAATTTGGAGAGGCATGTAAGTAACTAAATATTTCATATCATAAGAAGCTTTATGTAGATTGCAAAAGTTGATGGAATTCCACATATGATATGCTTGTCGTAGCTAATAAATAAAGAGAAGTTTTTTATAGAGCTCAACATTTGGATATACACTATAAAAGTTTTCCAACAAATGATGATTTGGACTTAGCATAAGAAATTTGCAAGAAGCTAGCCATTTTTTATGAAGTAACTAATATTTTATCTAGCACTTAATATCTAACTATAAATTACTATTTTGAAAAAGTATTTAAAATATAGGAAGCCTTAATTGATTTGAAGGAGTCTTTTGACATGAACATTAGTACAATAGCTACTAAAATGTTTGAAAAGTTTGAAAAATACAAGAGTGATGTATACACTATTATGCCCACTTGTACTATTTTGGATCCACATTTTAAGATGAAGGCTATGGACTTAATATTTCTGACTATTTATGGAACTAGTGCTTCTATGGAGATACAAAATGTTAGGAACACATGTTATGAACTACTATAAGAATATCAGTCTAGACTTAAATGTTGCCATGGTAAAAGTGCAAGCATTAGTTCTTCAATTCCTTCAATAGGTAGAGATAGTGCTTCCATTGATTTAATAAGGAAATCAAGACTAGTATAGTAGTTGAGCACCATTAATATTGATGGCCATGTAAAATCAGAGTTAGGCCATTATTTAGAAGAACTTATATATCCTTGGAGTGAATTTTGACGTCCTTAGTGTCATGATCCGGGGCGTTCTCAAATGCACTAAGACCGTGCGCACCGACTATCCCACCTCTGTGGTAGTAGGCAAGCCTTCGCGTAACTCTAAAGGCGATCAGGCCTAAAAACCTGTGTATCAAGAAATAAGCAACACAATGTAGGCAACAATAAGTAAAGAGACACGAGCAGGAATCAATGAATATGAATACACTTTTATTAATATTCATAAGGGACTTGCTACAGCTAAAGTGTGTATGGGGTTTGTGTAAACTGGGAAAGCCTTAACTGTGATCAGTCAAGTAGTGAGTAAGAGCTTCAATCTAGAAGAGTACTCACACCCCCCCACCTAGAGCTTTATATGCATTCCTAGCTCTAGTAGGAGAGGACATTACATTTGTTGAGAAGACAACACCTCTAAAAATAGAAATCAAGTAAAATAAAATACAATAAAATATCTATGCTAAGATTGCAAAGGAGTTCCCCCCCCCCCCCCCCCATTTACATAGATTACAAAAAAAAATGGTCACACCTTCCCCCACTTAATATATTGACGTCCTCGTCAATAGGTGTTAGAGCTTGACTCGGTTGCTTGATGTTTCCTTATTTTTGGCTGTCTCCCTCTATGATAGAGGCTTGAGGTCTTCTTCTATCTCCCAGCTGTTGTCTTCCTCTCCACGATCTCTCCACTTAACTAAATACTCCTTGTATTCTGCCTTAGTGGTTAGATCTACAACACTCCTTTCATTAAGGATGTCTTCGACGGCTTGACTCACGTTGAAAGTGATCTTGATGTTCGGCCGCTTCAACTTGTTGCGGGTTGAATCCTCTAAATCAGCAAAATATGGCTTTAGGGCACTAACATGGAAGACGGGGTGCACCTTCAACCAACTTGGTGGTTCGATCTTATAAGCTGCTCTTCCGATCCTTACAATGATGGGAATTGGACCAATATATTTCTAAATCAGTCTCTTATCCTTGTTCCTCAGCGATCTGACTTGCTCTGGAAGGATCTTAATGAGGACTTGATCTCCAACATTGAATTCTTTAAGCCTACGCTTTTGATCTGCCCATTTCTTCATGCGTTTGGAAGCCTTCTCAAGATATGTCTTGGCCACTTCAGAGTTCTGCTTCCAATCTCTAGCGAGCTGATAAGCTCTCAGGCATCTTCCCGTATAAGGTGCTGCCACTGTGTGGGGTAACAGTGGTTGCTGACCTATGATGATCTCCATAGGGCTCTTGTTGGAGGAAGAGCTTCGCTAGATGTTAAAACAGAACTGGGCGATATCCAGCAATTCCACCCAATTCAATTGATTGGCATTTACGAAATGCCGTAAATATTCCTCTAGCATACCGTTGAACCGCTCAATCTGCCCATCACTTTGGGGATGATAGCTGGAGGTGATACTAAGTTCGGACCCTAAGATGTTGAAAAATTCGGTCCAGAACTTCCTTATGAATCGAGCATCCCGATCACTCACAATATTTTGGGGCACTCCCCAAAATTTCACCACATGCTTGAAAAATAGATGAGCTGTCTCGGTGGCATTGAAACTCTTTGTAGTCAGGATGAAGGTAGAATACTTTGAAAACCTGTCAACAATAACAAAAATAGTTGAATGTTCTCCCACTTTTGGTAAGGAAGTAATAAAGTCCATGGAAACACTCTCCCATGGTCAAAATGGCACTGGAAGGGGTTCCAACAACCCTGCAGGTTTCTGCCTCTCCACCTTGTCTTATTGACAAGTTAAGCATGTCTGGGTGTAACTCATCACATCTTCCTTTATATCCGGCCAGTAATAACCTTGCTTTAATAAGCTCATCATCCTCTGCCAACCTAGATGACCAGCCCACAAAGTATCATGACATTCCTTCATGAACGCCCTCCTTAAGTTTCCAGACTTTGGAACAGATAGGCGATGACCCTTCGTATAGATTAGATCACCTTCAATCCAGAATCTACGAGTCTTACCCTCCTTGAACAACTTCCACAAGCTCTTAGCTAACAAGTCTTGGCCTAAGTGTTCCCTTATCTGCTCCTGGATAGTGGTGGAAACTCGACTCGCAGATTGTTGAGCAATTCGGGCCAATAATGTCAAATCTGCTCTTCTACTCAGTGCATCTGCAATCTAATTAGTCCGACCACTTCGATACTCAATCTCCATATCAAATTCAACATGGAACTCCTGCCATCTAGCTTGTTTTGCAGAGAGCTTGGGTTGAGTTAAAATATGGCTAACTGCAGAATTATCCGTCTTCACAAGGAACTTTGATCCTAAAAGGTAATGTTTCCAAGTTCTAAGGCAATGCACAATTGCCATCAACTCTTTCTCTTATGCCGAGTATCGCCGCTCTGTGGCATTCAACTTTCGGCTCTCATATGCCACAGGATGGCCCCCTTGCATCAGAACTCCACCTAACGTAATGTCCGAGGCATCCGTATGGACTTCAAATAGTTTGGAGATGTCAGGAAGGGCAAGGACGGGCTCCTCAGTCACTACCCGCTTCAACTCTTCAAAGGCTGCCTGACAATCTCCATTCCAAAACCACACCTGGTCCTTCTTTAAGAGGTCAGTGAGGGGTGAAACTTTTTGGAAGTACCCCTCTACAAACCGTCTGTAGTAATTGGCTAGTCCTAGAAAAGAGCGCAACTCTATAAGGTTTCTTAGAACTGGCCACTCCTTAATAGCTTCCACCTTGACCCCATCCATCTGGATCTGCCCTTCCTCAATGACATGCCCAAGGAAGTTAATGCGTTTTTGGGCAAAGGCACATTTCTCCCGCTTCACATACAAATGGTTCTCTAGAAGTTTCTGAAAGACCATTTGCAGGTGTTTCACGTGGTCCTCTACTGTCTTGCTAAACACAACAATGTCGTCTAGATAGACAACAACAAATTTATCCATATAATCACGGAATACGTTATTCATTAAAGTACAAAATGTTGCAGGAGCATTAGTGAGACCAAAGGGCATCACCAAAAACTCATAAGCCCTATATCGGGTTACGCAAGTGGTTTTAGGCTCATCACCCTCAGCAATGCGAACCTGAGGATAGCCTGAGCGAAGATCCAGTTTTGTGAAGTATTTAGCTCCACTTAGTTAATCAAACAAGTCAGCAATGAGAGGAATGGGATAGTGATTTCTCACTATAAGCTTGTTGAGAGCCCGATAATCGATACACAATCTTAAACTCCCATCCTGCTTCTTTTGAAATAGCACGGGAGCCCCAAATAGTGCTTTAGAGGGACAGATGAAACCCACCTCCAATAACTCATCCAATTGCTTCTTCAACTCCGTAAGCTTAGGAGGAGACATTCTATAAAGGGCACGAGCAGGTGGTTTAGCCCTTGGGACCAACTCAATCTCGTGGTCCACTGATCGTCTAGGAGGCAACGCCTTCAGAAGTTTGTCTAGCATGACCGAACTAAACTCCTTTAAGACTTTCTGGATTGCCCCCGGAATCTCACCATTCCCTCTATCCTCCTTCTCTGAAAGGATAGCAAGAAATGTGGGCTCTTGATGTTAGAGCCCTCGCTTCAATTGGAGCGTTGATAACATCATGGCCCCAATATTCTTCCCTTCTAAGTTCCCGGTACCTACCTTCCCCCTCTGGACTAGGATACAACATGGCTTATCCCCCATGAACAGTAAGCAGTCTGTGGCGGGCATTAGGGCAACTCTGGCATTCCTTAGGAAATCTATCCCCAAGACTATTCGAAAGTCATCAAGGGGTGCAGCAGTGAAGTTGAGATTTCCACTTCAATCTCCAACCCTTACTTTCACATTTTTGGCAACCCCTCGAATCGGACGGGCCTTGGAGTTAACCGCTTTAATCTAGCTAGTATCCTCTATCAGCACTAGCCCCAATCTCTAGGCCTCGAGCACATCAATAAAGTTGTGTGCGGCCCCTAAATCTATCATAGCATTGGCACTCTTGCCATTAATATGTAGCTTCACAAACATTAGTTCATGCTCTGACTTTGCCTTGTTTCGAGCCAAAGGACTCTTCTCAACAACAGACAACATGTGTAGAGGTCCCATCTTAGGCTGCTCTCCACAGTCTCCATCAAAATCTGACTCGTCTTCTTGAACTCTCCCTACCTTTTTAACAATGGTGTTGAGGGCTGCCTTGTGTGGGCATTCAGCTACCTTGTGCGGGCCGTTGCACAAGAAACATGCAAATGAAGGCTTCTTGCTACTGCTCAATGACCCATTCTTGGAAGATTGCTGATAGCCATAGGACTTCTTTTGATTTGTCGCGCTATTGCTACTACTTGCACTAAGGGCTCCCCCACTTTTAGGTTTACCCGACTTGCCAAACTTTCCACCCTCCTGGCTTGTTGAGGCACTCTTGCCCCTATTGTCATGGGTGTACTCTGTTAAGCGTTCGACCGCTGCTTAGGCCTCGGCAAGAGTACCTACTCTTTGCCGTTGCAACTCATTTCTGGCAAAAGGCTTCAAACCCTCCAGAAAATAGAACAATTTATCCAATTCCCCCATGGATCGGATATCCAGCATCAATGTTGAGAACTCCCTCACATACTTCCCGATGTCATCAGTATGCCGCAGCTCACGCAGCTTCTTTCTCGCATTATACTCAACATTCTCGAGAAAGAATTGAGCCCTCAATTCGGCCCGAAACTCTTCCCAAGTATCCACATGGGCCACTCCCACTTGGATCTGACCCTACTTGGTTCGCCACCACAGCTTAGCATCATCAATTAGAAACCTTGCTGCAGTCTTCACCTTTGTTTCCTCATCGGTCAGCCCTATTGCCTCAAGGTACTGATCCATGTGAAGTTTTCTAGTAGTTTAGCGTCTCTCACGCCAGTGAATGCCCTTGGGTTAGGCACTTTCACTTGATTAGCTAGCCCTACAGTGTAAGATGGAGCATTTCCAACAACTCGGGTTAGCATAGCAATCTAGGCCTTCAGCTCTTTTGTGGCCCCCTCAATTGCCTCACGAAACTCCTCCTTGAGACCCCTCGCTACCTCTGCTGAACCTTCCACTGTAGCATAGTCATCCTTCATCCTCTTCTTTAAGCTATTAGCAGATGCCTTGATTTCATCTCTAAGCGTATTTACCGCTTCCCGAAACTTTTCAGAAAGTTCCACCATCTCTTGTCCCAATCCCTCAAGACTCTTTACTCTACCCTCAAGTGGGCCTAGAACATTAATAGTCTGTTCCATTCGTTACATAGCTCCCTCAAGTTGTTTAACTCTTTAGGCAGCGTCCTCGTTACGCGTCATGGTTGATCCCTCTGGACTAACCTTAAGCTATGATACCAACTGTCACGGTTCGAGGCGTTCTCAAATGCACTAAGACCGTGCGGCGCCAACTATCCCACCTCTTTGGTAGTAGGCAAGCCTTCACATAACTCTAAAGGCGACAGGGCCTAAAAATCTATGTATCAAGGAATAAGCAACACAATGTAGGCAACAATAAGTAAAGAGACACGGGCAGGAATCAATGAATATGAATACACTTTTATTAATATTCACAAAGGACTTGCTACAGCTAAAGTGTGTGTGGGGTTTGTGTAAACTGGGAAAGCCTTGACCGTGATCAGTCAAGTAGTGAGTAAGAACTTCAATCCAGAAGAGTACTCACACCCCCACCTAGAGCTTTATATGCATTCGTAGCTCTAGTAGGAGAGGACATTACATTTGTTGAGAAGGTCACACCTCCAAAAATAGAAACAAAGTAAAATAAAATACAATAAAATATCTATGCTAAGATTGCAAAGGAGTTCCCCCCCCCCCCCCCCCCCCCCCCCCCCCCCCCCCATCTATTTACATAGATTACAAAAAAAATGGTCACACTTAGCTGGTGGAAATTGAATGGAATTAAATATCCTACATTGCAAAAAATAGTTAAGGATATGTTAGTTGTTCTTATTTTTATAGTTGTTTCTAAATTTGCATTTAGTACTTGTGGGCGAATGATTAACCTTCACAAAAGTTGGCTTAATCCATATGCAATAGAGGCGTTGATGTGTACATAGAGCCGAATATCAAATAAAATAAAATAGAAAGAGGTAATTTCTTTTATTACAAAATAATTGGCTTTCTTTATTCATAAATAAAGTTTCTATAGGCTCTCTTCTAATGTAATTTATATTTTTTTTCCCTCATTGTAGGTATGAAGATAATTGATGGAGAGGATGAGATGTGAAATCAAATTCTCAAGGCTGATTTATTAGTATATGAATTATGTTTCATTGTAGGGGGAGTTTTAAGATTGGTCATTTATGTATACCAATCTAGTGGACTATGTTAAATAAATTTAAGGGATTTGGTGGGATGCATTTTAAGACTTCTTTCTTTTATTGTTTTTAGGTGTGTTTATGGAGTAGCGTGTTAATCATTTTAGGACTTGGGTTGATCCCATATTATGGTTTATTTATGATGTGTCATTAAATTACTTTTATTGAGATGCACTTGTTCATTATTTTACTTTGTTTCTTTTGAATACTTGCTATATAAGGACTAGTTCATATATCATATTGGTTATATATTCAAATGATACTTAATTGTGTTGTTTAGGGAGGAAAAAACTTATACATGTTAGCTTTTTTCTATTGCTTCTTGTTCTAACTAGGTTTTTAGTATTGCTAAATATGTCTTACTCCTCCTTATACTTGTTCTAACTAGGTTTTTAATACTACAAAATATCTCCTACTTCTCCTTGTAATGCTTCTAAACACTTCTTTTCTAGCTAACAAATGCAAAGAGGTTTTTTCTACTAGTGTAGATAGTTATTGACAAATTTAAGCAAGTGATAGGGACAAACTTTTTTATAGAAAAAATACATATAAAATGGATAAATAAGCAGGTCTTATCGAGGTCGGTCTTAGGTTACTAATATTCTTATCAAGGTAAGTTTTGAGTTTAATGAAAACAACCTTAGGTTGTAAGATACCCTATAGGATCTTAAGGCAGATTCTAGTTTTAAAAAACCTAACCCCAAATCCACCCCAGATGTATCCCTAGACAAAAATATATTTACTTAAAAGACTATCATAATTAATGTATTAATAATGTATGTTCATAGTTTTATTTTAAATATGATATAATTACTATTATTTAAATTAAACTATTTATTTTATATGAGAATGGGTGTTTTCCTATATGTGTACATAAAATGTTATGCCATTTTAAAAAGTTACAATATTTGAAAAATATTTAGAATTGTGTCACTTTATAAGGTTGTGACTAACAACTCTTCACATTCGAAGATATTCATTGAAAATATAGTTGAAAAAAAAAAGATGAATAATCAATAGTTTGTTTTAAATATGGTATAATTATTACTATTTAATTAAAACTATTTATTTTATATGACAATTGGCATTGTTCTACATGGACATATGAAATGTTATGTCACTTTTAAAAAGTTAAAACTCGTTAAAGATAATTTAAAATTGTTTCATTTTATAGGGTCACGACTTAAAACTCTTCACATTCAAATGTATTTCTCAAAAATATAGTTAAAAAAATAACGTATATATACCAGTAATGAAAAGGTATTACTAACAAAAATATATAAACAATAAAAGTTTTTGAAATTATATATTGTAATAAATAATAAATTTCTAAACAAGACTAATGAGTTGAGCTTAAATTCCTTAGGTCTAATTTAGGTTAAACTTAAACTTAAAATTTCACATAGCCATTTTATTTGTTAAAATATGATAGATAAGGAATAAAAAAAAATTGCTTGAAAATAACTTTTATTGATAGTAAGTTAGGAATTTATATTCCAACACTTACTTTGTATAAATTTTTATTATAGAGAATACTTATTTCAATATTTATGCTACCTCATTGATTATAGTATTGAATTGAGAATATAACAAGAAATAGCAACATGGTTATACAATAAATAGTTATTATTAAGGGTATGATTGTCTATCACTTAAACTTTTTTTCTCTATAGAAAGGAAATAGAAAACCATCTTACAAAAGGTGTAAAGTGTAAGTGCAAATAGAAAAGTTACCTAAAATAAAATTTATCATACCAATTTACAAGTAAATAAGTAATAAAAGATGTTTTAAAAATAATTATTTATTTCCTCTTTATTACCTCTAAATAAACCAATGATAAATTTAGGTAGAGCTTTAAATCCTTTTAGTGGAGCTCCATCTTGATATAAGCAGTTTATAATGGATAACTATGACTTGTGACATCTTGGAAACCAAATACTTAAACCAAGGTTGTTCATCAAATTAAACTAAACTGAGACCTAAACTAAATCATAAAATCTTGTTCTTTTATATTTTAATTAAGTTTACAATTCAATTCAAATGGTGTCAAAATAGTTCACATTTCAATTCAGGAGGTTAAAGTAAGTCAAATCGCTTGTACTTGAACGAATCAATTCTTATTAAAACAAAAAAATGAGCAACATTTTTTTAGTTTAAAACTCTATTAAGATTTCAGTCTAACCTTATTTAGTTTTTCTTCTTTTGTCATTTGCCATCTTACTCTTAGCCTATTTCGTCTAATTCATTTCTTTTACCTTTATCTCTTGTCTTTTAGCTAAGCTCATGTGCCCTCACTGTCATCTAAGATGAATTATCACTGTGATATAATATTATACAACTTGATTTCTTGAGTAATTTTTTTAAATTTTAAAATTAATTTTTAGTTAATAACTCATATGCATATTAATATTATCAACTAGAATAAGGTATTTTTTGAATCAATTTGAAGTAAATTAAATTGAGCTAAACTACATTTTAAATGGTTTGGTTTGAAACCTGGAACCGTTAAAAACAGTTCAATTTATTAAAGGTTTGAATCAAACCATTTCAAATGTAGTTTGGTGTCGAATCAAACCAAACTGAACCATGGTACCTCTAACTCAAAATGCATTATTTAAAAAAAAAGGGTTAATGTTGCATTTAATATCCAAACATTGACTTTCTTTACAACTAAATAACTAAACTTTGAAAATGTCAATTTACGAATAGAATAAACTTTTCAATGTCATTTATGGTACCTCAATTAACTTTGTTAAACTCCATTAACTTATGTGGGCTACTTGACCAATCACAACTTGACACATGGAAAATAAGATTAATTTAACATAATACATGTCCAACTACATTTCTAGGTGGATTAAACAAGAGAAAAAAATTACACATCAGCAAAAATAAAAATGAAAAATTGAAAAATTCTATTACATGATAAATTCAAAATTACATCAAAATTAAAAAATAATAGACACAATTATTCTTACATTACTTGATGTAAAAAGAAAAAAAAAAGAAAAAAGAAAATCCGTTGCTAGCTTTTTTTCTTCTCCATTGCATCTCTCTCTAGACAAACTAACCATCCTCTTCACTTTCTTCTCTTTTTACCAATTCACTTTATAAGAGCCCTTCTTTTCTCTTTAATTTCACTCCCCATCGAGCAAGAAGCCAAATTTGAACACACCCATATGAAGAACCTACAAAAATTAAAGAAAGATGAAATTTTGATGACCTACATCATGAAACCCAAACTAAGTTTATGTATAAAATTTCTCTTACACTAGATAAGAAGGATGAGCACCTTGCCTTCATGAAGAAAAAACAAAGACATGAGGATAAAGACGACTTGCACCAAAATAAAAAATCTAAAAAAAAAAAAAACTAAGGATGTAAAACAATTAAAATTTAGGAAAGATTAAGGAAAAATCAAACCTAGGTCTCTAACAATGCAAAGAAACAAATGATTTAAAGAAAAATTCCTACATCTAAAAATTTCATATCTAAAAAATATTGACAAAAATTAAAAAAAAAAAATCAATGCTTAAAATTAAATGAAAATATATAGGAAGGATGAGATGAGGTTAAAGCATTGATTTTTGTGAGAGAAGTTACCGAATTAACTGGATTTGAAAAAACCCAAAAATTGAAATATTTTAAAATCTATTGATTTGATCATGTTTTGAAGTTTTTTTTTGAATTTGATGTTAAAAGTTGTTTCCAATTTAGGTGGATCTAAGGTGGTTGGGTTTGGATAAGTATTTGATGGACACGACAATTTAAGTGGTATGTCATAAGGAGGAGAAGCTTTCATATTTTGTGATAAAATTCTTTTCTTTTATTTGATTTTCAAAATATTTTTTATTTCAATTATTATGTAGATATATATTAATAATGTGGTATTTTTATAATTTTCTTTTTATTTAATTAGAAATTTGACATGAAATGTTCTATTTGGAGTTTCAAAGCTAAATAAGAAATAACATGTTAAGTGGCGGTTGGCTAAGTTAACGAAGTTCATGATAGTTAATCGAACCATAAATGAAAATCCATAAATGACTTCAAAAAGTAAATTACCACTTTTAAAGTTGAGATACTTTAATTATAAAAATGACCAAAGGAGAAAAAAAAATCATGTGCACATGCAGAGAAATCCACTAAAATAATTTTTTTTAAATAATTGCAAAATAGAGTACTCGATAAACTTATTTATAAAATAGGTAATAAAGACACAAACCTAGAAATGCTTTTAGTTGAGGCAAAATTTCCCTAACCAAAGGCGCGCCCCCGAAATGTGCCTTTAGTATGAAATACTAAAAGCATATTCTGAGTACACACCTTCAAGGAAAATTTTTTAAAATAAATTTTTATAATTTTTAAATTTATAATTTTTTTATTATTCTTATGTAAACTTTTAATTAAAAAAATAATTTGAGAAAATTTATTATTGAAAAAAAAAATATGAAAAATTATGTAAAGAAAATCATAAATAAATTTTGTGAAATGAATTATAAAACAAATTAGAAACAATTGTTTAAAAAATGCAAAAGCGTAGATATAAAAATAGAAAAAAATAATTTATTAAAAATATTAATAAAATTAAAATTTTCAAATAGTAATTTACATGAATCACAAATGTTGATGGAATATTTATATGTCAAATAAGATAAAATAGTATCCTATCCCCTATCGTTACTTCTCTTATTAAATTGTTATGTAAGCTATGAAAATGCATTTGTATGCTCTCTAGTCGATCTTACATCTAGAGGAGGAGGAGCTTTTGACTCCTATGTTGGATAGTACTAGGAGGGCATTGTCGAAGTCACAAGAAGGCACTGGACTCCAATTTGTAAGAGGTTGTGAAGATTCATCATAATATATTGTTTGTTTATCAGTACATCTTTTATACGGAGTAAGTGGTGTAGGGAAAAAGCCACTAATAAAATGACGATATAGTATAACATATGTGCTAAGCATTGGGGGTGAGCTATCATCCATCTCATTAGCATCTGGTGGGACTTGTTGGGCCTGTATTGCATATTCCTTTACTTAAGCCTAGTTTCAGGGTTGTTTAAGTCTCATGATCCTACAATGTGCAGGAATTGACTACTATTGTTGTCAAATGTCAGCAAGTTGTGCCTCTGCCTCAATCTCTATGCCTTGATCCTAGTGAGCCTGTAGGTACAATGCCATTACCTACCTCACCCCTCTGTTACAATGGATTGTAAATTGAATTAGTATTAAATAAGCAATGCATCACCTAGGTAGTGTTGATGTTGTACTTACCAAATATCCAAGAATTGTTCTTGTACCTCCTATGTAGTGATAGTTGATAGATCTATACCACCTCATATATTCCTATAAAACCCTATGAGGGCCTCGTATGTGAACCAACCAAACCTAAAGCTTCTCCCATAGGGAATATATGATACATGTTATACCAGCTAATTTAAATCAACCCTTCCATGCAGGTTGATATGATGTAGCTTCAGTTGTGTGTTAATATCTTGTAGAATATATTAGCACCCTTCAAACTTTTAACAACATGATATGGGAAATGGCACTCAACTATGTGGAAATATACGAAAGGCACCCAAGTAGTCTAAATGTGTTTACTTGCTTTGCAAACGAATAGTAAGATGTGAATCAAATTTCTATGTATGACTCTCACTCAACTTGAAAGGTAGTAAGTAAGATTTAGATGTAATGATGCATATGATGAAATGGAAAACTGAAAAAAAGTTTGAAAAATACCTGCTCGACATTTTACTTGTCAAGAGCATCTTGACAAATAACAACAACATGGGTTAGGTGATACTTACTGTTCAAGTTCGTCCTCCATTGTGCGGCTAAGGAAGCTTTAACCTTTATAACATTTGTGGTGATTAACTAGCGCTATATGGGGGAATCTATCCCATGCCCACACTTGAAAGAGTATCACTACCCTAATTATCTCATGAGTCGACAAGGCAGATGCAACACAAAGTTAGTGATATAACCATGCCAAACATGTAGACCTTCAATTGTATGTGCCCGCCACATTAAAGTGCTCCAATAATGGCAAAAACATACTATGTATGAGGTGCTCGATTTATCAGCTAAGATAAATCCGCCAAGCATCTACAAGATGTATGCCCATGTATGACATGCAACTTGCTTAAAATTGTGTGTTGTAACAAGACCCAATACATATCCCAAAGTCACATCATACTAATATAACTCCCTTGCTACTTGGCTTAGTCTTGCCCCAAGCAATCTTTGACATATGGCAATCCAATCCAAGGAACTATTCGCTATCACTACCTGACTATCGATTGGGAGGCTTAATTGGACCTCAACATCTTGCAAAGTAATGGTGAGCTCCCTAATTGACATGTGAAACGTATGTGTTTCTAGCCTCTACCTCTTAATCGGAGCAATGATCATATACCAATGTAATTATATAAAAGGTAGGCAGCTCATACCTTGGAAACCCATAACTAGAAATATGACTCCATTCGTGGTTTTACTGGAATAATGTTCTCAACATGTTGAAGTGATAACTTGCAATGTCAAACAATGAGCCATGGTTGATCTTAAAAGTGAAAAAGTGAAATATTGTAGCATTGGCTATAGAACATAAAGTGATCAATTTCAGAAGTTATATGTGGTTTATCTCTCCATCTTAAATGGCCTGTGAACAATGTGCTTCTTGATATGTTAAAATGAATGGATCAAATGGCCTAGGCTCCATCTAATCTGCACAATGAAAACAAAAAATATTAACTTTATGCAAGCAACAATTCAACATCATAAATGTGCAAGGTTAAGCTAAGGGTTAATTAATCATGTATCTGATGACCCACCATTTACAATATTTTCAAGTTCTTAGATTAGAAATTTGACAGTCACCCATTGTTATCATATTCACAACATAAATAAATAATCGACTAATATGCAAAAATAGCTAATATGAGTTATTTAACCTTGACAATGCATAACAATAATCATTTTCTTCTGATGTAACAAAAAAAAAATACTTTGTAAGTTTAAATTTTTCAAAAAAAAACTCATAAAAAATTGCAAGTTTACATAAGAATAGGAAAAAGATTAGTTTATAAAAAAAATTAATAAATTGAAAATTTCTTGATTTTGTTTTAAAAATAAAAAACTCTTAATTTTGTTGAAAAATACTAAAAATTGAAAATTGAAAATTTTTTCAAATTATTAAGATCATACTTAAAATTTTTTTCAATTAAAAAATTAATATTAACATTTTCTTTAACACATATTCTTTAAAATTAAAATTTTTAATGATTATTTAATTATAAAAAAATATAACAATTTAAATAATAAACCAAAATTTTACATTTAAAATTCATGCAAAATTTTTAGTATGTATATTGTTTATCTTTTTCACATTTTACATATAATAAGATTTACATAAATCATGTTTAACAAACTACAAACTAATAACAAGTATTGCTATTTAAATAAAAATAGAAGACTATATTGAATTATAGCTAAAGTTTAGTAGAATGATAAAAAGTAATATAATTAGAAAAAAATTTAATTTTTGATGAAAATATGTATTGATGTATAATAACTTAATCAAACCTTTTTATGTTTTTTAGTATTGATTGTTAATGCTTCTCATTTTTTTATAGATGTACGAGCTTTTCTTTTTTAAACAAATCCTACGTAAGAATGAAAGAAAATAAAGAGAGAGAGCTTGCGGGGAAATGTTGTGCCAACTTTTATATGTTTATGATTAGTTTTATCGGTTCACAGGTCAAACTGAAGAACGAGTGTCGAAAAAAATTGGATGAAATCATTGAACGGTAGGGTTTCTCATGCCGACCTATCCATGTCTCTATCCACCTGGCGATCCATTAATTCCCGAAGAGAAACGTTTATCAAAAACCTCTTCAAAACCCTCCTCCTTCTCTCCTTCTCTCCCTCTTTCTCTCTATCATCATGTCTCTTCTTCAAATCTACACGCCTAACTTAAAACCAATTTTCTCTTCCAAATCCAAACAGTCGCCACGCTCTCTCTTTTCACAATCTCCTAATAAAACCCATCAACAAAGTCTCACCTTTCCTTCTTCTTCATTTTCTGTAATTATTAAAAACAGGCCCTTCTCCGTGTCAACGCCTCCAAGAAGGTTGCTTTGCGAAACTCCTCGGGGAAAACATGTCAGAGAAGACTACCTTGTTGTATGTCTTTACTGCCCATTTTTATTTTATTTTAATTTTTGCATGTAATTGTAATTGATGGTGGTTTTTGTTAGTGGGTGTTGGTCAAAATTGTATCTTTACTCCTGTTGGGAAGGATAATTAGTAAAAGAGTACCGTTAACGGTACCCGGGGCAATAGTTAGAACATCTAACCAAGAAATTTTTAACTTTGGAGTACCCACTTTGGCAAAAAAAAAAAAAACGAGTAAATGAAAAGTAAAAGAAGTTTCTTCTTAGCTGTTAGCATTTTCCTGGTAAATTTCGATTTTGCTAAGTAATGCACCCTTTAGTAAGAAATATGGGTTGCATTTTTTTTTGTTTTTGGTTAATAGGGGTGCACTCCATATCCTAGATGTGAAAAAGTTAATAGAAGATGCACCTAAACTTAGAGCATCTTGGCTGACATTTTGATTTCTGATGCGCTTGTTAACATTGTAAACTCTGTGATTAATACAATGGAAATTGTGAATTTCCCGGCACATGTAGTGACATTATTAGTCACTAATCGTGGTGTTAATTGAAAGCGGTTATGCTAATATGTTAGCTGACAATTGCTTGTGAAGGATGAAACATGCATGCCTCCATTCGATGTACTTTCAGTGTTGTCGATCATATGATGTTACATATATGAATATTTATTAAAAAATTCTATTTTATATTTTTTTTCTTAATCATACGCGGTAGGTAAATTATGATTTGTTAGGGATACGGATGAGATACTAAATGAGGAAACGATATCTTGTAGCATCATCAAGAATGAAGGAAAATGGTTTCCAAATTTCGGAAGGGAAATTCATCGTTTACATTTTTAATATGACAGTTACATTTGAAATTGAAATCATTTCTGCTTTCACGCTCTGTCCATTTTCTGAGTGTCAGGATGAAAAGAAGGATGGGAAATTTATGTGAGAAATTAGTGGTAATTATTGTTACATTTCTTTTATTTTTAAGATTTATTGACTTTTGAGATTTGTTATGCCTATGCATGTTGGTAGAAAAAATTGTCAGCTCAGAAGGTCCAAGAGCTTGTGAGGGGAGAGAGAAATGTACCTCTCATTATTGATTTCTATGCAACGTGGTGTGGACCATGCATTCTAATGGCGCAAGAACTTGAAATGGTATGGTCAATGGAACATACAACTGTTTCCTGGAATTCGTAGACGATAATTGCAAAGTATAATGGGTCCTGTTTTTCAGCATTTTGTCAGCTCAACATGATTGCTTAAGGAACAGATGTATAGTGATTAGACAATACATCAAAGAACAGATGGTTCTTGACTAGAAAATACAAACAGCTGTATATATATTTTTCTTCCCCTGTTAAGTGAGATACCAGATATGGAACAATTTCTGCTATAAGAAGTTCTTGTGATAAAATTTGAAGTGTAAAACCACCTCAATCATGGCTCTGCTGACTATTATTTATGATAATCTATGTAGTGTTTCTGTAATAAAAAACAAGTTCTTCTCTACTTGGTTATGTAATTTCATCAGCTGTTGAACTTGATGTGCTACTACATCATTTGCGAGATGAAAAGAATCTTATAAGATGCTCTTCTTAATATTTCTTCTTGTTTTTTTAGCCATTCTTATCAATACAGCTTGTTCATTCACATGAAATCATATGACATCTCTAGATTTGGCCTGTTTGACCTAGATCATTCCTGGCTAGGTTACATGTTAATAACATGATATGGATATACAATATGGACACAGGATACATCAAGTTTGAAAAAAGGTGGTCCTCAACATGAGAGAGAGAGAGAGAGGATTAGCTATTGGGGTTTCAATTTCAATTCTTTTTTTTCCCTGTTTAATTTAGAAATGTACGAGTGGATGGTTTGTATTATTCATTTTGAGTTTTTAATTATAGGAGTGCCCTTAATGTTATAAATCACCAAAGTGATGTGAAAAGTCTCCATGTCTGTCAAAATTGGTTTTTATTTCTTTTAACATGCTATGCCTTTGGGCTTGTTCTAGGTGTGTCCAAATGATTTAGTTCATGAAGTGAATCATTTTGCCATTTTCATCATGTTCAAACTATTTTATTTTTATTTTTCTTGATACTTGACTCCCTGCATCACAGACTAATTATTCAGAATTCTATTCACAGTAAAAGTATAGATTACATATCCCAGTAAAATCATCTCAACTTGCTTGAGGGTGAATGCAACAGCTTCTTTTAGATTATCTGCCTTTCTCTAGAACAGCATTCAAGAAAATAGCCTGGAAAAATGGTTTGATCATGATGCAGAATCTTCTGATTCTTCAACCAAGTTGCTTCCCACTCCCCTTACCTGCAATAGTGGTAGTTGCTGCAGTGAGTAGACATGTTACTGATGTCATTTTTTTCTGAGAGAAAGCTGGTCCAAAATTTCAACCTCAGACTGATCTGGTAATGGGCAGTCCCCCTAACTCCTAACAAATAGCACCCAAGTATTATTTCCAAGACAGAATTGAGCCTAATGTATCAAAGTGTACAGCTTGTAACAGGGGAAAAAAAATCAACATGCTTTATTCTGCTGCTTATTATGATAATTCATGGGCTCCTATGAATAGTTCTCAATATGGTAAATTGAGGCAAAAAGAAGTTGGAAAAATGATCTCTTTTTGTCCTTGCAGCTTGCTGTGGAGTATGAGAGCAATGCAATGATTGTGAAGGTTGATACTGACGATGAGTATGAATTTGCTAGGGACATGCAGGTATTTGGAGTTTACATTCTTATTATGGCCGTGTGCCTTCATTAACCAAAAAAATTATTGAAATTACAGATTCATTGAGACATTCTGCCTATTCTCTGAATGAAAATCCTTGTACTAGCCGTTTAAACATACCATGGCCCTAAGTAATTCAGTGTCATACGAATCATCCCATTTGCTGTTTTCTTTCAGGTTCGAGGCTTGCCTACTCTGTATTTTATCAGCCCAGATCCAAATAAAGATGCAATTCGAACTGAGGGTCTCATCCCCATACAGATGATGCGGGATATCCTTAATAATGAGATGTGAAGATGCCTAGGGTCATACATCTTTGTTTCTTCATTTTTGTTTGTACAAGCCAAATTGAAGCCCAAGTTTTATACTTCGTTCCAAGCTTTTCAAGTAAGCACGTATGAGCATCTTCACTGCCTTGAGCAATGAGGAGGCCGTGTACCTCAGACAGCTCTACAGCCGTTTTTTCCTTTTAATATTTGCTGGGAAGATGTGGCATTTGGGGTTATCATATTATGTACTCAAAATTGTAATGTAGGATTAGATGAGCAGGGTATGGGGTTCTGTCCTTGAATATGTAAGCAACATTCCTTGGTACCATTTAGTTATAACAGGCGAAGAGTTTCTGCTGCTTCTCATTAGATGCATTTTGTCCAATCGTTGTCTTTGTTGCACTTCCTGCTCTCTATTTTCTTGAATATAGTATATGATCCCTGGTCTTTGAAAAAATTGATTCCAGAGTCTTCTAAGGCTTATAAAAATAGGGCTCCTTCTCTTAGGCAGGCTTGTAGGAAAAAATTTCTTGACCCATACTTCACTTTAGATTTGACATGGGCATAGGTAGAGCCGGTAGTTGCAGGGCAGGTTTACGGGCTGATCCGCTCCGCCTGCGAAAAAATAGGGGGCGGGGTGGGGTGGGCAAGTTTTCGCAGACGCGGGTTGGCCTGCTGACCTGAAAAAAAAAAATTTGTGCAAGTGAAAATATTAATTTAAATAATTTTTAATACTTTTTTTTCTAACATATGAAATATAAATTATACTTGAAAAAAAAATTATTTAAAAAAAATAAAAAATTTCATCTAACATGACTTACATAATACACTTTAATAAAAAATATTAAATTAAAAAAAAATCTCGAATTGAGCGGGCTAGCTCGCATTGGCCCACAGGACGAGACAGGTCGATTTTTGCAACCCACAACTCCTATGGGCTACTGCGGGCTGGCCCGTGACGACCTAAGAACCGGTGCGAGTCGGACCTGGCCGGTCCATTTGGCCCGTATTTCCGGCTCTGGGCACAGGTACCTGGTTCAACCCCTCCGTGTAACTTGTTGGATCTTAGGTCTAGTCCAAGTGGAAATGGGCACTACTAGTCCAAGTGGAAATGGGCACTAGATAATTTCATGGTGGGTCCTTGAAGTCCTCATTTTGTATGGTTCTATTCACGGGTCTTGGACCTGTTAGATCATAATTTTTTCCTTAAATTTTGATAGTATTTTGGAATTTTCCCTATATAACTATGTTATATTTTCAAGTAGGTAATCAATATAAATTAATAATTTGATGAGTTGGTATTCACTCAATGGAATAATAAGATTATTTCTTTATTTATTTTGTGGGAAAAACACATAGACAGGAGCACTACTCCCTTTAAAGAATATACAATGTCGAAATTGAGGTAATACACAGCTTCAAGCTTGAAGAATTTATGGGAGAGAGCCACCAATATTTTACGGGCACTCCATAAGTGCGCAGCACGTTGAGCCATATATTATCAAAGAAGGTGCCAACAACTCCTAGAAGGCTGTCCTTCCTCTCATTCAACCCCAGTGATCGATTCACATGCTCAAGGAGACCAAATTGACCAGTCTCACTTGGATGATACATAAACCTCTATAGGAGTTCGGTAAGCTGCCATTCGACATTGACACGTTTGACAAAAACCCTCACTTCTTCAATCCCCAGTTGTGTTGATGTTATTAAAGGCATGGGTATTTGAATATCATATCTTCTTATTCAAATCAAATTTAATGTATTCAATATTCCATGACTTTTTGTTGATTCTCTAAACACAATGACACTATCTATATGTGAGACTATTGCTAATAGAAGAATGCGTACTGAACATGTGTGCACCTACAAAGGATTTCACCTAGCATTTATCAGACATGCTGTATGCTTACTCAAAATCTCTCTTTTAAACAAGTAATCCCAACCACCATCATAATAGAAATTTTTATCTTAATACTTATATGAAGTTTCATACATTGGTTTTCGGTACAATATGTAGGTGATGCTCCTATTGAATCACACCACTAAAATGAGACTACTACGAATAGAGGAATTTACATTAATGTTACTACATACACTGTCCTTTATATGTATCTTTTGATCTCTCTCTCTCTCTCTTTTAATAATACTGCCCCACTGTTGATAAATATCAATCCTTAGGCCAACATAACATTGGTAAGGAGTTCCATACAAATTTTGGTTACTAAAAACTCCATTTACTTACAAATTGACATGCTCATTGTGGTGCACGTTTAATTAAGCATGACACCTTTGAAAAAAGTTGTACTAAAGGAGAAATTATTCGTCCTAGGATTCCATCATCCCTCTAACTCATTTAGCTGTATGGTGCTCAAAATAATCTTAGAAGACATTTAGATAGCACATTCAGTCATATAATCATGTCTTTGCATTTGCTTCCATAGCTGTCTATTTCGATGACAGCTTTTTGGTTGGGAAGCCATGGCATTTATACATTTCACACTCAAGGTATAATTTACCACAAACCATTAGTCCTATCTAATGTAAACGAGAGATCATGATTCTTGCAAACATATATATACAACATTGACCATGATATCAAAAAATTTGAGAATTAAAACTTAGATGCAAATGGATATTATTGATAAAGGCATTTTGGAAAAAGTTATTGGTTATACATATGTAATAGGTTTCGAAAAGCAAAGGTTACCACATGCTCACATACTTATCCTAGTAGACAATGACTTCAAACTCAGCTCACCTAATGATTATGATTTCATCATATGAGTTGAAATTCTTAATAAGCACAATGAGCCTACATTATTCGTTATTCTGCTTAAACACATGGTTCATAAATTATGGTGGTTTTTTTTTTTTTTTTTTCATATGTATGAAGAAGGGGCATTGCAAATGCCATTTTCCTTAGCTATTTTCTAGTTCTACAATTCCAGTCATGAAATCGTATTTAGGTTACAAAAGAAGAAAAAACATGCCCCTTGTACTTCCAAGTTGTTAAAACATCATGGTGAATAATGGTTGGAGAATCTCTTACATGCTTTAGTTACTTGTAAGGTATGATTGTCATATAAATAAGAGGTTTGTACAAGTGTCGAGTGTAAAGTATTTATACAAGTATATTTACAAAGTCCTTGATATGATGTCTTTCGAGGTTCGTAGATGATTTTCAAATGATGAAATTCAACAGTCTATTGATGCACGTTATGTACGTGCCCTAAAAGAAGTTTGGAGGTTGAAATTTTCAATGAATTGCATGTACTCATTTGTTATTAGATTGCAAATGCATCTACAGAACATGCGTGCGATTACATTCAAGCGTGGTGAGACTTCAGATCCCATTTTAGCTAATAATCCTTCCTCATAACAATGCTCATTGAATCTTTTCATATCGATGTTATTGACCCTAAAGCAAGATTATATTTGTATAAAGAATTTTTAAAATATTGTACTTAGAGAAATTTAAAATAGGACCACAGAAGGGTTATAAAGAAAGTTATTAGAATAATATATACGGTAGCCTCAGTTGGTTTTTGAGCCGCTTTATATTTAGGTGATGCTCAACCATGGTTACAACCCTTCTTTTGATGATATTCTAACATGTCATAGAATGCAACACGCCACATTTCAAGAGGCAGTAGAGAGTAGAGAGATTATGGAGAATGATGAAAGCATACACCATCACTTACAAGATTATATTTGTATAAAAAAATTTCAAAATATTATATACTTAGAGAAATTTAAAATAGCACCATAGAAGGGTTATAAAGAAAGTTATTAGAATAATATATACGGTGGCCTCAATTGGTTTTTGAGCCACTTTATATTTAGGTGATGCTCAGCCATGTTTACAGCCCTTCTTTTGATGATCTTCTAACATGTCATAGAATGCAACATGCCACATTTCAAGAGGCGGTAGAGTTTATAGAGATTACGGAGAATGATGAAAGCATACACCATCACTTGAAGTTGTGTCCTTCTAAATGCCCTTTACAATTAGGAGGTTATTTGTGACTATTATGGTATATTGCCAACCAACTCATGTTTGTCGTTACGGGATGTATTCCATGAGTATGTTGCCAAATTACTCCTCATCAATGAACTCATGTGGTCATGGACAACAAATGTATTGTATTATATTAATATTCTATTGGGGCAACATGGGAAAAATTTATTGGATTGGGGCTTAAGGATTATCAACTAAATTAGAATCTACAGTCTCATCACGCTAAATGTAAATTTTATGCATGTTATGTGGATGTATTTGCAATCTAATAACAAATTATATATGCGATTCATTAGAAATTCTAACAACCTTTGAACTCCTTTGAGGGCACCTTTTTAATATACATATATATAAATTATTGGATTTCATTGTTATCAGGTCCTATATGAACCTCTAGACACTTCTAGACACTTGCACGGGGATCTTTATACGGCAGTCTTATTTTAGAAGTAGCAAAGTGTTGTAAGGTATAATTGAACTGTTAACCACCATGATATTTGAACTACTTGAAAGTGTGACTAGCAATTTTTTTCTTATTATGCATATTGGATAAGATTCATTCTCTTTAATTGTAGAATTGGCAAAAGGCTTAGAAAAAACGACTCTTACAGTGCCCTTGCTTCAGGTATTGTGCAAAAAAATTAGACTAACCACACTATCTATGAACCTTGTGTTTAGTGATGGCAATGAATAGTGCAGGCTGTCATGCTCATTAGAAATTTTGGCTAGCACGGTGAAGTCATAATCATCAGGTGAATTGAGTTTAAAGTCGTTGTCTACTATGATAAGCATGTGAGCATGCGGCAACCCTTTTTTTTTTTAACTCTATTACATATGTGTAACCAGTAACTTTTTCTTAAAATTGAAAGCCGTAACTAAATACAAACACATAAAATGCAGCGGAATTAGGAAAATCACTAACCTCTTGCCATTGCTTAATCCGGAGAGGAACAAAACGTCAAGCCCCGGAACCTTCAAGATCTTCAGAGCACTCAAAAAATTTCTCACAAGATGGTAATGTGTTTTTAATAGAATTTTCGTGCTCTGGGACCTTGAATCCATTAGCTATTTATAGAGAAACTTTCCATCAAAGTTTCCTAAAATCATGCTAATGGGTTAATGGGTTAGTGAGTAATGTGGTTGATTAGGATTAAGTGGTTAGTGGGAACATGGGAGTTGTAGTTGATGAAGTTGTGGTTTGTGGTTCCTAAAAATAGGACCACCATACTTCCACTATTCTAACATTCTCCCACTTGGTCCGTATACTTTACTTTAATACCACAAATCCTTAGACTTTAAGAAAACTCAATACACGAATCATGGCGATATTTTTCCTTTATTACTCGAGTAGTATCTTCCATTTATTACAATGTATCAAGTTTTCAAACCTCTTTCCCAATAGCTTAATGAATAAACCTAACGTTTATTCTAGGTCCAAACTTTATTGATATTTCTCCAAATAAACAAAATGTGCACAACAAATATGAGAAATATCTACTCTATAGAGTTTCATTAACACATAATGGAACCAAGTCCCATATTGACAACATGATCCTTAAATCTTTGTGGTGGCATGCCTTTAGTCAAAGGATCGGCTAACATCAGCTCTGTGTTAATATACTGAATGACCACTTTGTTATCTTTAACACGTTCCCTTATGGCCAAATACTTTATGTCGATATGTTTGCTTCGACTTCCACTCTTATTATTTTTAGCCATAAAGACTGCAGCTGAATTGTCACAATACATCCTCAGCGGCTTAGATATAGAATCCACAAGTCTAAGCCCTTCGATGAAACTCTTCAACCATACACCTTGTGAGGTAGCCTCAAAACACGAAACGAACTCAGCTTCCATAGTAGAAGTAGCAGTTAAAGTCTGCTTGGCACTTCTCCATGAAATGGCTCCACCGGCTAACATGAAAATGTAACCTGATGTTGATTTTCGAGAATCAACGCATCCGGCGAAGTCTGAATCAGAGTAGCCAATTACTTCTAAATCATCTGATCGTTTGTACATAAGCATGTAATCTTTTGTCCCTTGAAGATATCTCAAGACTTTCTTTGCAACTTTCCAGTGGTCAAGTCCCGGATTTGACTGATATCTTCCTAACATTCCAACAGCAAATGCAATGTCAGGTCTAGTACAGACCTGAGCATACATTAAGCTTCCAACAACTGAAGCATAAGGAATGTTCTTCATTTGCTCTTTTTCAAACTCGTTTTTAGGGCATTGGTCCAAATGGAGCTTATCACCCTTCACGATAGGAGCAACGCTGGGTGAACAATTTTTCATCCGAAATCTTTCTAAAATTTTGTTAATATATGTTTCTTGAGATAGACCTAAGATTCCTCTATGTCTATCTCTATGAATCTTAATCCCAATGACATAAGATGCATCACCCATATCCTTCATATCAAAAATTTTAGAAAGAAATTGTTTCACCCCATGTAACATACCCTTATCATTTGATGCAAGTAGGATATCATCCACATATAGGATAAGAAAACAAATCTTACTCCCACTAACCTTTTGGTATATACATTGATCCATGATATTCTCAACGAAACCAAATGAAGAGATAACATCATGAAATTTTAAATACCATTGACGGGAGGCTTGTTTTAATCTATAAATGGATTTCTTTAGCTTGCAAACCAAGTGATCACCATTACTAGAGGAAAATCCTTCAGGTTGTTTCATATAAACCTCTTCCTCTAGATTACCATTTAGGAAAGCTGTTTTCACATCCATTTGTTGTAACTCAAGATCAAATTGAGCTACTAATGCTAATATTATGCGTAAGGAGTCTTTCCTGGATACAGGACTGAAGGTCTCTGTGTAATCAATTCCTTCACGCTGAGTGAACCCTTTAGCAACAAGTCTAGCCTTATGTCTTTCAATGTTGCCCAATGAGTCTCTTTTAGTTTTAAAGACCCATTTATTACCTATGGCTTTTACACCGTCGGGCAATGGGACAAGATCCCAGACTTCATTACTCTTCATAGAATTTATCTCATCTAACATAGCATTATACCATAAATTTGACTCATCACAATTCATAGCTTCCTTGAAAGACTCAGGATCATTTTCAGCTCCAATATTGTACTCAGATTCTTGTAAATACACAATATAATCACTAGGGATTGCTGATCTCCTTTCTCTAGTAGATCTCCTTAAAATTGGGACAACATTTTCTTGTGGATCATGTTGCTCAATCATTTCTTGATTTTGATCTACTATGATTTCCTCAGCAATCTGTGGATTTTCATTGATTGGTTGTTCAACTCCTATTTGAACTCGAGGAGTGTTGTGAACAACAACCAATCTCTCACCTGATGTGGAAGGTAGATCTTGCTCATGAACTATGTCTTGAGATAGATCACTCCCATTTATTGAGTCATTTTCAAGAAATTTTGCATTTTTTGATTCCACAATCCTAGTAGTGTGAGATGGACAATAAAATCTGTATCCTTTGGACTTTTCGGCATATCCAATGAAATACCCACTTATAGTCCGAGGATCCAATTTCTTTTCTTGTGGGTTGTAAACTCTAACTTCAGACGGGCATCCCCATACACGCATATGACGCAAACTCGGTTTCCAACCTTTGAACAACTCAAATGGTGTTTTAGAAACAGCCTTGGTTGGAACTCTGTTTAATATATACGCAGACGTCTTTAATGCTTCAATCCATAAGGATTTAGGCAGTTTAGAGCTACTAAACATACTTCGCACCATTTCCATTAATGTTCGGTTTCTTCTTTCCGCAACACCATTCTGATCAGGTGAACCCGGCATGGTGTATTGGGCAACTATACCGTTATCTTGAAGAAACTTAGCAAAAGGACCTGATGCTTGTCCATCTTCAGTGTATCTACCATAATACTCACCACCTCTATCGGTTCTCACAATCTTGATTTGCTTACCGCATTGTTTCTCTACTTCAGCTTTGAAAACCTTAAAGGCTTCCAACGCTTCACTTTTATGATGAAGCATGTAGAGATACATGTATCGTGAGTAATCGTCTATAAATGTGATAAAGTATTTCTGACCTTGATTATCCATATCTGGACAACAAATATCAGAATGGATAATTTCTAATATGGCCGAACTCCTTTTGGCACCTTTCTTTGACTTGTTAGTCTGCTTTCCCTTTATGCAGTCTATACAAGTACCAAAATCAGTGAAATCTAAATGACTAAGTATACCATCATTCACCAATCTTTTAACTCTCTCTATAGAGATATGACCTAGTCTACGGTGCCATAAGGTAAAAGAATCCTCATTCATAACACATCGTTTAGTACCAGCTTATACATGCATAACATCATGAGTGGCATTATTATGTAAATTTAATAAATAAAGACCATCCAATGAAGAACCATCACCAATATGATTGGATTTATAAAATAAATCAAAACCATTGTTTGAAAAGTTAAAAGTGAATTCCAAAGGTACAAGTTTTGAAACTGAAATCAAATTCCTAGAAAAACTAGGAACATAGAAGGTCTTTTCAAGAATTAAATTAAAGCCACTCTTAAGTACTAATATGCATGTCCCAATAGCTTCCACATGCGATTCTATCTTGTTTCCAGAATAGATAAATCGCTCAGCTCCTACTGGTTTCCGCAGGTTTTGTAAACCCTGCATGGAATTAGAAATATGGATTGTAGATCCAGAATTAATCCACCATGTGTTACAATTCACATCAACCATGTTAGACTCAAAACAAACATATGAGACTAAGTTACCTTTCTTTTCAAGCCAATTTTTATGCTTGACACAGTCTTTCTTTATGTGTCCCTTCTTTTTACAGAAAAAACACTTGGACTCTTTCTTGATGTCAGCATTGGGTTGGATTTTACCCTTCCCTTTTCCTTTGACTTTGCCGGTTTTCCTTCCTTGAGTAACCATCATTGCATTTTCTCCCATCTCCAGAGTTAATCGGGCCTCCTCTTCTTCACACATGGTCAATAGATCATCTATTGTCCATTTGTCCTTATGTGTGTTGTAAGAGATCTTAAAAGATCCATACTGTGATGGAAGGGTCGTCAGAATAAAATGCACTAGGAAAGCATCCGACATCTCAATCTCTAGAGCCTTCAAGCGATTTGCTAAATCACCCATTTTGTTGATGTGTTCTCTAACGCCTTTCACAGAAGTCAACTTAGCAGATGTGAACTTCATAATCAGGGTGCTAGCTAGAGACTTCTTAGAAGACTTAAATTGCCTTTCAAGGGCATCTAGCAACTCTTTGACATTTTTATATTGATCCACTGAGCCACGGACATCCGCAGTGAGTTTGCTCTTAATGAACATGATACTAAGTCGGTTAGACCGTTCCCATTTCTCATGAAGATCAAACTCAGCTTGAGTGCTTTCTTCACTCAGAAGTGGCTCATCCTTAATAGTGGCATAGTCAATGTCCAAACACCCCAAATGAAGAAGTATATTATCTCTCCAAGTCTTAAAGTTTTCACTTGTTAAAATAGGGATTTCTACTTTAGTATCAGTCAAAGGTTGCATAGCTGCAAACACAAACATGCTTAATTCTTAATTTGAGACTATAACATAAATCATAATTTACCAATGCAAATCATGCAATAATGAATCTAGCAACATAAAAATTGCCTGTGGGCTAAATTTTTAATTCAATAAGATTCATTCCTTATAATAGACATTATATTTCTTTTACTTCATAATCACTTTATGAGATCCGTCCTTAATAAGGCTGCTGTGGCTATACCTCAATGCTTTATGGATCATCAAACAAAATAAATGTAAAGTCTAAACATTTCTTATGTGATACCGTATAAATAACTTCGTTCAATAGAGGCTGCTTTGGCTAAACCTCAGTCAAACAAAATTATTTTTATCACTTGAGATCAGATAAATTTCCAGGAAAGACGCATAGGTTAAACAAAAGGTCCCACTTAAAATCCAGCCTCCTTAGACAGAATTCGAACGAATTCCCAGGAAAGACGTGGAGGGGTCACATTTGTCCCACGATAATGTCTCCTTAGACAAAATTAATCTTACTCAATTTAGACTTTTAACTTAATGTTTTATGAAGTTATTTAATGTCTATAATACTAAATGTGATTTCTAATAAATAATCCAATCTAAATAAGGCTGCTGTGGCTACGCCAAAATTTATTAGAATTATTTAATCACAAGACAATTGCTATTGCTAAACATCATGCAATAACTCTAAATGTACTTAAACATGAACAATATATTGCATGCATAATAAATTCGAAACATACATACAATCACATACCAATTTAAGCACCTTGAACAAATACTAAAATTGCAAAATCCTAATGCAATTTCATTAACGATATTTTAAATAATTAACAAGCTAGTGTATATAAACCATAAATTTATATATACACAAATTATTTAAAATAAATACGGAATTTAATAAAAAATAAAATTCCACAAAAGTTTTTCACAAAACTGTAAGTGAAAATGTTAAATAAAATTGACATGTTAAATTTCAAGAAAAAATTATTTAAGAAAAATACTAAATAATTTACTTTATTTCCAATTTAACATGTCATAAATTTTTATTTAAAAAAAAAGGATAATACTTGATGTTGGCAAATAAAATCCAACATTATTACTCAATTATTATACTTGAAAATTGAGTAAAATTAAGTACAAAATTAATTTGCACCATAAAACTCTAATTTAAAAAATTAATTTTCTCCAGAAAAATTGATACAAATAAATGTATCATAAATTTGATAAAAATTTATCAAAACCAATTTAAATTAAAATTGAATTGAAAAGGGAGAAAATTAATTTTTTTCGAAATCGCAAGGCAAATGTTTAATTACGGCTCTGATACCAAATGAAAGCCGTAACTAAATACAAACACATAAAATGCAGCGGAATTAGGAAAATCACTAACCTCTTGCCATTGCTTAATCCGGAGAGGAACAAAACGTCAAGCCCCGGAACCTTCAAGATCTTCAGAGCACTCAAAAAATTTCTCACAAGATGGTAATGTGTTTTTAATAGAATTTTCGTACTCTGGGACCTTGAATCCATTAGCTATTTATAGAGAAACTTTCCATCAAAGTTTCCTAAAATCATGCTAATGGGTTAATGGGTTAGTGGGTAATGTGGTTGATTAGGATTAAGTGGTTAGTGGGAACATGGGAGTTGTAGTTGATGAAGTTGTGGTTTGTGGTTCCTAAAAATAGGACCACCATACTTCCACTATTCCAACAAAAATTACTTTATCAATAATAGCTTTTTGAAAGTAAATAATGACGATCTAGGGATGATTCCCCTTCAAGTAACTCATGTCAAGTCTCTGGCGAAGATGGGTTATATGTTATAGTGATGAAGAAATTAAGTCTTCCTAATTCCTGGATTAATCCCATTACATTTTGATATCTTTGGTACATATCTCAGAGACTTCTAACAAACAAAGAATGCAACACACTTTTTTCCTCCCAAAAGTCCTTATAACCTGTGGAAGTTTACGTTATGGATTCAAGACACTTATAAAGTTGAGATTATAAGATAGTATAATGCAATAGTTGAATAAGCAAACATGCATTATTTCTCTGGCAGCTAGTGAATCATGCAGTCCTTGGAAGAACTCAGCTTGAATTGTATCTCGATTATGATGTAACCATTTAAGCCTCTGATTTTCAATTATGACAAAATTATCCATTAAATACTGTTGAAGGAGTCAACCACATCAAGAATGAGAGTTTGCTTATGGATGTGTATCTAAAGAATAAACTTTTAAATTAGAAGTTGTCATTATATATTTTAACTATAAAAATAATTTATGTTCAATATAATTATTACTTGGATCTAATATGCTGTAACACTCCAAAATCAAGGAGTATTACTGCTTGCCACGTGTTCTTATTATATAAGGATATGTTAAGGCTCTATAACTACTCTAATATCACTTAATCATGTAATTTCTATAACCACAATACAAGATACTCAATGTATATCCAACACTATATAAATACAGTCTAATTCATCATTCAAACCTTACAACCAATTTATCATAAAATCCATAATCAACATCTAATGCAGTGGAATGATTATAAAACACTAGTTTATTTTCCCTTCAAGATCTCAAAATTTATTACAATATATAACTCAATTTCTCCTAAAGTCTATTCACCATAATAATAATGAAAATCGTCTTCTTCCTCCTTCTCTAGTTCATTTACTCCCAAACTATCTTCTAGGTTATCAACTCTCTCAATACTTGCATCTAAAAAATATATTCTTAAGGGATAAGCTAATACCCAGTACGTATAACATAGGGACACATGCATGAATACATAGGAACTTAATTCACATACATTATGCAAAACTTAAACAATAAACAACCATTTTGTGATAAACTTTAAACCCACAAGTAATAGTGGGGTACTCATGACTCCCTTAATACACTTAAACATTTAGAACATGAACTGGTGATGGGAACTGCCACTATGAGTCGCACATCCATGATCCCTTAAACATGGTAATGGGAACTACCATTACGGGCTCTGCACTTATGATCATTTAAACTTTAAACGTGGTGATGAGAACTGCCACTACAGGCCCTATATCTATGAACACTTAACTGCTTAATTCTTAAATCTACCCTAATCATTTCTAAGCACGACTTTACTAGGGACAAAGTCGCACAAGTATCATTAGGGTGTTCCCTAAGGATTTGCCACTATAGGTTTCTAGGCCAAGCCAAGCACATACAACAACTTAAACACTTAAGTCAATTCATTCAACTTAATCAAATTCAGTAATTATACTAACTTAAACAAGTACAGAACAACAAATATTACATGTACCTTAAGTTTTAGTCTTAAACACTTCTAATCTTGGACTTAAAGCTAATTGAAATCTGTAAATGCAACAATGATCACTTCTTAGTACTAATATAAGAATAAGCTAATTTCTTAATTTTCTTAACCCATTAGATTTGCTAAGGTGTTATTTGCTATGTAGGTCATGTGAAAATTCGTTTTATTGGAAATCAATTCAAGATATAAGTTTTTCACTAAGTATAAGGTTATGTTTGGAACCCTATACTTCAACATGCCCAGGTCCATGGTCATGTTGATGGCCGTGTACCTTTTCTATGAAATTTCCTCTTTGACTCACCCTAGAACACAGGTGTGTAATCGGCTATGTTTGCCATTTCCTTAGCATGCCCTATAATATGGGTGTGTATCCCAATCGTGTATCTTTTGTATACACTTATTCCAGCAGGGTTAATTATACGGGTGTGTACTTGATTGTTTTCCCCAATTTTCTTCACGAACCTTAAGTCCTTCTAACATCCCTTAATTCTAAGCTCAATTTAATCCTACTACATATGATTTCTAATCAAATTTCATAAGTTTGGATACTTACTTCTCAATTTCCATCTCTTGAATTCTTAATTGGATGAATTCTGTACTTGTCTCGTCCCTTCCTCAATTCAAATTCTGATTAAACAAGCATTAGAAATTGGTTAAATCTTCAATTCCACATGCAAAATAACCATTAATTCATTAATCCTCTTACCTAATTTACCCATAATCATCCTTGTGGTTTGCTAAGTTGCCTTATGTTCTTGAGAGCATTTTCCCTTTTCATTTGCTATCTCACTACACAAAATGGCAAAAGAGAGGAACTAGTTCATTGTGGACTTATATACCACCTCAAGGAAATGCCCAATTTGCCCCACAAGTTTTATGAAAATCTCCTTTTTAGCCTTAGTTATATTTTATAATATACGTTAAATAATATACTTATTCGGGTATTTACATTCTCCCCCCTTATAAAGACTTTCATCCTTGAAAGGTACCTGATTCTGAAAGAGTTCTAGATACTTTTTCTTCATCTCCTCTTCCAATTCCCATGTCGCTTCCCGTTCAGTCTAATTGGTCCATTGCACCTTGACGTAGGGAATTGTTCTCCATCTTAACACTTGTTCTTTGGTTTCCACAATTTTGACTAGTCTTTCCACAAACAATAGGTTTAGCTATATATTTAATGGTTCCAAAGCTACTATTTGATCTGTCAGGTATATACTTCCTCAGCATAGATACATGAAATATGTCATGTATCCTAAACAAACTTGGTGGGAGAACTAACCTGTAAGCTACAGTACCCTCTCTTTCTAAGATCTCAAATGGGCTTACATACCTTAGGTTCAACTTTCCTCTTAAGCCGAATCCGGTTACCCCTTTAGTTAAAGAAATTCTCAATAGGACCTTGTCTCCTATTTAGAATTCCAAAGGGCATCTTCTCTTGCCTACATAGTTCTTTTGTTAAGACTGAGCTGTTTGTGTCCTTTGTCTGATCAGCTTTACTTTATCTACAACCTCTTGGACTAATTCTGATTCCATCATCTGCCTATCTCCCACTTCATCCTAATGTAGTGGGGATCTGTACTTTCTTCTATAAAGAGGCTCATAAGAAGTCATTTGGATGGTTACCTGGCAGCTGTTATTATAGGCAAACTCAATTAAAGGTATATGCTTATTCCAATTACCTCTAAAATCTAATGTACAGGCTCTAAGTAAGTCCTTTAGAATTTGTGTAGTCCTCATAGACTGCCCATCTATTTAAGGGTGGAATGTAGTGTTGAACTCAAGTTTGGTGCCTAATGCTTTATGCAAGCTGTCCTAGAATCTATTTACAAATCTTGTGTCTCTATCAAAAGTGATGGTCACTGGCATATCATGTAATCTGACTATTTCTTGAATATATATCTAGGTTAGTTTGTATCCCACTTTGATAGGTAGAAAATGAGTAGACTCGGTCAACCTATCCACTATTACCCAAACTACATCCTGCTTCTCTTTAGTATTTGGGAAGGCTATAACAAAATCCATTGTCACATGCTGCTATTTCCATTATGGTACTAAGAGATACTGTAATTCTCCAGTTGATGTCTAATGCTTGATTTTGATCTGCTAGCAAGTAAGGCATCTAGCTATATACTCATCCATCTCCCTTTTTATGTTCTTCTACCAGTAATGACTCTTTGGGGTCTTGTACATTTTTATGCTTCTTAGATGTATTGTATAGGCTAAGTAATGTGCCTCTTTCATTATCTCCCTCTTCAATTCTATATCTCCTAGCACACATAATCTAGTTCCATATCTCAAGATCCCCTCTATGTCCATGCTGAATTCTGAAGCTTTGCCTTGTTCCATCATGTTCTTGATCTCTTGTACACATATATATTGTATTTGGCCAGTCTTGATTATGTCCCTTATGGTTGGTTGTATACGTAAAGTGGCAATTTTAGCTCCCACTTCTTAAGTTAAAATCTCTAACTCCAATTTATGCATATCTTCCAATTATTCCTTCTATGAAATGATGAAAGTGGCTACATTACCTTGTTTCCTTCTACTAAAGACTGCCACTACATTGGCCTTTCTAGATAGTATTGGATCTTTAGGTCATAATCCTTAATCAACTCCAATTATCTCCTTTGTCTCATGTTCAACTCTTTCTGTGTGATTATGTACTTCAAGCTCTTGTGATTAGTAAAGATTCTACACCTCTCTCTATATAGGTAATGCCTACATAGCTTCAAGGCCAATACTATTGTTGCTAAGTCTAAGTCATGAGTTGGCTAATTCTTCTCATAAGGCTTCAGCTAGTAAGATACATATGCTATTACCTGTCCACTTTGCGTCAACACACATCCCAAGCCTTGAATTAAAGCATCATTGTACACAATAAATTCCTCTCCACTCTTAAGTAATGTTAGAACTGGTGTTGATATAAGTTTCTCTTTAAGCATCTGAAAGCTAGCTTCACATCTATCATCCCACTCAAATCTTACATTTTTCTATGTTTTCTTGGTGAGAGGAGTTGCTATTTTGGAAACCCCCTCTACAAATCTTCTATAGTAACCTACCAGACCTAGGAAACTTCTTACCTTTATAACTGTCTTCGATCTATGCCAATCCACTACAACTTTCACCTTTTCTAGGTCTACAAATATGTCATCCTTATTAACCACATGACCTAAGAAAACCACATGTTCTAGCTAGAATTCGCACTTGCTAAATTTAGCATACAACCTTTCTTCTTGTAATATACCCAACGCCAATCTTAAGTGCTCTTCATGTTCTTCAATACTTTTAGAGTAAATTAGGATATCGTCTATAAAGACAATTACAAACTTGTCCAAAAAATCCCTAAATACTCTATTCATTAAGCCCATTAATGCTACAAGTGCATTAGTTAATCCAAAGGGCATTACCAAAAATTCATAGTGCCCATACCTGATTATAAAAGTTATCTTTTGAATATATTCTGCTTTGATTCTTAGTTGGTGATATCCTGATCTCAAGTCTATCTTAGAAAATACCCGAGCTCCCTGTAGTTAGTCAAACAAGTCATCTATCTTGGGAAGATGATATTTATTCTTGATAGTAACCTTATTTAACTCTCAATAATCTATATAGAGTCTTATGCTTTCATCTTTCTCTTTGACAAAAAGGACCAGTGTACCCTAAGGAGAAACACTAGGTCTGATGAAACCCTTATCATGTATCTCCCATAATTGCTTTCTCAATTCTTCTAATTCCACTAATGCCATCCTATAGATTGGTTTTGATTTTGGTACTATACCCTATACCAAGTTAACACTAAACTTTATCTCCTTAGCTGAGGGTTAACTAGGAAGGTCTTTGGGAAACACTTCTAAGAATTCTCTTACCACAAGTATTGCTTTCAGTTTAGCTTCAACAAATACAATTGCCAATATATTACTTCCCCACATCTCATAAGTGGGTAATCTAGTAGGTTTTTGTACATCCAATTTATACTCAAAATACTCTTTCTCGAGTATACCAAGTTGCACCATTATGTTGTGACAATCAATGGTGGCATAGTATTTTGACAACCAATTAACACCTAGAATGATGTTAAACTCTATCATCTCTAAAATCAAGAGGTCTACTGGCATCACTCTACCCTATAGCTTTATTCCCACTCCTTTACATATTCTACTTATGCTCCTTCCAACTCCCAAAGGAGTATTAATAGCTAGACAATCATTCATGTGCTCAACATTTAATGTATATACACAAACAAAATTCTCAAACACACAAAATATAGATGCACCATATCAAACAATACATATGCATTGCAAGAGCATACTAAAAGTATACCTGCAATATTGTCCACATCAAAGATGTTTTGGTGTTGTTGCTTCTTGATAGCAAATAACCTAGTAGGAACTCTTTGTCTAGGATCCCTACTTATGGTCTACCACCCTATCCCCTCACTAGAAGTCTAGCTGCCTATTGAGCTAGGACTGCCTAAATTGTTACTTGTCCTTAAGGGCAATTGACTACTTTGTGTTCCTTCTGCTTACACACATGATAGAAGATTAGAGAGACTAACCTCTCAGTATAATACCTGCTAATGTGTCTTATCTTCCCACAGGAGAAGTATACCCCATTTGGCCATCTATACTCTCTCAGCTCATGAGGCCTATAGCGCCTGGTACGTTTTACTTTCGAGCCTACTATAGGAAGTGCTAAAGACACTTGTCTAATCTATAAAGGAGGGGTTGCAGTACTCCATGCCCTATTCTAATACATGTGGGGTCTCTTTCCTTCATCTTGCCCCATCTCACTCAAGGTAGGTCTCTTTCCCAAAGTTATTGCTACTTTATGACTCCTATGTTCTTCTATACTCTTTTTGCTCTACTTAAAGTACTTGGCCTTATCAACCATTTCAACATAGTTATTTAGCTGAAAGGCCTTAACTTCATGTCGAAGATCTAAATCCAAGCCTCTTAGAAATCTTTAGCCTAGGATCTATCATCATTATGAACATTCTCAAGCAGAAATTAGATTAGGTAATTCAATTCCGCCTCATATTCTTACACTATTCTATCCCCATGCTCGTAGTTGTAATATTCATTTTCCATCCAATCCCTAGAGCTACTAGGGAAGCATCTCTGATAGAATAACTCTTTAAATACTACTTAGTTCATGTATTCCCTTACTAGTTTACGAATTTAAGCCTACCATTTAGTTGTAGTTCCCTTTAGCATGAATGCAACATAATTGACTTTCTTATCCTCGATTATCTAAAAGACATCAAATGTCTTCTTCATTTCTTGTACCTAATCTTCAGCTTTAATTAGGTCATCTACTCTCAAGTTAAATTCCTTGGCTACCCTAATGAACCTATCGAAGCCAATGGGTTAATTTGCATTTTTGCGCTATAGACCATTAAGTGCTTAATGTTGTTGTGTTAATAGTCCCACCAACTAATTCACAATTTATAGTAGCTGGATTGTCTCTTCAGTCATCCGACTTCTTTTTCCCTATGGCTACTGACCTTGATTATTCCCTTCATCAGGGTTACCATGACTAGCACCCCTTCTTAATCCTAATCCAATGATTTTTCTTGAAGGTATTCTATTTAAGAAGAGACAACTACTTGTACTTAGGTTAGTATTAGTCAATGTCAGTATCATGTTATGTAGGTATATATACATATACCTCTGCACATTATGTATACTCATATATACATATAACTTAGCAATTAAGTTAAGTGAAAATAAAATAATAATACAATAAAATAAATTACTAAATAAATAAATGTCCGTATTTTCCCACTCTTTTCATGTCTCACTGTCTTACAGATCATATACTTACTTTCTCTAAAGATCATATCTTATGCTCTACTATTTGAAACTTATGTCTAATGATTGACACTTAATTTTCTAAAGATCAACAAACCTAAGTTCTTAAAAATCATTAACCTATACTTTATATATCAAAACCTAATTCCTTAAAGATCATCAACTTGTTCTCTATATATCCAAACTTAAGTCCCTAAAGATCATAAACCTATACTATTATACCATTTAAGTTGTAACACCCCAAAACCAAGGAGCATTACTACTTGCTATGTGTCCTTATCATACAAAGACACGTTAAGGCTCTGGAACTACTCTGATATTACTTAATTATGTAATTTCTATAACCACAATACAAAATACTTAGTGTATATCCGACATCATATAAGTGCAATCTAATTCATCACTTAAACCTTACAACCAATTTAACATGAAATCCATTATCAACATCTAACATAGCAGAATGATTATAAAACACTAGTTTATTTTTCCTCCAAGATCTCAAAATTTATTACAATATGTAACTCAACTTCTCCTAAGTCTATTCACCATAATAATAATGAAAATCATCTTCTTCCTCCCTCTTTGGTTCATTCACTCCTAGGTTACCTTCTAAGTTATCAACTCTCTTAGTATCTGCATCTAAAAAATATATTCTCAAAGGGTGAGCTAATGCCTAATACTTATAACACATGCACACACGCATGAACACATAGGAACTTAATTCACATACGTTATGCATAACTTAAATAGCAAGCAACCATTTCGTGATATACTTTAAACCTACAAGCAACAGTTGGGTACTCATAACTCCCTTAACACACTTAAATATTTGAAACATGAACTAGTGATGGAAACTGCCACTATGGGCCTTAGACCCATAAACCTTAAACCTTAAATGTAGTGATGGGAACTGCCACTATGGGCCCCACACCCATGATTACTTAAACCTTAAACGTAGTGATGGGAACTGCTACTATGAGCCCTACACCCATGAACACTTAACCGCTTAATTCTTAAATCTACCCAGATCATTTCCAAGTATGACTCCACTAAGGACAATGTCACATAAAGATTATTAGAGTACCACTTAGGGATCTACCATTACAAGCCTCTAGGCCAAATTAGGCACATATAACAACAACTTAAACACTTAAGTCAATTCATTCAACTTAATCAAATTCGTTAATTATACTAACTTAAATAAGCATAGAACAACAAACAGTTACACGTACCTTGAGTCCTAGTCTTAAACACTTCTAGCCCTGGACTTAAAGCTAATCTAAAATCTATAAATGCAGCAATGATCACTTCTTAGTACAAATATAAGAATAAGTTAATTTCTTAATTTTCTTAGCCCATTAGATTTTCTAAGGTTTTACTAGCTATCTAGGTCACATGAAAATTCATTCAAATGGAAATCAATTCAAGAAATAAGTTTTTCACTAAATACACAGTTATGTTATAAACCATGTACTTTAGCAAGCTTAGGTACATGGTCGTGTTGATGGCCATTTACCTTTATATGAAATTTTCCCTTTGACACACCCTAGAACATGGGTGTGTAATCAGCCATTTGCCATCTCCTCAACACGCCCTATAATGCGGGCACATATCCTAGCCATGTACCCTTTATACACACTCATTCAAGCATGGTTAAGTACACGGGTATGTACTTGGCTATGTTCCCCAATTTTCTTCATGAACCCTAAGTCCTTTTTCTCAAATTCAATCCAATTCTAATATCCCTTAATTCTAAGCTTAATTTAATCCTAATACATGTAATTTCTAATCAAATTTCATAAGTTAGGATACTTCTCAATTTCCATCTCCTAAATTCTTAATTGGATGAATTCCATGCTTATCTCATCCCTTCCCCAATTTAGTTTCTAATTAAACAAGTGTTGGAAATCGATTAAATCTTCAATTCCACATGCAAAATAACCGTTAATTCATTAATCCTCTTACTTGATTTACCCGTAATCATCTTAGTGGTTTACTAAGTCACCTTATGCTCTTGAGAGTGTTTTTCCTTTTTGTTTATAGTCTCACTGCACAAAATGGCAAGAGAGAAACTAGGTCATTAAGGGCTTATATACCACATTAAGGAAATGTCCAATTTACCCCTCAAATTTTATAAAAATCCCCTTTTTGGCCTTAGTTATATTTTATAACACATGTTAAATAATATACTTATTTGGGTATTTACATGTGAATAAAAGGTATGACATGTAAATGAGTGGGCATTCATAGAGCAAGTATTGGCGTCCCATTCATATGTTCCATATGGGAATAATAAGGGAATTGCAGGGGATCATAATATCCAATAATTTTACTAACATCAATGAGATGTCCAGTATGTGATTAAATGACAATATTAAGATCATTAATTGGTTTGCGTCTTCACCACCTAGTAATATAGCGGCAACTTACAATGCCCTGTTGGAAGAGCATATTGGTGATGGTTAGTAGGGTGCTTATGAATTATTAGATGACAATCTTTAATATTGCGGAGTGAAGAAAGCAAAGTCGATGGACGAAAGGGTTATGGGCATTCAAGATGGAAGTGATTATTGTCACAATCTTTGCATCTAAGTTTTGATTCTCATTGCGTTTTGGATTTCATGATCGGTGTCGTATATAAGTGTTTGTAATAATCATGGCCTCTCATTTACATTAGGGAAGAGATTCCAATCTTGTGGCAAATTGCATCTTGTGCACCTGCTAAAAGGTTGTTGATGTGAATAACCATGGAAGTAAATGTAGAGAAATGATCATATGTCCAAATGTGTTGTCTGAAATGTCTTCCAATAATATGTCGAGCACCATATAATTTAAGGAGTTGAAGGGGTGACGGAATTTAAGGATGGAAAATTTCTCCTTTAGTATAACATTTTTCAAAGATCTCATGGTTAAATAGATGTGCAGCACAAAATGGCTTGTCAAGGTTGTAAGTAAATAGAGCACTTTGACAAGCGAAATTTTCATGGGACTTTGTCTTATTGGTCTAAGTATCAACGTTTAAGAAAAATGGGACATTATAAGAAACCAAAACGAACAAATAAATATAAAGGATTTTGTCTATAGTAATATTCACATAAATACCTCCACTGGTAGCAGTCTTATTTTGGTGCATATTGTGCTAGGAGTGAATATATGAAGCTTTTTATAAATAAAAGGATACGAAATTCATATAAACATCTATTGTGATGGTGGGCGAGATTACTTCATGTTGAGGCGTATCTTTATCTTAAGCATGCGACGCATATGGTAGCTACTAGGCAAAGTCCTTTTAAGGTGTTTGCATGTTTAGTCTGAAATTTTTTATTAATAATAGTCTCATACAGACAGTGTGGTTGTCTCAGAGTATCAGTTAAATGTCATGGAATAGTAAATATATGAAGTTTGACTTGAAAAAAAAAGAACAGATACAGTATTCATACACCTATGTCTTTGATAACATCAGGATACCTAGGGATTGAAAAAGTGTAGGTATTTGTAAGTGTGACAAATGTCAAATATCAATTAACCAAATTCCTTTAGAAGTTTGTACATTATATTAGTGAGACTGATTATGTAATTGTCAATTTGATTCCCTTGAGCACGTGACTTATCACGGGGGGCGAATGAGTAGGAGAGACAACTCGTAAGGGGTTGGATTAGCTCCATCTTTGACAATATATGGCCCGACGTCCAATAAGATG
This sequence comes from Laguncularia racemosa, assembly GCA_037954665.1. NCBI lineage: Eukaryota > Viridiplantae > Streptophyta > Magnoliopsida > Myrtales > Combretaceae > Laguncularia > Laguncularia racemosa. Next base: position 4,338,493 of record JBBMOL010000006.1, read on the forward strand.
AGCTTGTCTTTGTGCTCATAGAGCGTCCATAAGAACTCGATCGCTCTCTCTAATGCCTTCTTTAAGCTTAAAGTTGTGTAGATGGTGAAGGCAGAGATGATCCTTCTATTTCTTGGCTTAAAGTATGAAAATAATTGACTATGCAAATAATAATAAAGTAATAAAACATTCACCTCCTAATTAAAGGAAGAAAGAAAATTGTATTATAATGGGTGCATAAGACATATTTTGGGACTATACTCATAAATATTGTACTTTAAAAAAAATTGCAAATTTGCACTCGTAAAAAATATTTCTACAATAGGTTTTAAAATCACACTCAATTTGTGACTTTTTTTTCAAAATTTGCAAAACTGCCATTACGTCTTTAGCACAATTTGTACTGAAGGCACAAACGTTATTCGTGCCTTTAAGCAATTTGCCTAAAAGCGTGAATGACATCCGTGCCTTTAGTACAGTGCCTTTAGTGTATTTTTTTTAGTACTTCAACAAATGGAAATATAGCAATTTTACCTTTATAAAAATATCAAATGGCAATATGGTTTGGTCCTATCTATAGTACACTCAAATTAGTCTTTTTTGATATATCATAGGCTTTATAACTCCCAGTGAGTAAAATGTTATGACCATTTAAATTTGGAAAAATAAATCACATTATTTTAGGTTTTTTTTTTTCAACTTTGAAAGTTATAACTTTTTGTTCATTTAGAGTTACAGAACCCATAAAGTATAAAAAAAAGATTGATTTGAGTGTACTATAGCTAGGACCAAATGCATTGTCATTTGCTACTTTTATATGCATCAAATTGTTGTGTTTCCATCTGTCAAAGTGTTAAAAAAAAAAAATTACATTAAAGGTACAAACAACATTTGCACCTTCAAGCAATATGCTTAAGGGTGTGGATGAAGTCCACTCCTTTCAATACAAATTGTACTAAAGGCACAAACTACGTCTGCACCTTCAATTTTGCAAATTTTGAAAAAAAAAAAAAATGAAGTCACAAACTGGGTCTACACCTTCAAAACCTATTTTTTGAATAATTTTTGCGAGTACAATATTTGTAAATTTTCTTTTTAAAGTGAAATATTTACGAGTGTTGCCCACATTTTATGTAAGAATATTGATATAACGTTTAGTATATTGGAATGACCTAAAATGGAATTAATGAAATGGGTTGGAATTAGGAATGAAATGATTAATCCATTTTTATGTGTGGAAATGTCAATGGAATCAATGGGTCCATTTCATTCTTTTGTTTAGTTATGTCATATTTGACTTAAATGCCCTCAACTTGTGGATATAAATGTGTGGTAGTTACACATACACACACATACTTCAATTATAAATATATATATATTATAATATAAAAATATTTGTATATAATAACGAAGATATGATTTATTTATATATGTTATATGTATTTATTTTATAAATTCATAATAGTATACATATATATAAATAGCAATATACATGTATAAAATAAAGGAATACAAATAATAACCCTACAAAGAGAAGACAACAAATTGAATTATATATGACATAATATTATATATATTATATGTAACAACAAATATATGATGTATATACATATTTTATGTATTTGTTATGTACATACATAACAGTAATCATATACAAATGTTATATATATATGTAGCAAATGTAACAAATAATAACATTTGTACATGATTACTATTATATATATATATATATATATATATAACAAATATACATAATATATATATCATATATTTGTTGTTACATAAAATATATACAATATTATGTCATATATATATATATCATGTATATTTGTACACACACACAACAAATATCCTATTTGTTACATTTGCTATATATATATATATCATGTATATTTATACACACGCACACAACAAATATCCTATTTGTTACATTTGCTATATATATTGGTTTACATATACAATATGTAAATATAATCTATATATTTATTATAAATATATGATGTATATATATATATATATATTTGTTATATATATAGCAAAAGTAACAAATATATATACTATATATTTGTACTTACACACACACATATAACATATATAATAATTGTATAATGTATGTTTGTTATATACATACATAACAGTAATCATGTACATATATATCTATATATTTGAACACATAATACGTATTTGTATATATAATGTATATCTTAGATTAGCAATGATAATAATTAACCTTAGATTAGCAATGTAATTAAAGTAAAACTTTCATTGTAAACTCCAATAAAATTTGAAATACATGAATTAGGCATACTATGGATCTATTAGGTAAATTATACTAAATCAATAAATAATATTAAAATTATAATTTTAGGATAATTGACTAGAATTTTTAAGTGTATATGTGTATTTAGAATATTTTATTTAGAGAATATGTAAATTTTTATATAAAAGTATTATAATTTAGATAAATTAATATGATCGTTATGATGTGTACTAGTAGAACTCGTAAGTGGATAATTTCTAACCACTTGAATTTCCTTCATAGTGAAGTTTACTTTGAATATATAAATGAAAATATTCTCTCTCTCTTCGAATTTTTATACTTTCAATTAGAAAATTTATAAACGTTGTATCGTCTGAAAATTTTCTTTACGAAATTGAAATCTCCTTCATTCTTCAAAAATTCATAACTTCTTCAAATCATTTCCAAATCTAAATCTGAAAGTGATATCTTAACTCTTGCAATGAGTACTTCACAACAAGACTAGGCTTAACAAGTAAAATATTGAGCCTAAGTTTTACGTCGAGTCTATATGAATGTAAACGTTTACTCTAGATATAGTTATGAGTATGTTATTATTTGATTACTAGGTGAAGAACTTGATCTTCTACTACTTTCTAAGGATTAATTCGAGTCTTAAGTTATGAAGATCTAGGTGAATGGGAAATTTAATGTGTTACTACAAGGCATGTGATTGTTGATTGTTAGTGGTTATTTGTGACTTGATAAAATGTGTATATGATATATGTGATGTGGTTTTAAAGTTAAACAATAGGTTATGAACAAGGAAGATAGACAACTTTTAATTGCCACAACACCATGCAATAGCCACAAAAACTGGCGATCGAGTGGTGCTAGATAAATTAGCATCCATTGGCCAATAACCCATACTACCTTCATCAGTTTTATTACATCGACCGGCCAATAGGTGCCCTTACACTTTTTTTTTCCACTTTTCCTCTTCTGCACAAATAAGACCTAATACATACACACATTCATATAAATACATTCTAACATCAGTGATACAAACCTATCATTCTATCCTAGATCCTTAGTTAAGTATATTTATTGAGACAAAAGAATAGTGGATATTAGCATCAAGTAGTGATCTTATCAAGACTATGAATACTAATAGTAGCTCGAGTGATAAAATTAACAAGGAAATAACAAGTAAATTAAGAAAACAACAACTTATGAAAGCGTATCTAGATATTAAATCCTCCTAAAAATACTAATGCAATCAATTAATTATTATTTAATTCCATTATTATATTGTTGGAGTGTAGGAAATCCTAATTTGAACTAATTACTTTATCAAGTCTATTAATTCTTAACTTTAAGTTGATTAATTGGAATCATTTCCTAATTAAAACCCCTAAAATCATATTATCTTCGACATGTGAATTCCATTATTATGTTTGATCCTAATATGAAAGATTTACGCCATCTTATCTCTAGGATTGTATGTAACTCCTTCAAATTATACTTGATTTATTTAAACATAGGATTTCTCAATTTCTATATATGAAATCAAATATCGAATTAACATGCCACCAATATTAACCCGAATAATAATTAAAACCACATAATTAGATCACAAGAATAATAATAATTTTATTGAATAAAAATCACCAATTACAAATTCATTCTAGGGTTCGTCATATTTGATTACAAAAATGAAAATTAAGCTAGCATCATATTGAAATTAAAAGCAAAACTGTAAGAATAATACATAAAGACAAGCATAAAAAATTCAACATTAAACTATAATCCTATGCTTTATCTAGTTCTAACTCTACAATTCTATATGATAGGCTTGGACTCTACACCCCTTATATAGTGAGCAAATTTCTCCTAACTAAGCACGTTATAGTTTCCTATATCATAAATCGAATTTTCATAAATTGGAAAACTTAGCTTTATTATTCAAGAACTTGCATCTTCTAGATTAATTATACTCCAAGAAAGTAATCTTCAACAACTACAATTGATTTAGAAAGCAAAGTTTGCATGTGGCATGATCCTAACACAGTCATGTGAATGCCCATGGTGTGTGCTCACCCTCCTAACATATTATTTTTGCAAACAACACTATAAAAGCTTGGGATGAAATATGATATGGTGTGAGTGAAAGCTACGTTGTAAGAAGTGCCATAGTAGATAAACTAGTTGTGGAATATAATATTTTATCCTTAGAAGCATAAGTAGTAATATACTTTATAGATCTTAGGGTTGCTTTTCATTTTATCGTTTTGGTAGAGAATCTGATTATCTACAATTTTGGTCGATTGTGGAATGTGAGAATCCACATATATTTTCCTATTATATGACTATACGTAATATAATTAGTTATAGTAAATTAAATATTTATATAGTCTTATAACCTCTAACTCGTAAGGTAATTATCTTATAACATGTATACTTGCAACGTGATAACTTTTAGTTTAAACTATTAGCCCCCCTTAGGAGTGGTTATTTATGTATGAATATATGTCTACCAATTATACGGCTAACTTGTATATATTGCAAATATATGGTGTATATATATTTATTATATATACACATAATAGTATCATGTATAAATGTTATATATATATATATAGCAAATGTAACAATATATACTTGTACACACACGCATATACATATTTTATATAAATATGTATATATTCTTTAGATTTGTACATACAAAAGTTATTTATAGAAGATGTAAAAAAAAATGTATGTATGTATGTATGTATGTATGTAACACATATAATAATTGTATAATTATATATTTGTTACACACACACATATCAAATGTATAATCGACACACATATGTTAAATATGTATTTTAATAAGTTATAAGTACATATACAATATGTATATATGATCTATTTATCTAAAGCTTCAATTACACTGATGTTGTTATATGGAGGAAAAACATAAAAAATGTAGAAAATAGTGCAAATTGCATCATTGTTTATATTAAATTGAAAATGTAACAATGGAGTGCATATAAATCAAGGAAAAAAAATGCAAGAAAAGCTATTTGGCAAACAACTTCCTGGAGAAAACACAAATAGTAGAAAAAAAAAACATTATTCATATCATATTGAAAATAAAATAATAGAAAAGAGAAAAAGTAGGAGCAAAGACATAAGCTCTCCTAAACCAAGTCTTAGGCATACTTTTAGACTAGCAATAGTGGAAAACATAAGCCAAAATAACAAAATGGGAGAGGTATAAATCTACTCTCATCCATTATATTGGAGTTTAACATTAACAAAGTAACAGCATCTTGCAAACATAATGTAAAAAAAAGGAAGATAAATTGACCTCCATCGAAAGCACGTTAGTTAAGAGTGACATCACCCAAGCTTCTTTATCCTCATTGTTGGTGGTTAAGAAGACATCTACCAAATCTTGATCAAATCCAATTCTTTGTGAAGCATGATTTCTATCACTGATGGATAGTGTTGCCATATTCTTCAAAATGCAATTGACCTTTGCTCTCTTTTTAGTAATTACAACATGCTCTTCAAGAGCACAATTGATTCGTTCACATGATTCTTCTATCTTATTGCTTAAAACCCTAGTTGTCTCTATCATCAATTCAACAATTTTATCAAAGCTATGACTTCTTCTTTTCTTCTTCTTAGACATGATTTCAATATCTTTAATTATTTCAGCTTCATTAACATTAAAGGGATTGTTGCAACTATCTAAATTAGGATCTTTATACTCATTCACATTCTCATCATCACTCAAGTTTATATGTTTTTGCTATGTAGTCTCTTCCTCTATTTCCATGTATCCTTCAACATCTTTTCCAATTGCATGATCAAGACCAAAAATAGTATATAGCTCATCAAAATAAGGAAATGGCCTATTTTTTAATTAAACCACACCTTTGTGACTCTACATGATGAATACGAAAATATTACAAACATGAATAGTTAATGAAAGAAATAAATAACTAAGGATAGTGAAATAATGCCTATATTCAAACATACTTACACATAGGCATCCCACACAAGCTTTTTTGTGGCAACACACTTTGTAATCAAATCTCAAGTAAACCCACTTGTATTAGCCCCATAGACAATATCATAAAAAATATTAAGGTGAGTTTTCAAAGTCTTCATTCTTGAGTCAATGTGAGGACTTGCCTTTAAACTATAACCTAGTAACTTAGCTTCTAACACTTTTTCCATAGCTGAGAAATGACCTAGCTTAAAATTGCAATCAAGTTTATACTTTCCAATGTTTTGCAACTCGAGTACCTACATGAGTGTAGAGTTTTCTCCATCAAATCATATCCTTTGTTTGTTTTTTTTTTTTACTAAGACCTCTTGATTCACTTATCATGTTATCCCATGCTCTTTCCATTTCCTAATAAAATATAATGATAAAAGAATTTCGTGCAAAACAATAGGGATGTAACATAAGGGAAGATTAAATATTAAGATCAACAACATAAATACAGAGTAGACCATAAATCCATAATGTTTCAACACAAACATTTATGGGGAAAAAAAAAAGGAAAATAAAGTACAATCATCATAACATTATCTATGATGTGTTACCCTCTAGTCATCAAACATATTTCTAGCTAAATTATCTCTAAATGAAGTACATTAATGAGATGTATCAATTGCTATCCAATGGTTTAATATTATTTTCTTAAGACTCTTATTATTTCGTAATGGATCATTAGCCATTTTTTCTTTTTATTAGGTTTTTTAGGAGACAACATGGCAATATATTGGGATTTTGAATTTTAATTAGATAAAAAGAAGGACTTCTAAGGATTGTCCATCTCATTTAAGAAATCCAAAACATCTTTCTATTGTATTGCAAGCCGATGAATACTTCATGTTGAAAAATTCTTCCAAAGTAGTAGGTCGATGGCCATCACTCTAACCATTTAAATCGTATCATTGTCCTTTACATGGTGTGAGGAAACCTTTAGAATTCATATATCTAGCATCAACAAGATAATAATGACCTAATGAACGAAAAGAAAAATTTGGTAAATTTGAATTAATAATTTGGTGAAATTTATGAATAGTATGATGATATATTTCCTACCTAGTGGAACTTTAATCCGTTTTATCTACCATTAGCTACTAATCCCTCTTAATCAAGCAACACACATATAAATTGCTCATCAAGTGTGCATGTTGCTAGTACATTTGTTGCAATTTCTCCTTTTTGATTTCTATATCTAGGCTTGTTTTTCAAAGGAACTGCCACTTTAATATATGTTCCACCTATAGCTCCTAAACAATGCTGCATGTACAATTTAATATATGTTCCACTTAAGCATTGTGCACAAGGTTTGGAAAATTTTCTTATTTGTTCTAAATTGCTCTATGCTCATGGTGCTGCTCTTATAAGCTAGTTGAAACATAAGTTCTCTCTTTGAAAAAAATTCATGCATGATTTTTTTTTTTTTCAAAAGAAGAAATTCTTTGTTTTGAAACAAGTAGAACACATAATTGTTGAAAAAACTAGCATATCAATAAAAAGTTCATCCATTCCACTAGCGCTATAGCAATTTTCTTCTTTCTCTCCAATCTTCTCCTAGCCAACATTAACATAGCCATGACTATATCAAAGTCAACACATAAAAAACATCCCCAAGTGAAAATATACACATATTTTCACTATATTTTCCTTTTTCTTCATGTTTCACTATTAACATATGTTGTATATTATATATTTGGAAAACTAGTGTAATCAACATATACCATATGCTATATGCTATTTTTGGTAGGCACATATAATCAAATGTAGATTAGCCTTATTTAGATTAGCTTTATCTAGGTAACTATGATTAAGGAACCAATATATTTCTTGCTTTCTTGTAAATCTATATATATTGCTCCTTTCAAGCTTAATGAAACAATGTCATTTTTTGCCATGTCTAAATTTGTTTGTGACATGTCTCAGAGCCTATCTAGGTCATCGACCTTCTGCTACCGTGGTTGGAGAAAACAGAAATGATGGAGTGATATAGATGAAGACGATTTCACTATAAGATATTACAACAAGTGATAATCCTAGAAGTTTGATGACACAAACTCAATTGAAGGGTGAAAACTATGATGAATGGGCTCATTCTCTATGGACTACATTAAGAGCAAGAAAGAAATTTGGTTTTATAGATGGAACGATTAAGCAGCCAAATGAGAAGTTGCTAGATCTTGAAGATTGGTGGACTAATAATTCATTATTGGTCTCCTGGATTATGGATACCATTAAACCTTCATTGCGTTCAACTATTTCACACATAGAGGTGGCATAGGATCTTTGGGAAGACATATAAGAACGCTTCTTGATAGCCAATAGACCATGCATACAACAACTGAAAGTTAAACTAGCCACGTGCAAACAGAGGGGATTTAATATTGTTGCCTACTATGGAAAGTTGAAGAAGTGGGAAGAATTGGCTAATTACGAATAGATTCTAATGTGTAAGTGTCGATTATGCAAGTGCAAACTCGAATCTACATTGGAGAAGAAGCATTAAGAAGAAAAAGTTCATCAATTTCTCAAGGGTCTTAATGAAATGCTTTATGGAATAGTGAGATGCAATATGCTTGCCTAAGATCCTTTGCCAAGTTTAAATAGAGTTTATTTAATCCTGGTGCAGGAGGAGCATTTGAGAACCATTACTCGTAGAAAGGAGGAATGCGGTGAAGTGATGAGCTTTGTTGTACAAGCTAGATCAAGATCACGAGGGCAAAGTGAAGGAAAAGACAAGAATATAAGGTGCAGCAATTGCAACCATATAGGCATGAACTTGATAGTTTTTTTGAGTTAATTGGTTATCCTAAGTGGTAGGGATATCGCTCTCGAGGAACAGGACGAGGAATTAGATGGAACAAAGTAGGATAACAATTTATTAATTCTAGGAGCAAAGGACATGGAGGAGGAGTCAAGGCAAATGCAATTCAAGCCTCAACATCAAGAGCAGTGGATAATGATATATGGTCTTAGATGTTGACAAGATTGCTATTACTAGGCTTAATAATGAGCAATGGGAAATATTGAGGAACCTTTTAAGTGCTGCAAAGATAGAAGCAAATGAAAAATTAACTAGTAAGTCTTCTTCCACACAATGGATAATTGACTTAGGTGCTTCTTATCACATGACAAGAAGGCTGAAATGTTTGTGTAATGTTTGAGATGTAATGGAATGTCTTGTAAGGCTTTCAAATTGGAAGCAAACTACTACCAAAAAGGAGGGAACAATGGTGCTTAGCAATAAATTGAAGTTAAACAATGTTCTTTATGTGCCAAGTTTGATTTGCAGCTTGATTTCTTTATTGCAATTGCTTGATGAATTAGATTATGTAGCTCTGTTCACTAAAAATTTTTGTGTTATACAAGACCACACTTCAAAGATGCTGACTGGTGCAGGTAAGCAATGGGAGGGGCTCTATTTCTTTCATGCGATGGTGACTGCAACAATTATGAAGACTAGTGGTGAGAGCTCCTTTGATATGTGGTACAAGCAACTGGGACATCCATCATCTAAGGTTGTAGAGTTGACTCCTAATGCTGGTTCTAGTAGGATTAGTAGTTTGTGGAATAAAACATGTGAAGTTTATCTTAGAGTAAGACAATCAAGAGACAATTTTCCTATTAGTAGTGACAAAACTTTAGAAATAGTTCAATTGATTCATTATGATTTGTGGGGACCTTATTGAACCCCAAATTTTTGTGGTGCGAGATATTTCTTAACCATCATTGATGATTTTGCACGTGCAACATGGATTTATTTATTAATTGATTAGAAGGAGGTGTCAATGATAGTGTAATTTTTTTGCTTTGGTGGAGCGTCAATTTAACAAACAAGTGAAAGTTGTATGTAGTGATAATGGTATAGAGTTTATATGCATGAGTAATTATTTTCATAAACATGGCATTATGCATGAAATATCTTGTAAAGGAACTCCATAATAAAATGGATGAGTAGAGTGCAAGCATAGGCATATACTTAATGTAGCTCGAGCATTGCGCTTTCAAGCCAATCTTCCTATAAAATTCTAGGGGAAACTCATTTTGGCTGCTGGATATTTGATTAATTGAACACCCTCATTTGTCTTGAATGGTAGAACACCATATGAAATTTTGCACGGTAAACCATCCTTACTTAAACGTTTGTATGTGTTTGAATGCTTGTGTTATGTGCATAATCAAGATCACAAAGGAGACAAATTTATTAGTCCTAGTCACAAATGCATTTTTGTAGGCTATCCTTATGGTAAAAAGGGTCGGAGAGTGTATGACCTAAAGTTGGGTGTATTCTTAGTTTCAAGGGATGTAATGTTTTGTGAGCATGAGTTTCCTTACTTGACAAAAGATAACGATGGACCTAGTAGTATAGAGAATTGGTGTGGTGAGGATGAAGATGGTGATGTGGCTATTATGAGACAAAAACGTGTGTCTCAAGAGAATGAGCAATCTACTCAGGTTAATGGCAATACCGTTCTTGATGAAGTGTTGAATAGTGATGTGGAATGAGAATGAGGAGCCTTTGGGCTATGGACGTCGAAATAAAGTACCGTCCACTCATTTGCGAGACTTTGTAACAAATAGTGTTTGGGAATTGAGCCCCTCTATGAGTTTATCTACTCAATCGTACTCCTCAAGTATGCCTTATTCTATGGCTCATTATGTAAACTATAATAATTTCTCTACACAATATGGGAAATTTTTTGCTATTATTACTACAAAAACTGAACCTCAAACCATTGTTGCGGCTATAAAGGATGATAGGTAGAAGAATGCGATGCAATAAGAAATATAGGCGTTAGAAAATAATGGCATCTTGATCATGGAAACACTTCCTCTAAGGAAAAAGGTTATCGGTTGCAAGTGGGTTTATAAAATTAAGTATAATTCTAATGGATCAATTGAGAGGTTTAAAGCACGACTTGTGATTTTGGGGAACAATCAAGTTGAAGCGCTAGATTATAAGGCAAATTTTGCACCTATAGCCAAAATGGTGACTGTTTGCATTTTCCTTGTAGTTACAATAACTAAAAATTGGGAACTTCATTAAATGGACATCCATAATGCATTCTTACATGGTGACCTTGAGGAAGAAGTCTATATGAAGTTGCCTCTTGGCTTTCGTTCTAGTAACCTAGCAAAGTTTGTCGACTCTAGAAATCGTTGTATGGGTTAAAATAAGCTCCTTGATGTTAGTTTGCTAAGCTGGCTAGTGCTTTGAAATGGTATGGTTTTCATCAATCATCTTCAGACTACTCTCTTTTTACATTACAACATGACAGTTTGCAACTCAATGTATTGGTTTATGTTGATGATCTTATGATTTCAAAAAATGATGGTACTACGATTCAAACCTTCAAAGCCTATTTCAGTAAATGTTTTTATATGAAAGATCTTGGGGTTCTAAAATATTTTTTGGGGATTGAGGTAGCTCAGAATCACATTGGTATTTTTTTAAGCCAATGGAAATATATATTGGATATTATTTCTAAAGTGGGTTTGTTGAGAGCAAAACCAATTAGTTTTCCTTTATATTAGAACCATTATCTTCCCTTGGCTAATGGAAAACCTCTTCTAGATCTAAAGTGTTATCACAGGTTGGTTAGCCAATTAGTTTATCTTTTAGCTATAAGACTTAAACTTTCTTACAATGTGCATATGCTTGCACAATTTATGTAAAGGCTAGTGCAAGAGCACTAAGATGTAGCACTTTGCATGGTGTGTTATTTGAAAGGTAATCTTAGTCAAGGAATTTTGTTATGTGCTAACTGTGATTTGTAGTTGTATGCTTGGAGTGATTCAAATTAGGCAAGATGCCCTTTGACTAGACAATCTCTTACCGGATGGTTTATTCTACTCAGTAATCCTCCCATTTCTTAGAAGACTAAGAAACATCATATAATATCTCATTCTTTAGTGGAGGTAGATTATCAATCCATGATCACAACTACCTGTGAGCTAAAATGGTTAAAGGCATTATTATTATGTCTTGGTGTTGCACATTCTTGACCCCTGATGCCTTTTTGTGATAATCAAGCTGCTTTGTATATTGTAGCTAACCTAGTTTTTCATGAATGTATGAAGCACATTGAGGTTGACTATCATTTTCTATGTGAAAAAGTTCTTAAGGAAATTATCACTACCAGATATGTGCCTACTTATGTTCAGTTGGCTTACGTTTTTCACCAAATCATTGGGCAGCATGGAACAATTGGAAAACTAGTGTAATCAACATATACCATATGCTATGTGCTATTTTTGGTAGGCACATGTAATCAAATGTAGATTAACCTTATCTAGGTAGCTATGATTAAGGAAACAATATATTTCTTGCTTTCTTGTAAATCTGTATATATTGCTCCTTCCTCGCTTAATGAAAGGGTGTCTTTTTTTGCCATCTCTAAATCTGTTTGTGACATTCACTCACATAAATTCCAAATAAGAAAGCAAATAAAATCCTTATTAGAAATCTTTGCATTGGCAATTATGTTTCTATAAGTAATATATCATTTGAATACAATCCTCACGTTAGCTTTTCTCCTCATAATCTCTCCACTATCTAAACATAGATCATCACCAAAACGACAATCCCTAAAAACAGTAACATTATGGAGATCATGAGTTCCATCACTATATAGGCAATGGATTACATCAACAGAGGTATTTCTCCATTATTCGCCTACTAACTCACCTTTTTGGTTAAGTGATGTATTTAACTATAGTTAATGAAAATATAATTGGCATCTTTATGGTTTGCATAACCCATTTTAATAAATTTTAACTTTGCTATTAAATAAATTTGAGATAAAATTTTCTAATGATGAAAATCAATAAGTAGAAAATCTTTATCTTGTTTATTTCTATTATTTCATTTGATGTGTTAATTTACTTATGTCACATACGCATGTGTACATTGTTAACAAGTTGCAAGTTTAATACCTGGATTAGCATAAGGTAAAAGATGGAAACTATCAAGTCAGTTTTCCTACATATGTACATTGTTAACAGTTGCAAGTTTAATTCCTAGATTAGCATAAGGTAAAAGATGGAAACTATCAAGTCAATTTTCCTAGCCATTTATCTATTGGATTTTTTTGTTAAAATACTAGTAATTACATGAATCACCACCAAATGCAAAGGAAGACAACATTCTAATAACATAGGATCAAAATTATAACTTTATTTAACTATTTAATATTTTCTTACGATCAAAACAATCTCATGGAGCCTACAGATTTTTTTAATAGAGACAAAATTATAATTCTTTTTCAATTGTGGGATATTTTTTCATTTAGGGGAAAAAAGTGTAAAAACCTAAAATCATAATGAAGAATATATTAATGAATTACTATAATTTATCAACTAAAGTCAAATAACAATAAAAAATAAAGAGATAGAGAGAGAGAGAGGGAAGGAGAGAGAGCTACTTGCGTTAGTAGAGCTACAAATGAGCCAAGCTACTTAAGTTCAACTTGAACTCAATTAGTAAACAAGTCAACATTAAGCTCAAAATAAAGCTTATTTATTTAAACAAGTTGAGCTTAAACTTTTATTTAAGCTTATAAGTCAACTCGAAAGTAATCATGTTTATATTATTAACAAGCTGGTTTGTAAGCTTATAAGTAAGTTTGTTTATATTGTTAATAAGTTAGTTTGCAAACAATCTAACGAGTTGGCTTGCAAATAAGCTCTCATTTATTTTGTTAATCTGTTAACAAGCTTGTGAATAAACTCTCATTTATATTGTTAACAAATTGATTCATGAATAGGCTAATGAGTAAGCTCTCATTTGTATTGTTGATAAGCATACTCGTGAACAAACTTACAAGCAAGCTCATTTATTTAAATGAGCTAAAGCTTAAAATTTTTAGGCTCAATAAAAGCTCAACTTAGCTTGAGCTTGATAATTTTTCTAACAAGTTGATCACGAACCTTAGCACATCAATCTGACTAACCAATGCATTATGATCTTCTTAATTGCAATTTCCCCATTGGTTTTGTTATTTATTGCGAAGCAAACTATGCTATAAGCTCCCCAACCAATTGGCTTGATCAGTATATACTTAGAATCAATCTTGAACAACATTTCCCTAAGTAATGTTTTCCTACATAGTTCATACCATCCGGAGGATCCATTGGTGTTGCCATTTACCTGTAGAAGGTGATCATCGTAAATATGCTTAAAGGTACGACTAAAAACTACATTGTCATGTATCAAGAAGATTTAACAATTATTCAAGAAAATTTCTCGAGAAATTTCCAAAAGAACGAGAAATACTTTGTCAATTTAATTATACGAGTTCTCTAAGATCTTTCGATAAACTCCCTTAACACATATGTTAGAACATCAGCAAAAACTTCCTACTTGTGAACAAAAAGCAACCATCAATAACAATAAACATTTTTCTTGAAAAATTACCCCTTTTAAAAAACAAATTAATAACTTTTCCTAAAATTGAATTCTTTTCTTCAATAAATCAAAATTGAGATTTCTTTTCTTTTCTTTTTTCTTTTTTTTTTTTATAACAAGAAGTTACTTAAAACTAAACCACACATACCGATACGTATTCATATTGAATTTTATAGCTTAATGAAAAAGGGGAAAAAAATTAAAACTAAAATTTTACCTTGTATTTATATGCTTAATTATTAACTCACAACGTAAGTTACAAATGAGTGGAAAATTTAATAAAGTTGATGAAGAAGTGATTTTAAGTTAAATAAAACGTGTTGATAGAACATTTTGGCTACGGACCTCTAAAGCCCATTTCAACCTGTTCAAAATACTATTCGAGCTCCACTCGCTCATGCCGACCTGTTCCAATTCATTCTAGCACAAAACTACATAGGTTTAAGTCTAAGGTTCCCAACCTCCAGCTCAGGTCTCTCAAGCACATCCTCACAAATAGATAAGTATGAGAGAATGCTATGGATAATAAAAGAGGCTTTGTCAAAGGTAAGTCTCCCATAATATTCAAAGAAGATCTCAAAAATTAATACACTTCCTATATAAGGATCGTCTACAATTCCTATAATTAGAGGTTGAAAACTATCGAGTAAAGACTTTTTGTACTCTCAAACTTTTATTATATCTTACTTGTACTGACTTAGATATTAAAGTGGTCATGCTAGAGCAATATTCGGTACCCCTATAGCTTGACTTGTTTTTCTATTATAGGTGATTCAACCACCTTTAGAAAACTCAACACAATAGATTATAATTCAAGTTAAAAGATTTGTTATAATGTGAGATAACAGCGTTATCAACTTTAATCATTGTTATTAATAAAATATATAAGACTTAAATAGTTAATATGAAGTAGGTGGTCGGTAATTGTTTATGGGCATGTGAATATTATCCTAGTTGAAATCTCTGTGGATGATTTGGTAATCTAATTGGCTTAGATATTATTTTCTTTTTCTACGGTTTCTTCTTGTTTACAAAGGAATGTAGTAGGATGTTGGGATAGAGTTTTACTTATACACCGGAAAGTTATAGGGGAGTAAGTGTTGATGTGAGGGAGAATTGACAGTGCATAGATATTTTTTCGAAATTCTTTTGGATTTTAACGACATTTTCATTATAATTGCATAATTGCAAAACAATAAAATATATATACACAGACACACGTAGAACAACTATGTGAATAATAATAATAATAATAATAATAATAATAATAATAATAATACAAGTTACAAAGTATGGAGGATATTGACCTTGTAATTCTAATATAAGATTGTAGAAATTTATGTTATAGGAGAACTATGACATATAAAGATAATTATATTGTTAAATGAAAAATTAAAAAATTTATGCATGAATATGTAATATTCGGAAAATTTATGCAATAAGCAAAATTATACGAGATTGCATTTTTAGTAACAGTTGTGCGGACTTTTACATATAGTAAGACTTCTATAAATTTTTGTGCAAGTTTACATATCAAAGCTAAATTAAAAAGAAAATAAATAAACAATAGAGCCACGCCCAAACACTATTTGCTCCTTGCCTAATGATTACAAATAAATAAATCACTATTCACCGGTTGATGGTAGCAACCCACTTAGCTCTGGCTATCATTTCTACTTTTGGCTTTTGGGGATGACAAACGGCCATTTGAATCTAACACCAAACTTTTCTTTTTCTTTTATTCTTTTTATTATAATCAGATAAACAGTTCACTAGCCTATATGGGTCAAGACTGACCAATTGATGGTGGGTGACATCGTTAGGTAGTGAATCAAGACCTATAGATGCAGTATTTTTGACAATTTATCTAGAAAATTTTATTAAAATTCTTCAGCATCAAATTTAAAACATTAGCAAAAAGTTCCAAATTATGAAAATGATACACCAGTCAACAACAATAACCCGTTTTCTTTGAAAAAAATACCCCTTTTGTATATTCAACAAATTTTCCTAAAATTGAATTTTTCTTCAATAAATTAAAATTGGGTTTTTAAAAAAGAAACATAAAACAAAAAAAAAAAAAAAAAGAAGTTACTTAGTACTAGACATTGTAAAACCTATGCTTAAGTGATTGTAAAAACATCAAGAACGTACAAACTCAAACATATCAATAAAAACGTTCATATTATGTTGAGATTATGTATACAAAAATGCAAAGAAGCATATATTTTACAAACTAATGGAATAGAAGAAAAACCAGGAAGTTTTAAAAGCAAACCTCTATAGAGTCTATTTTATATATACGGTTTAAGGTAAAGCAAACCTAAATTTTTATGATATGATCTATTTATATGATGTGAAGAGTAATATGGACGTGATTATGAGTTAAAATAAACCTCAATTCAATTTGAAGGATTTTTTACAATTCGTAATAACACCATGATAGATTTTTACTATCATTAATAATTTAATATTAATAATGATAATAATAAGTGTTAATCAATATGAGGTAGGTAGTGTGTTCACTGTATGTACATGTGAATGTGATACTGGTTAAAATCTCTTTGAATGATTTAGTTACCAAATTTGTAGTCTAATCTGCTTAGATATATAGTTTTCTTGTTTTATTTATTTTTCTAGTCCTATTTTTTAGATGGGTGATCCAGTGGTGGGTATCTGATTTCTGTTGGACAAAAATTAGGAAATAAATAAATAAATAATGGGAATTTTTCAAATGAATATGATAAGCATATATATGGTGCTCTCTTCTTTCACAGTGAATGTGTAAAGATATTGGGCCACTGCTGGACTTAACCCAGTTGCCAGCGAAACAACACACAAAAGAACTGCATATGGAAAGAAAATTATGTATGAAAACATAATATGTGTGGAGGTTTACTAGTTTTACCACAAAATTGCATTATCTATAGGATAATCGTACTTTCGTAAAGCAATATTACAGAAAATATACATTGATTTGGAATATTAGACAAATTAATGTAATCAAGCAAATTGATGGATTATCCTAGAATATTACATAAAGGGTAAATGTTATAAGTGGTATATGAAGTTTATTTATTTTTATAATTAACTATTTAAAGTTTGAAAGTGTCAATTTTATGAAATATTATTTTTCCACATACGTTAATATAATATTTTACTACCCAATCAATTGATTAATAAAATTGGGTTTAAGATAAATAATTAAAGTATATAAAAAAAACAATCAATAATGCAAAAAGTTACTATTATATATAAATTAATGCAACTTAGTCTATGAAAATTCAAATTTACAAACAACAATTGAATTGGGCTTTGCTTTAGAATAAAAAATTAAAATTTTAAAAGACATTTAATAAATAAAAGAAAAATATATGGAAGATTTAAAGGCCATAGCCAAGAAATAATAATTAAAGAGAATGGAAGTAATAGAAGAAGGTAAAAGAAAAAAAAAATTAAAAAGATCTATGACAAATGAAAAAAAGGAATAAGCTCCATTTAAAATGGGGCAAATTTAGTAACCAAAATAGAAAACCTACCCGTTTATTATATGGTAAGGTAAAAACATTTTTTCCTTGCATGTCACAAAAAAGGGAAAAAACTTATCAAGCATACAATGGAAGCTTAGCCTAAAATAAAATAAAATTTGCTTATACCTATTTCTTTTTTTTTTTTCTTTTCTAGTTATATCGACATTCAAGTTATTTTTTTATATTCGAAGACATTAACAATAGACATGCTTAAGTCGTTTATATTTATGATATATACATTCTTTCTCATAAAACAAAAGTTGATATTATTGAATCCTATCTAATTTTAAATAAACACATCTTATTAGCATCCAATAAATATCTTTTGATTTCATAAATTTTATAGTGAGTTTTGTACTAATTTCCATATAAAACCAATCTCCTTTTTGTTTAATAGAAATCTTTAAAAGAAAAGCATTGCAAGATATCAGGGTGCACCAGCAAAACACCCATGGCAGTGGAATTTTGCTTTCATGAGGCATTAATGGTAGATAGGAGTTCTAACATAACAGCAAAAGTGTACGGATTGCATTTTTATTTACTTACTGATTTTTCATCATATCAAGAGTTAATCTTTTAATGTTATCATGTTATTGTATTATCATTTAATCCATACATCTTCGTTATTACTAATGTTCCTTCGTCTTTTAATGTGCTTTGGCAGGAAAAACACATTCGCTTCAATGTTCAACAAGGAACCCCTACATCTAGTATGATAATTGGTTGATGGAGGAAGAGATGTCATAGCATATACCTGATGGCTGATGCGAGTTTGCCAAGTTGCAAATCATATGATCGATAATCAATGGAATGTAGAGAAGCTTCAGGCTTCAGAGAGTGTTATCATCATATCTTGTTGCAACAATTCAAGTAATCCCAGTTAACAAAAGCAAAAAGCCCATGAAACGATGGGCAAATTAGAATCAAGTGGTCGGCAAGTTTTCAAGCAGTAGCAGTTCCTGGAATTCGATACTTTGTCAACAAGCAGTTGTTACAATCTCTCATGCTTTTGAGGTAGACGAATTACAACTAGAGTCTCAGTGTTCATGTGGAAGCTTTCTAAGAAGAAAGCTTTGCCGTTAGACTATGTCATCCAGGTCTCTTCGATTTGAACTAACAGTAGCTTATCACAGTTGCCACAAACTACCACCCCACCCAACATCTTCAAACCAGATCACAATGCTGGCGTTTTGCTGCAGCACAGAAGCTCTCATGCGTGTGTGTGTGTGTGTGTGGAGGTCTTGTATTACTTGATAGTCAATTTTCTATCCCCTTGACACCCATCAACTTTATCTTGGTCTAGAAGAATTAATTAAACAAAATAATACTATCAAATATATTTAATTAAATAATATATTAGAATTAATAAAAAAATTCACAAAAAATAAGAAGATATGATGTTAAAAAAAAAGAGTTCAAAGCTCCTAAAGCTTGATTAGCCTTTCCAAGATGGCAACTAGCTCACCCTTGATTTGCGCCATCTAATAATAATAATAATAATAATAATAATAATGTGGATTCGTAGTTTTGGATGGATTACAACCCTTAAAAGTTTTGGCAGCTTTTAGCTACCAGCCACAAGCAGCCACTACTTATGGGGGTTGCCATCATCTCGGCCACACATAACGGTTGGCCAATCTTCCTAAAACTTTAATTCTATTTATTTATTTTTTGTTTTCACTTTCTTATTGTTAATCTTTTGCAATTTTTAATCATGTTTATTATACTATTTAACTAAATATATTTAATAATATTAGTTTATTAAATAAATTATTATGGATCAATAAAAAAACTGATACATATAAAAAATCAGTAATATGATGGATGAAACATAGGTATATAGTAAAATGTAAAAAACGAAAAACATAACTACACCAGTGTATAAAATGATTAAAAAAATAAAGAGATGGATATTTAAAGCTAAGTCTACTATTTATTATTTTTCTTAGCATCTTGCTATCAATAATTTAATTTTTTTTCGATGAATATATCAGGCTCCTTTTATTTTACTATTACATTTATATCGTTACTAACATTATTTTTAAATCTAAACATTAT
Source organism: Laguncularia racemosa (assembly GCA_037954665.1). NCBI lineage: Eukaryota > Viridiplantae > Streptophyta > Magnoliopsida > Myrtales > Combretaceae > Laguncularia > Laguncularia racemosa. The sequence continues at coordinate 4,358,754 of JBBMOL010000006.1, forward strand.
TTTTAAAGTTTTTTTTTTCTTTTCTCTTTTTCAATTTCAGAGCATGTAAATAATATTACTTTAAGTAATTAGGTCACAAAAATGAATAAATTTTCGTAGGAGAAAGAAATGTTAAAGATGTTTTCGTTTATTTTCAATCTTGGCATCTCATTAATAGTTACAATATAGTCTTTTAACATATTAGATTTTGTAATACGAGTAGATTTCAAGAAGAATACTAAACGTACGGTTTTAAAATCGGACCATTGACTTGAGTTATAGTGTTTGTATTTTTGGTCTTTTTAGATTATAGATAAATCAAAATTAGGAGATATGATAAAAATTAATATAATTGATAAAATTAAGAGCCAAAACTAATTAATTTGAACTAAGGTTTTGTGTAATTTAATCAATAAGTTCATGGATGCCACAATTAAATCAAAGAAAGTTGTGAAATGCCACAATTCAATAATTCATATGAATTAATGGGTTTTGAAAGGTCTAGGTTTTCTATAAAATCACTTATTAACTAATGAATAATATCTTATAATAAGTATTTATACTAAACCTTAATATCTCCATGAATAAAATAGAAATTAGACTACTAATGACAAGGACTTAAATGTAAATAATGAATTATAAAATACACCCTAACTAAACACTAGAATTAGCATAGAAATATCAAATAATCATGAAATAAATTAAAATGATAATTGTAAGCTTCAATTAGCTTGAATGAGGAAACTGATCCCCTTCATCTCATGTCTTTCACATTCATATTTCAGTTTTAATTTTTTTACTTATTATCTTTTTTTTTTCATGATTTGTACAATATACAAATTTTTTTATGATTGTTAAATATTTTATTATTCTAATTTATCTTACTACCAAAGTTTAACAAATGTGCTCTGAATTAACTCTAATTTTATTTTCTAATTTATGTGTATCAACTCTATAATATTGAGTAAATAATATATTTATATGCATATGCTAAGTAGTTAGATTAATTTATTTTTATGATTGATATTAATAATAACTAAAATATTAAAAATTTAATTTGAACACATATATCGTGGATATATGATGGGCTAGTATTTATAAGAGTGGTATCATGTCACTGAAATGAGAGGTAAATGCTTAATTTTAAAAGTGCTAATTAGGGCCATATTTTTCTATTCTTTTATGCGTTGTTTGCGTAATTTGTTAATTCCCTTTTTTGAGTCCATTACCGTGGAGAAAACAAAACCGAGCTTATACCATTTTTTTATTTTCAAGCAAAAGCTTATGGATCTTTTTAGCTTGTATATATATATATATATGTTTATTTACTATATATTTTATACTCGTTAGAATATGAATATTTATTTTAAAATAAAAATAATAATTACATATATCATATATAAATTAAATATAAATCAAATATATCTGTTTACTTTACTCAACTGTTATAATGATTTGAGTAGCACAAAAAAAAAAAAAATCCAAAATACAGCCTAACCTAAAGAGAATAAACTCATAACTAAAGGTGGTAATTTATATTATTTCCTACCATACATGAGTACCGATAATATCCAAAATTAAACAAAACTTATAAATAATTAATTCTATCATAACCATATTAACATATTATAACATATGTTTTATATCAATTTTCAATTTTATTAAAAAAAAATTGTATTCGTGTTAATGCATGGTGTTGAAAATTATAAATAAACGTATTGCCGAAGAAATTTGGAGCCGCCACCAGCATCAAACCCAGGAACGAAGGTCTTGAACAGTGACAACTGTATGGACTTTGTTTGTACCTTCTTAGTTTACGTATTTCTGACGTGGCAAGACCGTGAAAAACCGACAATAAAAGTCAACTTAAAAAACTTTGTCAAGGCACTAAAAATTATATAATAATAATAATAATGGATTAACAGTATGCGACCATTGATTAACTATAATTTAATAAAAATATTCCTTTCAACTTTAATTACACATTTATAAAATTAGATATGGATGGCAAATTATGAATAAATAGGAATGATTTTAGCCAGCTAAATGTTGTTATAATTTTTTTTTATTAGAAATGAATTAAAGTTATTTATTTGTATATTATTTAAGCTTTACGAAAAGATAAAGTTATATTTTTTTTAATTGGTAAATCAATTGTATATGAAAGATCCTCCATTTTAATTAGTATATTGATAAGTATCGGTGCTGTCAACCTTTACACTGTGTTTGGTCGAGAAGAAATCCAAGAAATTAAGAGAAATGGGTCAAAATTTTATGTTTAGTAATTAAAACTGAAAGTGGAATCTAAGAAAAGAAAAAGAAATTAGTGGATTTAATATATCTCTTTTTAATAAATGGATGAAAATCACTTTCAAATTATAAAAATCCTTTTAAAATTAAGTTTGTTAAATAAATTAAATGAAAGTATTGTGTTTTAAATTATTTTTATATAAAAAATATTATATTTTCTTTCTTTGATCTCCCCTCTACTTAAAACTTGCCAAACATACTGTTACTCCGGAGAGTGGAAGTTTCCACGGAGAAGACGACATTTTGCACATTGGAATTATTATCGCAACAAACGCCACCCTCTCTCTCTCTCTTCTCTTCTTTTCTTTTCTTTATATTTCTTTTTCTTTTTTACCTCAATGAATCATGATGACCCAATAAGCAAAACACACACAACATTCAGAGTAATGAGTATCATTATCATTTAACAGTTATTTTCCCAGGTGGGTCTTCTTCAAAAACTTGTATTCTTCATGTTTCTGTATGATCATTTTTGTGGAAATTCAGGTTACCTTTTACTGTTTATGTATCAAAAGTTAGTGCTCTTAAGCTGAAATGAAGGAAAGTTCTCTGCTTGCGAGTGAAAAACAAAAAAAAAAAAAAAAAAAAAGGAGAAAAGTTGTGATCTTTGATGATGGGTTTGTGTTATTTTAGTGATCTTGTATAGTTCTGTTGCTTGAATTTTAGTTTCTTGCAATTTTTTAATTATTCAAGTGGTAATCGATGTCTTTGAATCATAGCAGTTGAGTTTTTCATAACTGTATCTATCGGTACATGTAATAAATAGTCGTCATGACATGCCAAGCAGAAATAGGAACAACCGAATAGACCAAAAATTAGGTGAAACATAGGATAATAGTACCGTATGTAGTGACTGGGACCGGATCCAGTTTTCCTGTATGTTGAGAAACGTATAATCCTACCTATTTTTCAGTTGATTATGTCATGAAAGAACTAAATGTTAACTTTGAAGGCCAGAGTTGCTATGAATTTTTTTTTTTCTTGTAGCATGATAGAATGGTAGAATATCCTTCCATTATGTGCACTAATAAGAGCATATTTATGAATGATTTAACTCTTGATAGGACTTTTATGTTCTCTTTGACTCTTGCTTTTATCAGGTTTTGCATGCGTGAGTTCAAGTTTATGTTTTATTCTTGAGCTATTAGCAATGTTTCTAGTATTTACCTCTCTGTATTTACTGGTATTTTGCTTATTTATTAGATGCCATGTTATTAGATGTGATTTAGGGATACTTGTTAGGCAATTGTACACTTCAGAGGCTACTAATGTAAAAGGGGAGCGGGGTGACAGAAAGGGCATGGAGTGACAATAAGGAATGATGTGATATATTTAAATATTCAAGAATGATAAGAGTGCAATGGTAGAATAGGATTTACATAACAGCCACACATGTATTGAGATTAAGGCTTGAGTTTTGTTGTTGATGCTTCTGCATCAATTAGATGGCATAGGAACCATTCCTGAGTTCAATTGTGTTTAAAAAAGCCTGCAATCCTTGTACTGATCTGTGTTCAAATGGTATCTTGAACTGGTTGGTAAAAATAATTTTAATTAGTGATTTCCAGATTCTTTATTTGCAGATGAATAGATGTTTATAGGTTTCAACATTTAAGGCAGGCTCATGTTCAACATTAACGACAAGCCAGTTTTAATAAGTGTGAGAAAGTCATCCCATACAAGTGTAATGCTGATTAAAGGCAGGACTGGAATCCTTAGTGATCTGAGTAATTGTATGCACGAGCACTTAAGTTTGCTGCATTTGGCCAATAGTTCGAGGGAACAAGAGTTACTCATAACAGTCGCAAGCTTGCAGTCTTTGTTTACACACAATTGCTTTGCCTCTCTTTCATTATCAGTCTTACATCTTTGAATATTGTATAATTCAGGAAAGAGAGATAGCATAGCTGGATGAGTATAGGCAGTTTGCCATTGGATGATTGGGAAAGAAAATTTTATAGCTGGCTGTCTTAATTTTCTTTGGCTCTCTTATATTTGTTAACTTGTCCTGTCTTCTTTTTTGTTGGTGCTGCAGTAATCGGCTCTGTTTAGTTCTAATTATCCTGTTGCTGAAGGAGAATCCAAGCATTAACATTGGAGAATTGAAGGAATTTAGTTTATATACTTAAGGGTAAGTTATAGAACTGGGAGAATCAAATATGGCTGATGCAAGTCCAAGAACTGATATCTCCACGGATGTGGATATGGATGAGAGAAATCAGAGGGTGACTTCTTTTGTCTAGCTTCAACTTTGTTTAATCATTAACTATGCTGTATTCCTTGATTTTTCCTGTACCAAACAAAAACATGTGTTATTCCTCTTGCCTTCTCTTTTTTTTCTTAAAAACGCATAGATTCATTTTTCCTTAAAAGTACTTTCTACCTTATCGCTTTTTATAGTACTGACAAGCATCTTTCTGTTCGTGCAGTTGGGCAGAGGTCAACACATGGGTATTGTTACTGCTGACTCAAGTGATCGGTCAAAGGAGAAGACAGATCAAAAGGTTAGTCAATTGGAAAGATGCTTTGTTTTGAACTCAGTCATGCTAATTGGTTAAGTAGAATTGACAAATCAGGGTTTCTAATGCTTCTTCTCTGCTGAAAGAAACTGGTCTCTGATGCCTGTTTGATGTTCTTCTGCAGACACAACGTAGGCTAGCTCAGAACCGGGAAGCTGCAAGGAAAAGCCGGTTAAGGAAAAAAGTACATTTAGCAATATAGTTTTTTTCAACCTTCCCTATTTAACTAAATTCTTGATTAATCAAGCTACCAGCACACCTCCCATATTATGTCATGTTCCATTTAACATATAGTGTATTCCTTGAATCTCCTGTTTGCATGTGACATAATCCTTTGCAATACATTCTAATTTTGATAGTTTAATACAGGCATATGTGCAGCAACTAGAGAGCAGCCGCTTAAAGCTAACACAATTGGAGCAGGAACTTCAGCGTGCAAGACAACAAGTTATTTCACCTCTGCTTTTGCTTAATTACCCAACAGATACACCTTCCATAGTGAGCTCCCTCATTGTTAACCTGGTTGTCATTTTGTGCAGGGGATATTTATTTCAAGCTCAGGAGATCAAGCACATGCAACGGGTGGAAATGGTTGATGAAGAATCATTCATGTGTCTCTTTTAGCTGATTTTTTTTATGATTATGTAGTGAAAATTGCAGTTTCACAAAACAAAAATTATGGAAATATTTTTTTAATTATCAAAAGAAATACAATTGCAGATTTGCAGGCTGTTTAATGATGAGCCTACTGTGGATTGTCATCCAATTTTTGACATCTCTCGATCAAATGATTAAAGTACTTTGATTTTGATCATTTACTGCTTTGGAACATTATAGTATTCAACATTATTACCAGGAGTTATCAATTTCACATTCAAACACAATTCTTCAGCTCAATTTTCTCTCTAGAATAGTTTGATTTTATGGAAGGAATAGTCATCAACCAAATTTGTAATCGAATCTGCCATTGTTGATTCACTCCAGTTTCACGATTTGTGGTATTATTTCCATAGTCCTACCTCAGTCTGGAAGACATAGGTAAAGAAAATAGAAGTATGAACATTCTTATAGTTCCCTTAAAATTTTTTTATGAATTTTTATGAGTTGCTCTGCATACCCAAGTACTATGTATGATGTGGTATTCGCATATTTATATATTTTCTGCATATAGCCTTTAAGTTCTTCCCATTAGAAAAGTGTTTGTTTCTATCTGTTCTTATGTCCCTTACACTGACTTCCTTTCTCTTCAAAGTTTAACAAAATTGAGTTATCATTTGCAATACATATTTTAATTCAACAATTAGAGATGAACATTTTGAGGGTTATGCTGTTCTTATTCTGTTGCTTGTGCTGTACATAGTAATTGCGCACTCGTTCTCAAACCTCAAAAATAAATGGATTTGAAGTTCGTGCTTTGGACCATCTCTTGGTTAGATTTCCGGACTCTGATTTTCAGTATGCCTACCCCCAAATGTGTTCAAATTAAAGAATTTTATTTTCTTTAATCCTAGTTTAAAATTTTCTTTCATGTCAGTGGCAATATATTATTTGGACATGCCAATAGATAGAAAAGAATAAAGATCAAAGTATAGAAAGAAGATACAATGGGCTGAGATGGCATTGACCAAAGGGACAACAAATACTAAAAAGTTGCAGCTGAATATTTAATTTCAAAGCCTTTGAATGTCATGGATGGAGAAAACTGCCATTAATCACTTCAAATTATGCTTTTTTCCGATTATTTTTGCCACACTTCTTTGTAGGGGCCGTAACATTCAATGTCGAGTATGCTAGGTGGCTGGAAGATAAAAACAAGCAAGTTAATGAACTGAGGGCAGCAGTTAGTTCCCACGCCAGTGACACAGAACTTTGCTTGATTGTTGATGGCATAATGGCACACTATGAGGAACTTTTCAGGCTGAAGGACACCGCAGCCAAAACTGATATTTTCCATCTGCTATCAGGCATGTGGAAGACACCAGCTGAAAGGTGCTTTTTATGGCTTGGTGGTTTTCGTTCATCTGAGCTCCTTAAGGTATGAGTTTCAGATTACTTTCTGGTTATCTTGTTATCGTGGAAAAATGTTTTGCATGAAGCAATCACACCCTTAGTGTAATTTTGATTAGTTATGAGTGCAGATTTATTTTTTCATGTGCTAGATATCTTAATAGAATAGAATGGAAGAGTTCATATACTAATTATGAAAATTGGTGCGTGCAGAAAGAGATTGTAGGATGCTGAAATGTAATAGCAAATCTTTTAGTAATATTGTTAGGATTCTATTTTTATTATAGGAGTTTATTTTTAGAATAAAAATTCCTTAAATATCTCTTAGCTTAGAATTGAGGGATTAGGGGATTAGGCCTAGAAATAAGAGATCAAGTTTCCTATTTTATTAGGAATCTTTTCTCTATAAATTGTGTATTGCTATTATTCATTATTGAGGAGTTTTATATACCAAAAACTACATAGGAATAGTACTATTTTGATGATCTTCAACTACGAAAAATTTTCATCCACAGGCATCTGATGTAAAAGCTTTTAAGTCTATTAGATTCGGTTGTTTTTATATTGATTGTTAACAGTGTATTCTTTTGGGTAATTTTCTTCAAGCGCATTTGACTCTGGTTTTTCTTCCACTTTGTCTTTCTGATCTCACTAGGGCCTTTATTGGAAGTGAGTTGTGTTGAAATCTTTATTTATACATTGTCACTCGTAGGATATTTTTTTTCCTTTAATTTATATATTTTGTTTGTTAGCCACATGAAGACTTATATCCCACGAAAAAAAAAAATGATTTGGAAATGGCTACATTTGCAGCTTCTTGTAAATCAAATAGAGCCTCTAACAGAGCAGCAGCTGCTTGGGATCACTAACTTGCAGCAGTCCTCCCAAGAGGCAGAAGATGCACTATCTCAAGGAATGGAAGCTCTACTGCAGTCCCTTGCTGAAACATTAGCCAGCGGTGCACAAGGTTCATCTGGTAATGTTGCAAATTACATGGGTCAGATGGCCATGGCTATGGGAAAACTAGGAACACTTGAAGGATTTATCCGGCAAGTAAGCATCCAACCCCTTGCTTCAAGTTCTTATTCTATAGGACCTTTATATAGACAACACGAATAGTATAGGGTTAGGAGTATTCCTACAGTGACAAAACATGAAAATTAGAAACACTACCTATGGGGACAAAATGCGAAAATTAACACGAAACATAGCATGACAAACGCAATTATAGCACCAATAAACATAATTGTAATATAAACTAATTAATTGTGATTCTAACTATTTTTTGCACAAACATGAATCCAACATTAAATTAAACACTGACACGACTAGCTGCTATAAACTGCCACTCTGCCTATTTATTTGTTATTTTCTGTGCCCTCTCTTCCCTATTGTTTCATGCCCTTGGGGCACTCATTCGCTTTCTTCTGGAGAAAACAAAATGAATCTAACGCTCTTCTTTGTCATTTCTGGTTGTGGCACGACGCTACCAGGCAGATAGTTTGCGGCTGCAAACCCTTCAACAGATGCATCGCATATTGACAACCCGGCAGTCAGCCCGCGCTCTCCTTGCGATACACGACTATTTTTCGAGACTTCGTGCTCTTAGTTCCTTATGGCTTGCACGGCCGCGGGAATAAATTTTAGGGGCTCATTTGCTTCTGATACAGTTGTACATTGTTGGGATTTAGGTCTTGAAATGCGTCATATTCATTATATAGTTGCATTATCCAGGAATTAGAGGTAACGTCGGTTAAGATTTGCTTATTCCCATAGATGTTTTGAAATAATACTGTAACTGTAGTTTGTAAATTATCCAATATATTATACAGTAACTTTGTCATTTATCCCTTCCTAATTTCTAACTGGTCTTGCTTCCAACCCTGCACCTTCACTTTGATTGATTTCATGAAACAGAATAAGAGAATTCGGTTTTGCTTTCTCCAGTGGATTTATTAGTAACTTCAAGCAAATTGGAATTTATGCAATCATTATTCTTCATTCTCATTAAGTTCTCATCCTTTGAATATCATTTCACTTAAATTGACCAGAAAAATGCCTCTGAGGATTTTTAAGAACATCTGCTCTAGATGAAGATAACAGCATGATAATGGAAAAACATTCTCGGATCAGCTGACAATCGCTTGCAATTGATGCGCAGCAAATTGGCAGGAAAAATTTCATCAGACCCATTGGCAAATAGCAAAAAGACCAAACGCTAGATTCTCCCAAGGGATCAGATACACTTGGTTTTAGTTGTGGATTTCAAGGCATGACAAAAAGGAAGATGAGATTCTGATATTACAAAGAAATTTACTTGCAGGGGCAAAATCAGACCACAGAAAAATCGGGAAGCTAAAATTTTACCAATGAGAAAAAAAGAACACAAGGGATTATTACAAATCATACAACTACATGATGTAGGTCTTTCTCACATCCTGGTAATCGGGACTACAATAATGCTTTTTCAACCAGAAGACTTCGGTAACTTGTACTGCTTCTTAAGGAACTGAGATGCCTCTGAATCACTCCTGTGACATAGGATTCTCAGTAAAGTATTGGAATCAGCACCTAGCTTGCTTCTACTACCTCGCATGTCCAATCCACTCATAGATTTCAAGTCCTCAATCAGTTCACGGGTCTGCAAATGTCAGTAGATAATTGAAGTTGTTGAAGGATATTGACAAATTTAAATTGAAGAAATGACCAACCACATTAAGGTTTAAAACATGTGTGGAGCTGTGGACATTGGAGTTTTAATTAGGTTCCGTGTTGGAAGACTTGACTAGTAAACCCCACCCTTTTAGCAATTATGTTTTTCATTTTTCTTTTTAAGGAATATAATTGAATACTCAATCCCCAAGGGCATCTTCCGTTGTTCTACTTCATTCTTTTTCTGCTTTCCTAATTCCAATTTCTTCAAATGGTAAGAGTAACTCTAGCCTGAGGGTTTTTTTTGTAACTTCGTTCCATATATATTTGAAGGCCTAAATTTTAAAAGCAATGTAGATTTAGTCCTATCATTGACATTGTGCAATCAAGTGTATTAAAATGACCAAGTACAATCGTTAACTGCCCATAATTTCATCCTACAGCCCAGCCATGGGTAACCAAGCCAAAAGCCATGCTGTGGATTTTCTTGTGTCTTGGACATGCCAAGTTTATAAGACAAAAAAAAAAGTGTCATGTAGGATGAAAATAATGTTATACTTGGCATGTGTATGTAATTAGATATCTTCAGAAATGATTAAGACCGGATGCACTTCTTAGAAAGTTTAGGACTCAATACATAGTACAGCTAAAGATCTAAATTTCAATTGCACCTTTTCATATCTTTATCCTTCTTATCCTATGGGATGGGTGGCTAGCAATGTAAAATATGCAAATGAGAAAAATTATAGATTCACCAGAGTAAACAGCTAGCTAAAAATTACAATTTCAAAGACATTGACAATTGGAAGCTTAAATATAGGCTGCAATCTTAAGATCTCCCAGTGCTGAACTTAAACAAGCATATTTACCAACCTCGTAGCCGTGCAACTTAATAACAAGACGAACACGAGATACTTGGTTTTCTACAACACCTCGTGGAAGTCCATCTCCTCCGGAGATGAAGAATTCCTGTGAAGCATATATAAGATCATATTGTTGCAAGAATTTTATAATAACATGTCCAAACTAACATTTCATATAAAAATATATTAACTAAAAAAGAATTACTACTTTAAAGTACACCAATTGTTATCATCAATAAGGACTGTAACAATGAATTTGTGTGCCAAGATTTTGCAGATACTCTTAATCAATGAACAAGCACAATCTTTCCGCCAAGCCAAATACCTTTAACAACTCCAGATCCTCCTCTAGCAATTTTGCATCACCCATGAAAAAAACCCGCAATGGGCCTCCATTTAATATAACACGAAGGAAGCCGTCCTGGAAAAGGAAAAGCTATCTTTAAGCCGAAAAGAAAATAAGGTTGGCTGAATAATTGAAGAAGCAGGGTAAGTCCAAAACCAATGATGCTTGAAGGAGACTTGTCACAATACGATCCCTGAGGGGCTCCACAATAATATCGCATAGTTGATTTAGTTGCTGTAGCATTATAAATAAACAGTTATTGCTACTTTAAATCCACTTTAGGCCCTTCCAAGAAATCATATCTCAGGCAGAGTGCCAACATCTGATAATTAGAGTAGAACTACACTACTGATAAAGAAGCTCTCAACTTGTCTATCAAAAATACAGTGACATCATACATACGCAGAATAAGTTGGCTGTATTAGGACATACAAACTTTTCAATTATCTCAAAGGAGACACCAATCATTGCAAAAGAAAGAGAACTTGGGGACAAACAACAGAATGCACAAGCAAATTTTAAGTGATGAAATATGAATAATGCTACAAAACTGATACCAGCTTTATCCAGATGTTACCTGACCTCATTTACGGCACAAACAACAAATAACATTTCTAGCATAGAAGCAGAATATGGAATGAAATATTGATCTAGGCAACTCAGTGAAATCCAAGAGTAGCAAAAAGAAAAGGTTTGTAAAGGGATAATCAAGCTTTCCAGTCATTTCTATTACTACAGGTAAATATCTATCAACTAACTGTCAAAGAAGAATTCTAGGGCCTATTCTTTGCCAAAACTCAAAACAGTAATAATGTTTCTGTGATGACTTTAATAAATTGTTTAAGAAATTTTCTTGGTAATTGAAATGGCAACAGGAAATTGATAAGAAATTAGTTCACATCAGCATTGCCCATAATTCCAATCTGACAAAAGTAAATAATATAAGTTAAGTTGACATTCTGTATCCACTTTTTCATTGCGAGCTATTTTCTGATAGGTGATCAGTCAAATATATTTGATTCTAGAAATTAATCTAAAGAGGCCAATCAAATATGGCAACTGAGCTCAACAAAATAATGAATGATGAACCATAAAAATATCGATAGAAGTATTTGTTTAGATTTAATTGTTGGATCATTTCAGTACCAGGTGCCAAGGAAGTTTCTGTGTAAAGATTTGCAGGAATATTCCGACACAGAAATAGAAGTACAGCATTCTTTTCTATCTAACAATTTGCATATGTCATAGTAGTCACGGAACCAATCCCTCAGGATGATTGATGTTACATGCTTTATTAGGATGATTGTCAGATCATCCCTCAGGATGATTGTGAGATAATTAAATTGATGTTATATGATTTATTAGATTACTGAGGCAATACATTTTGAATTTGTCAAAAAAGTTTATGTTATTAAAGTTATCACTAAATTATTAAAGACAATTATTACTATTGTCAAAAGGTAATTCTTATTTTCATCTATTTGATTGTGGTGGTTGTAATAAAATAAATAATAACTATTAGATTTTGACAATTACAGGAACACTCAGGCCTTGACCCTGTGCATTTAGAAAAGCAAAAACCCAAGTTTTAAAAGGAGCTTTTACCACATCAAGCGGTTCAATCAACGCTTCCATCCTGGACTGTGAAACACTTGGTTTATACAAGTTCTCAATGAAAGGTTCCCTCAAATCCCAGAATACTATTTTAGTTCCTGCATGAAATTATGAATGATCAGCAATCGCCAAATTTGAGGACTTCGAAATCACTGAATTAAACTTACCAGTAAACTCGCAAAGCCGGTCAATTGCAGCATTTACATCCTTTCTACTTCCATCGAATGTGTCTTTACGTGTTGAATTTTTTGTTTTCTCGTCTATAGAGGAAAGCAAATATAATTTATTTTCAAACTAGAAGACAGAACAGCAGGATTTCACAATCCAAAAAAGTACCACAAACCTTCTCTAAATCAAATAAACTGTGGAAATGAATACCTGGGTTCACATACCCATACCCATGGATTCGCTGTCTGCTTATTGATTAGACAATAACATAAAAAAGAACCACGACATCTTTCTAGCATATATATAGCATGACAAATGCCATGCTTCTCAAAACATATAGGTTAATTCCCCAGAAGGCACATGTCTTTTTAAAGGGAAAATCTAAGTGTGCTTGAATATGGGGTATCATCCTTTCTAACCACTAATAGTACAGTTGTGATTAATGACTTATTTATATCAATGCTACACAAGATAATCACGCAGCCAAGGCCACTCTCCAGTTGGTATCTCTCATGCACGGTGGTTTCAATCATATGCACAACTTCATGTACTCCACGCTGCATAAACTTCCAAAATGAATATGTAAGCTAGATTATGTGTGGTCCATGTTATCCAGCACTCCCAATATAGTATGTTGAGCCTTTGGCCAAGCACTTGGGCCCAATTAATAAGTTGAATTTTCTAGTAAGCCATAAAGAGAATGATGAGCCTCTGCCTCTTCAACATGATACAATTACACATCAAGGAAAGCAAACAATAGATTATATGGCTTTCCATCTTTAGAAAGTCTACAACATTTAGTTCACTTTATTGAGAGAAAAAGTATCACAAGATCTTATTATTATTATTATTATTTTTGGGTAAGTAAATAAGATAAGAAACAATTACTAAAGCCTTATCCTAGCAAAGGAAAGGAAATTTAAGCTTCGAATACTAAGGTAAAAATTTGCAATAAACACAGTATTTTTTTTTTTAATCATGGAGTGATAACATGGAGAACTGTAATGGGGAAACATCCATGGAGATCAAAAGTGAAAAAGTCTACCAAAATAGAAAACATTCTAACAATTATGTACAAACAACGTACTCAATTACTAGAATGGTATAAAGTATAGATGGAAAACAGCTTAATAAGCTCACAAATTCAGAAAGAATTTTTGAGAGTTACAAAAAGCCCCAATTTTGGAGTCCTTTGTAACTGTATGCACAATTATGCAGTTCAACAAATCTGAAAAAGAGAATGCAGAACTTACTGCTAGGTTTCTCTTGGGGCTTTTTTCTCACCCATCGTTCCCAAATGCTGTCTTCCAACTTAGTAAGCTGACTTATTGCATACTGTCAAACACCATTAAACTAGAATGAGGATTCTTATGAAAAGTATTTAAATGGAAGGTTAAGAAAGAAATCATAATCTGAAGATGAACAATGAGTCAATAACTTATATTTTAAAAGACAGATGGTTTCATTTAACATGGGCTAAATATATCTCCCTTTTTTTTTAATCACTGGCTCAACATCTTGCTATCAGTTTACACCACATTGTTATAAGGACAGCCAGATCTTGCAATATCAAGCTTGTAGATCTCAAGATGCAGAGCTTAGCAAAATCATCAGATTTGACAGTAATTGTACATCCAATGGGACTCTACAAGATGGGCAACTGCAGCCCACCTTTTTTTCAATATTAAAATTAACCCAAACAAAAAAAATCAATTACACACAGAACTTCTGACCTCTTCAGTGAATTCATAAGGCCAATGACACAAAGAATTATGAAACATTACTATTCAGGATAGGAACATAGCCTTAGAAGTCATATGTCATTCATTGGTCCATTACCCTCGGTGTTCAACTTAACATGTGCATTTTTTGGCTTTAGCAAGCAGGATTATATTCATATTGTTGTAGAAATGAATAGGAATAACAGCTCACATGTAATGTATTCAACTGCACACAGAGCGCTGTTGTAGTCCGAACGTTAATCTCCACCGACCTTTTCTCATCAGGCAGCCTGGGGTCAAAAAGCTCCTTTTTAACAAAAGCTTTTATCCCAGCTTCCTTTTTGTATCTTGTGAGAACTGGCTCAGGCGGGATAAGCTCGTCCTTACTACCTGCACGTACATAAAAAGTAACTCTTTCAACTTTCTGGATTAACACAGGCAACTAGAGGCTACTCCTACCACTTAACATACTGATTGTAGAAGAAAGCTCATGTACGATGCACAGGTAGGGTTTTTAAATCGGGTTGACATAATTGATGGAAAATTAAAAAAGAGTTGACAGGGCCAGAGAGTTCATCAGAAAGGTAACCAAACTCAAAAGGCTCTTTTTTTATATATTTAAAGATTTCCTACTCACACTGCCTTTTTTATAAATATAAATTATATATACACACAGGGTGATTGCTCAAGGAAACACCAATTTATATTGCCATGTCTTCAGAATATCAACTTTGATGGCACACCAAGGAGTTCTTGTGCAACTAGGACATTGTCTACATCACCCATCATGATTCAAGAAGAGACTGCCTCAAGAATTCACAAAAAAATAACTAATCAAGGAAATCACAATATCTATCAAACTCTCATGAAAACTCCAACTTCTAGATAAAAGAATCCTCATAAATTCCCAATAGGAAGCTGCAATAGAAAATTAGAAACCTAAAATTATTCTAGAGAAACTTAACTCGCGATAGAGGATATCAACTTTGATCATAACATAAAAACAAAACCCTAGATAATAATTAAATCTCTCAAGGAAATATTAACTATTTTCTTGACTTCTCCAAGGATATCTCATGAAAAGATACATTTCACAAAATATCAATCATGCCACCTCTGTGTAATCCTACAAAATAATGGACACACTAATATGTTCATCAGCTTTTAGGCTTATCCAGGAAAATTACCATCACAAATACAATATCAACATATTGAACATGCACAATGATTTTAGAGGTTCCAAACACTGTAGATAAAAATATACTTTTCTCATTGAGTACAATACATTTAGACAGAAATTTGGGCTTACTGTAATGGGTACACTAGCCGTATCCATTTTCCTATAAAATATTGCACTGATAAACCTACCACAGAATGAAATTCAGGAGCAACATTTTTGTTTATAATTAGAATAGTGAAGTTTCAGGTAGTACAGAAATTAAAGCTACTTAAGGAGGGGCTCAAAAGCTTAAACAGAACTGAATTCTCCAACATATCACTAAGAGTACAAGATGCGAAGTGAAGGTTGGTACAAGTGCAAGAAGCCATATATGAGGCTGGGGACACAAACCGGTTGGAAGAGGAGTGGATGGCCTACAAAGAGTATTACATTCTAAGGGGGGCGGAGAAGAGCTTCTTCAAATAGAAGTCCAGGTCAAAATGGTTGGAGTTGGGGAACAGAAATACGGCTTATTTAATTACCGAGAAAAAAAATACGGCTTATTTCCACAAAGCCATGAAGAGTCTTCACAATCGAAGCTCCACACACAGACTGTCCCGTGAGGATGGCAGTGAGGTGGCAGGGGAAGAGGAGGTCGGGCAAGAGATACTCCACTAATTCCAACACTTATATGACTCACCTACAGCTCCTACCACTACTGTTGATGTGGGGAGTTTGACACTACGGACTCTAACTGACCAATAACAACTCGGCCTCATTGCTGAATTCTCAGATGAGGAGATAAAGTGGGGATTCACATCGCAAGCGAATGGAAAGGCTCCTGGCCCAGATGGATTCTCTGCTCTGTTCTTCAAGAAAGCCTGGGACATTATA
Source organism: Laguncularia racemosa (assembly GCA_037954665.1). Lineage (NCBI taxonomy): Eukaryota > Viridiplantae > Streptophyta > Magnoliopsida > Myrtales > Combretaceae > Laguncularia > Laguncularia racemosa. The sequence continues at coordinate 4,374,986 of JBBMOL010000006.1, forward strand.
GGTGAGGACTTGATCATTGCCACTAGAGAGTTCATGACATCAGGGCATCTACTGAAAGAGATAAACAACGCGACCATCACTCTAGTACCCAAAGTGGCCAACCCTACTAGACTGAGGGACTTCAAGCCAATCGCATGTTGCAATGTCATTTATAAGGCGATATCCAAGGTGCTTGCAGCAAGGATGAAATCGGTTTTGCCTTCCCTAGTTGGGCGAGAACAGGCGGCTTTTGTCCCAGGTAGGAGGATATTTGATAATATCTTCTTGGCTCAGAAACTCATGGCAAATTACCATGCCAAAGTAGGAGCTCCTCGCTGTATGATGAAGGTGGATCTCCAAAAAGCCTATGACACAGTGAGGTGGGATTTTGTTCTAGGGATTCTTTCGGCTATGCACTTTCCTCCCCATTTCTGCAGGCTTATTAGTCAGTGCATATCAACGCCAAAATACTCTATCAACATCAATGGGGAATTGGTGGGTTTCTTTGCAAGCAAAAGAGGCTTAAGGCAAGGAGATCCTATCTCTCCTTACCTATTCGTCCTTTGTATGGAAATCCTCTCCATGCGATTGAGACCAACTAATACAGCATCCGAGGTATTCACTTCATTGGAGATGCCAGAATGAACGCCTAACCCATCTCTGTTTTGCAAATGACCTCCTCATATTTGCCAGGGGGAACAAGGAATCTATATCCTTAGTACGACAAACCTTGCAGGACTTCCAGGCCATCTCGGGATTGGCAATAAATAACCACAAGAGCAGCATTTTCTTTTCTCAGGTCCCAGCAAGTATAAAGGAGGCCATAATCCAGTGCACCCAGTTCAGTGAAGGCAAGCTACCGGCGCGATACCTAGGGGTTCCCCTCATCTCATCGAAGCTCAAAAGACAGGACTGTGAGATGTTAGTGGAACGCACCTTGACGCGAATCACCTCGTGGACAGCAAAGTACTTATCCTATGCGGGTAGGCTTCAGTTAATCAGATCTGTCCTTTTCTCTATGCAAGTATATTGATGCTCCATCTTCATCCTTCCTAAGTCGGTTGTCTCAAAAATAGAACAACTACTTAGGAATTTCCTCTGAAGTGGCAACCCACACACATATTCACTAAAGCCAAGGTCAAATGGGCTGAAGTGTGTCAACCAAAAGGAAGTGGTGGTCTAGGATTACTAGACATTCACCGGTGGAACAAAGCCATCCAAATCAAGCACATATGGAGACTCAGCAAGGAGGAACAAAGAGCTTATGGCCGGAATGGGTTCATTCCACTCTACTCAAGGGAAAGAATTTCTGGTCTTCCAAGGCACCAGCCGTCTGTTCATGGACATGGAAGAAATTACTCAAGCTGAGAGGTTTGATTAGATCTTCCTTCTATTGGGAACCAAACAATGGCCTTGAAATTTCGCTATGAGCAGACTTTTGGCTCCCGACAGGACCTTTGGATACCTTGTTTAGTACTCGGGTCATGCACAGCACGGGCTTTCCAGACAACACAAGGCTATGCTCCATAATGAGTGGAAACGAATGGAGTATCCCGGAGGGCCAACCGTGGAATAGTTTTAGCATTCCCCCCTCCATCAAACCGAATAGTACAGAGTTGGACCGACTTCCATGGAAACACTCAGGATCTGGAGAGTACACCATAAAGAGTGGTTATGCTTTCCTTAACCCCTCAAGACCCAGAGTACCTTGGTAGAGAATAGTATGGAATAAAACCTCCCTCCCTAGACATGCCTTCATGTTATGGTTGGCTTGGTTAAGGAAACTATCCACCCTTAATAGGGTACACTGTTGGGGACTAGTGCAGTCTACTACTTGCCTCCTATGTAACCGGAATCAGAAGAACCACGCCCACCTTTTCTTCCAGTGCGATTACACATCGCAAGTCTAGAGTATAGTCTGTGATTACATGCATTATCTAGCCCACTCCAACGACTGGGATAATGTGACCAGATTTTTGATGACTCTGGGAAACTCACCGACACATCAGAGATGGCGTGCAACATTAGCGGCGGCAGTCTACTATATATGGCGCACCCGAAACCAAGTGCGTTTAGGGAATGACATCCCAAGGATTAGCATACTAGCAAACCACATACGAGCCTACATAAGGCCATTGTAATCCTATCACTTTACTTTACATTAGTGCCTGGGATTAGTATGCTAGCACATTCATCGATTATGTGCTCCTTGTAACTTGTTTTCATTCCTATATTGTATTTCTCAATATTGCAATTTAATAAATTATTAATTACCCAAAAAAAAAAGTTACTACATTTTCTTCTTTGTCCTCCAATAACCTAATTTCCAATGACATCTTTTCATAGTGACTTCAGATTTGTCAATTTGCACCACCAAGTCAAAAGCTGCAGCCTACCAAATTTCTGGCTCTATGGCTAACTGCGTGAAAAGTAATTAACCTCGCAAATCTTATTGGAATTTTCAAACTGATCTAAATATCACAAAAATAAAGACCTACGATGAAATTCATGTCTAAATGCATTAAAAGTTTCTACAGACATACAATGCCTAAAACACCTTATAGGAAGAATCAATCACTGCAACTAAGAATTGGACCCTGATAAATTGAAAAAGACAACTAAGATACCAAAGAGGAAATTTAGACATCTATCAATGCTTTTGCATCCATAGATACTCTTGGAAATAAAAGCATATAATTGTGCTGATCAACCAGAGAAACCAACATTCTTTATTGAAATGGCTACTCATATAGGGTGTATATCTCCCTCTTCATTCCAAAGGTTGCTGTCACCTTTAGATTGCAATGAACAAAAGTAAAACAGGACAAAAAGGAAGAAAAGCAAACAAAAAATAAATAATAGAAAAATCTGACAAATGAATCCTTTTGGTGTGCTTAGGTTCATACAAAAAAAAGGCAATTTTTAATTGGACAGCTGTAAAACTAGTAGACAGACCACCTATAAGTTAAAAGTGGCCCATATACAAGCTTAAAATAAAAAGTTCACTTTGCTTTCAGGATATCCAGCAGTAGGACCTCTCTGCATATCAGGAGAGAGAGAGAGACATAATGATGTGGACTACCATTTACATACCCAGGTCAGCAATTACAAGATTTGCATAGACTTGAAATGCATTATCGACACCCCGGAACAGGCTATTCAGCTCAGAAGACCGCATCGGAACCTTGAGATCAAAGAATTGATCGACTGTCTGCAATGAAGAATGTCAAAATAAGGCATAATAAGTCTGGTTCACTTTTCCTTTTCAAGGATGCAGAGGGTAATGAAAATCCTAAAAATCAAGAGGACAGACATAAGTTCCATAATGAAACTCAAAATCATACAGAAAACAATATAAAAGGCTCCCTCAGAAACTTTTAGCACAACATGCCCACAAAAACATTTGGATGAATCACTATCTAGCTTCTGACAGACTAAATAGTGTTCATTGGCCACCTCCCAAAAGTGTGAAAAATTGAAATTTATCCCTTAAGTTGTAAGAAATATGTGAAAAAATTGGAAGCTTGAATGTGCAGTTAAATTGGAAGTCCACTAAGAAAGTTCAAGTTCTTGCATCACTGTTAAGACCATGTAACATTGATTTCATACAGTAGACCTCACCAAATGCCTCAGTCTATACATGTGACTTCAAGTGTTGAAATATAGGTAAAATCACACCTTCATCTCAGTTCATGTTTTTAGACTAGTGAGATGTTGTTCCCTCATGATTTCACGAAATATCATAATCAGTGGTGCTCCAAACAGAGAAAATAAGGCAAACCTCCTCAACAATCCGATACACTTCAACAATAGAAATTCCATGCCGCTGCTGTGGCGATATCGGATCCCACTGCTGCAAAAGTAGACATAGAAATGTTAAGGATTATTGTTCTTGATTAGAAACCAGAGGAGAAGAAAAGGCTAAGAAAATTGAGAGCTTAGATATCCTATTTGCAGTATGATTACTGAAGAAATCCAAGTTTACATCATGAGATATAAGGAATTGTGATATCATTCCAAAATAAAAACATTTTTGTTCTAGTCATCCCTGGAAACTTGGCCTGCCCAATATTCAGGGGCAAATAGAATACTCATGCTAGTAGCTCCTACCAGCCTCATATTTTGTTGAGTAGGTAAAGGCATGGCAATATGAGGCATTCAGCATTCTCCAGCTAACAATTTTTCCATGGATTACTAATATATGAGTACACTATGAATGTCCTTTTTATTGGTAATTCCCTTTTAAACAGATGATAAAGATGTCCACAAAGAGAACAAATGATCTCATATATGCACATGCCACATATAAGCTTCATGAGAACATTTATCGTCTCAAACTTTTAATGGCATCATATGTAAAAATTGTTTTGTATACATTTTCAGCAGCAGCAACCTAGACATGGGCTTGCATATTCACTTGACAGACAATACTTCCACTTGCCTCATTATTGGCAGGTCAAAATTAACCAAGACATGGCTACTTCAGACAGTACAGCAAACAGTCAATGGAAACCACCATAAAATGTCAGGAGATGAAGAGATACCTCTTGTTGAATAGCACGCTCAACCCAACCTAAAATTCTTGCAAGCTGTGAATTGACCCAGCGCAATACCAATGTTCCTGATAGGGACTCAATCTGAAATAGAAAAGGAGAATTTTCATACATGAAATTACATATATACCAAGGCAATTCATTGTATCCCCCTATGAATGAATTTTCCATGCCTTGAGCATCCAATTGAAAGGCAGTTTATAGCTGCATTTCATAATATAATCATGCACAAAAATGTTCAAGGTAGCAATAATACGGCTAAGCACAAGAATATGCTCACTACAGGTAGACATTGCCAATAAATTTATTGGAGCCCAGATTAATTTCTCAAGTCATATATGCAGGTATATAAAGAATCAATGCTGCCAAAAATTATCTGCTCGATCAAACTCAAATGGTTCTCCAAGAAACATTAATAACCAAATTACTGAAACTATTTAACAAACTTCTTCAAAAAAAGTCTTGTTGTTTCAGACCTGGTACGGAGTTAGTTTCTTGATGTAAAACTCGGCATTGTCCTTTCCTGAGGTTGATGATATAAGGGACATGATAAACCGCTCAAGGCTATCAGCAGCCGGGAAAACAGATACAACATCCTCCGTCAGATGCTCAGCCACATCAAGAAAAGGCCTCTGAGGATGCATAAGCTCTTCAATTATAAAATATACAACCAACAGTAAAGTGATTAAGTGGAAGGAGAGCTCGGAGAGCGTACCAACTTATGATGATAAAGTTTATGGAGCAGTGAAGCTGAAAAAATTGCTGCCTGCGCATGCCTCTGGGATAGAATTGGCATGTACAGGCTACAATCTCTCTTTAGAAGTTTCTTAGTCTCTTCTGCAAGCAGTGCAAGGGGATGCTCATGGGCTGGCTCTGATTTTTCAACTCCCAAAGATATCTGGATACAGATTATCCGCACATATTTAGCATATATAATGAACTTTTAAGGAACCAACAAGAAATCTGTAAATTTTCAAGCATTATCCTTCCAAGCAAAACACTCTGTTTGTGAATTAACCATGGGACATAATTGCAAGGTCAATAATTTGGTAAGACTGACTTTTTTTTTCCGGATTTGCAAAGACATCATATTATAAGTGAGCAAAACATCAGCTAAAATTAGTCCAAAAAAAGGCATTGGAACATCTCACCATCATTTTACACACCATATGGAGTTTCTAATTCACTGAGCAAGGCCAGCTTATATACTTCCATACAGAACTTTCAAAATGTGGAACCTCCAAATCTTATTTCTGCATCAGCAGCTAATTATATAGGTATCTTGGTCCTCCTTTTGAATAAATGCTAGCTATTGAGAAAAACAAAGTCTTCTTCATCTACCAGTAAAGCCAATCTCTGCAAATTTAGATGCTCTTCCAAGGTCATCTTACCACAGACCATAATACACCTGCAGACCCATTTTATGTGGGAGTAAAACAAAGTCTTCCAGATTCCAATTGAAGTGCTGTAACCCACACTGTTAACTATAAGAGTTTGTTCCAGCTATACATATTTTCAATCGGACACTTGTCTGATACCATAGATTGTAAAATGCAACTTTAATTAGAGAATGCATCCAAGGTCTAAGCATAAGAAAATTCCTTTTACAAATGAATAATCTCCTCTTATCTCTTTTAATTTCCTCATTTTTATTGTTGATTCATTATAGTATAACATGAACACAGTTTTGACTTTTTTTGTTGCTTAAGGATCATGGTTTCAACTTTCTCAACAAGTAGCTAGGAAGCTTTGCACTTTAAAGGCAGACGTGTAAAAATCCCAAAAAGTGAAGAACATATATAGCATTACACTCTCTTGATGAGGATGCGCAACATTTCCCCCCTTTTTTGCCGTTGGCAAAGTGGAGCAAATTCTCAATTAAAGTATAAAAAGTTCAGGAGAGGTCATAACCATCTTAGCAATCTAATATAATAATCATTTAGTTATTCCTGACGAATTTGGCTCCAATCGTCTCAGAGATGGAATTATCACTGAGCATTAAATAAATAACAAAACCAAAAAGATGACAAAAAAAATGAAAAAAGAAAAGAAAAGATGTATACACTCACTCTTGCAAATGCATTCTTAATGGAGGACAATATATAAGATTCTATCTGATCTTGATCACTGATGGACAAAGACTGCATCGCCTGTATTGAAATGAAAAGGTTCAACTTGAAAGTGTATTCCCGTAGATACCAAAAAATTAGTAGAAATTACCCAAAAAAATTCATCCAGATAACTCAAGCAAAAAGCACCAGCAGGTATATCATCAGTATTGATGTATCTTCTCCAAAATTAGCTTATTGTTTTTAAATAAACCTTATCATGATTAGTTTCAAGTATATGTCACCAAAAAGTGCTGTTGCATACAAGATCAGGTTCTTCCAAAAGAAGGCGCCGCGAAACCATGGCAATTTTCACAAAGTTTTCCATTGTTATTGATCCCTGCCACACAAGCAAAAACCATCTCCTTAGTAGCAAAGCAAGTAGGAACAGCACCATCCGAAATAAAATGCACAGAAACAGAAAGTAAAAGGATTTCAGATGGAGAAAATAGACTAAGACATTGCATAACTAGGCTACTGCCGCTAATATGGAAATAGAAAAGGTTAATTTTTTTCAAAGAAGCCAGAGACAAAAAATTGATGTAGAATCAGAGCCATAAAAGAAGGCCCTTAGGCATGTGCTTCAAGCAACATCACAAAACAGATATGCATTATGCAGATATCTAAGTCAATATCTTACTTGTAAATCATATGCTTATACGGAAATATAATATTGTATCCATAAGGCAACATCCATCCAGCATCATACTGGACTTCCTAAAACAAAGGTTTTCTTTCTGATCTAATATTTGCTACTGAAAATATTCATTGGCAGGAAAAAAAAAATGCAAAACTAATCATTTAACATGAGATAGCTTTTTTGTTAAAACATCAAAATAATTCACAAAGTAACCATGAAATTCACTGCATGGCCAAATTCCACTAAAAAGGTACAAACATGCATCAACATGCATTGGTTTACCAAAGCTTCTAAAGAAAAATGATTATTAGGTTTACTGACTTTCTGGTAGAGAGGGAGAGTGTAGAAAGAAAAATAAGAATGCAAGTTTTCAGCTTTTGGATATTATTATAAGATTACAAACCCATATAGCACATCCTAAATATGATGGCTGTAGCTGAGACCTTCAGAAGTTCCAATCCTCGCAAAGGAATTATGCATCTTAAAAAAAAAGGGAAAAGAAAAGAAAAACTGGCACACCCTTAGCCAGCACAGCCAAGAAACAAACCAGACCTCAGGAAAGTGTAAATGGTAATCTCCTAGCCGTTTATCAACCCATTTCTGAATAGGTAGCAGGAAGGACTGTAAGAAGGATATATCTCGAAGCCCATCATCATCAACTTTGGTACTCAAGCTTCTCAAATGTATTCTCTCCTGTGGTCCTCTCTGCTCTTTCAATGGTATTTTCTTAAGCTGTTGAAGTGCATGCTGCAACATTCCTTGCTCGTTGGTGATAACATACTGTCACAAATTTATCAAAGAAATCACCATGATTACTAAGCCCAGTGAATGACCACCATGAAAAGCTTTTGATAGTACTTTTGGTAACGGTAAAGCTTTTTCTTTTTAATAAGAATTTCATTGAATGAAGAAGATATTTACAAACTGCATAAAAGCAGGCAGGGCAAAGCTGCAAAACTAACTCTATGAATTACAAGAGTTATGCACAAAGAAAACCGAGTAAGCCTAACTCAAAAGAAAGCTAAAAAAGGAAAATAATAATGGATACCCAGGGCACTGTTACAGTGACAAAATAAGAAATTTTCCACATTTTCACGTGCACTTCTTCATAGAAAGTGAAATCAACCTGGAAAATGTGAACATTTCTTCTTATAACAAGTGCTTTGAGATACTAACAAGAGCTAGTAAAGAATTACAATCACCAGTTTGCTCAAGACAATTTTTTTTTAATTTCTCTCCTTTATCAAATTATATTATATACTATCCATTATATATTATTTTTGTTTTTCTTTCCATCTTTCCTTTTTTAAGGAAAGCTTTGCTCAAGTAAAGCTAAAGTAGGTCAAAACTATATTAGGGTTCCTTCATTACACTCAGATTTCTTATATCTCAAATGTAATCTGTATAAACAAAATCCTTCACTTTCAAAATTTTGGCAAGTACCTGATTCACTCCATTTCAGCAAGCAAAACTATATTACCAGCCAAATATGAGTAAACTTAAGAACTGCTGATTGAATTGCTTTTGGCAAAGCAATGTAGGCATAAGACAAGCATGATGCTATCCCCATTCATGTCCAGCCCAATCACAAATCACTGTGTATGATGAATATACATTGTTGATACATGGCAATATATGATTGGACTGGACAAGAACATGGACACCAATTGGAGACAGGAAATGTTTCTTCATAGTTTAATTGTATTCATGGAATTGAAAACCAAAGAGTTCAATCCACGAAAGAAGAAACACCATGGTTCAAACAAAATAACCTCCAGGGACTATTATTATCTAAGTGAGCTATGGTTTGCACAGAAGATAACCATTTAAACAAATGACACAAAACAAAAGGGAGGCAATGCATTTTCCAAGTCTATGGTCATTCCTTTCATGCCAAAGCAAGCAGTTTCAAGCTGCTGAAGCAATCTCCCACTCGGTAACTGTATCACTCTTTGGGTCTAGTAAGGCAATAAAATCTAAGCAATGAAGTCCCAGATAGAGAAATTTAAAGGACAATCAGCCTCATTTGCTAGATGCATTCAAGTTCGATTTAAAACGGGCAGCTGAAAAGAAGGTGGCCATGCATCTCTGGTTGTTTCTGATTGATATCAAAATGTCGATCTTAGTGTGTCCTGACAAGTCAGTATCCCTTTACATATATTTTCAATGGCAAAAGTAAACGCAGCAAAATTCCTTCATCTTCTGATGCCAAAATACTATCAAAGGGCAGGCCAGAAGTATCTCTCAAAAGAATATTAAAAGCCATATGCACCATTATTTATAATAATATATTTAATAAATACATTGCTTCCATCACCTTTGCCTGGAAATAATTTGGTTTATACATATGTTAGTTTCTTATCCATACGTTTTCTTAATATTCTTATAATTAGCGTAAAATACCTATATGCATAAATAGACATGAAATTTCCACAGCCCTTTTATCCAATATATCCCAACTTTAATCACTACTACCAGGAGCAAAGCCGTCACAAACGTGCCTAGAAGATGACTGCATGGAAACTCTCTAAAGTAATATGTAAAACATTAACGCTACTTAAATGCATCTATGCATGTTCACTAATGATGCATATTCACTTTTTATCAAGAACACTCATGGTGAAGATATTCATTCCACTTTGATATCACCATTTTTCCCTTAAAAAATATATATTAAAGACAGATATTGACATAGAACCACAGCAATAGTTCTCCTCCAGTTACTAACCAAATTTCCCACATGAAGCCCTATACTACAATATTCAGTGGTCATAAAGATAAAATATGTATGAATTATATTTTACTACAAGACTTACTTTAGGTGTATCATACCTGACGAAACAATATCCAAGCATAGCAAGTGTAGTGAATGGTCTCAGTGATTCCCAGGACACGCCAAGTGGACTTCAAAAGCTCGAGGATTTCTTCAACTTCCTTAAGAAAAGGGAAAGATGACTTATAAAGTGAACTAAACTACATGGAAATGACACATTTATGGTCTTCTTAACACTAAAGACTAAGAACATCAAAATTGTCCCTATAATTTGCAAGGACTAAAGGCCTGTCAAAGTGCAAAATGAAAAATCAAACTCTATTTTCACATGGCCACTACCTCTGTCAGCTTTCCTTCATCTAGCATGTCAAAAACACTGAGGAGGAGCTTCTCATATAATCTAATGTTTAGATGGTAGCCATCCGCCCAATGGCAAACTTCACCAGTTAAGTCACCACGTGCTGGCCTCTCAGCAAGTGGAATGGCAATTTCTCGGAGAGATCTCAAACATTCTGTACGTTGAAGTTCACCCGATGACGGAGGAAGAGACTAAGCAAATAATAAGAAGGAAAAAAGAGCAGGTAAGTAAAACCGCACAATTAATGAGTCCATCCTATGGGCAAAAGGCTTGAAGGCTGAAAGGAGGCTTCTATATGAGGCAATCACAAGTAAAAGATGCATGATAGAAGCTGGCATTTTCTGAAGTGTGCATATTGTTTTGGCTATAGTACAAACAATAACTAAAAGATGCATGATACTAGCTGTCATTTTTCTGAGCTAGACATCCTTTTTTGGCTATATATTAAATAATGTTATCTAGATTTAAGTAACTATATAATAGATGATTATGCAAGAAACATGGGACTAGGATTATTACTGTTGATCGCAAGAAACAAACAACAAAGCTATTATAGAGAATTCCATTGTCAATTAATTATAACCTTTACCAGACAGATGCATAGTCAAAATGATCTCCAATTACAGCAACCAATAACCGTAATCTAGGGGAAAAAAATACATACGCTGTGCCACATATGGCTGAGAATGAGTTAAACAAATATTGGTATATAAACTTGAAGGAGCAGAAAGCAGTAAATAAAGCTCACATAGACCACAAAATGCACACCTCAGATTCTTCTATCTTTGACAAGAGCAACCGAAGTTCATTCGCTTTTCTCCCTGATTCACTGAATCCAACTGCAGCATGGTTGATGAGTCCTTCCTCCAGCATGTTTAACTGAAATGACACAGTGAAGGCATTTCAAACAGCTTAATATTGACAATCATTTCGGTCTTTCACCAAAGAAAGATCAGACAGTCAATTAACAAGAAAAGCAGTAGCAGGGACAATGTTCTATCACTGCAGAAGAACAAAATTTACCTGCCTTTTTTGCCACTTTATATATGCCTTCTTGTCAGAAAACTCCGAGCGAGAAATACAACATAACAGTTCAAGGGGCAATAAGAGTGTATCCATTCTTTTTCCCACTTTTCCAGCAAGGGCATTGAGCAGTCCTTGTCGTGTTCTAATATCCATTGCTTCAGAGATCTGACTCCATATGTAGCAGGAAGGGATTGATTACAATTTACAACCACCAAGAAACAAAATATAAGCAAGCAATATTTGAAACTAAAAACAAGTAATAAACTTATACTTCTGCCAGCTAGCTGTTTATTATAAATGACTGAAGCAATCACCTCAAACTATGATCATAGAACTTGTGCTTTACTCAAACACAAAAATGAACGTTGAACCTACAAACACAGCAATGCATTAAATCATAAAAGTCAATGGTGCAGATCACAACCAACTCTCTTCTACTCAATACAAGGACTCCATAAAACATAAAAAATTCTTAGATATATCATAATTGAATCAAGAGAGAATTTCTTCATAAGCTGTTAGAATAATCTCATCAATTATACTGTTTCTTTCCAGTACAAAGAAACAAAAATGGCACATAACACAAACAAAGGAAATATGAATATAATTAACAAGAATCTCTATTATTAACACTCACATAACTTTAGAAATTTGCTCAATTTTTCCACAATTGTCACCGTGATGGGAATCATAAAACCAAATCTGATTTTAGAAGGCCACAAAAGAAGTTAGACTCTCAAGGGCATGACTGCAGTTCTGATAGCAAGAGAGAAGCCAATGAAGACCAAGTTCCGAATCACAAAAGAACTCAACCTAGAGACCTTAAGGATTCAGATTCTAGTTCTGAATGTGGTTCTGATTCTGTTTCTGAATTTGTGAAGAATCAGAGATTCAGATTGCTAACATCGTGCTTCTAGAAGATCTAATTCAGAGATAAAGATAATATTCCAAGAGATCCAGATGCAGTTATTTTGGAATTATTTTGTTTCCTTTGTTTCATAGATTTTCTCTACTAGAGATTCATCTATATTTAGATATTAAGGTTATTAGAAGATATTTCCATCTTATGTTATTTCCTGAGATACTAGGATATCAATAAGTTTACTTTCAATGTATTTCCACAAATAGTAGTTTTTAATTAGGATTATGTTAGATTTCAAGATATTAGAATATTAAGAAATTTCCTAATACATTTTCCTTAGTTAGTAGGTTTCTTTTCATTTGCCTATAAATATGCTAAGCTATGTAATGCAATGAATCATCTTGAATTATTAAACCCTTTCTTCATTACTGATATGATCTTTGGTTTGAATTAAGTAAAAGATTGAAACTTGACCAGAAATTAGGGCTAAAAGAAATAAACTTTATTGAATGATTGAACGAAACAAGTACAGTAGTTGTCAAAATGACAACTCCAAGAGCAAAATGCTCCCAATCCACAATCTCTCTCTAGGGGAATTATAATTTCTGATTTAACTTTCTCCTTACTCAACTTTCTTATGCTATGCCTATTTATAAGCCAATTAGGACTAACTACTCAACTAGACTACTTATCTAGAACTAACTACTAAACCCTACTAAAACTAACTTCTCATTTGATAAAAAGATAGCAATAAATGGTAGGATCATATCAATACCGCCCCCTTGAAAAATGTCTAAGGGGCAGTCCTCATCTTTTCCGGCATTGTCTACCTCCTTGGAAGCACAGGCTCCTCTCTCCTCCCTCTTGCATAGCCACTGTTGGTTCTTTTGCTGCCATGGCTTCCAAAGCTGTGGTGGTTGTTCCCTCTCCAATTAAGGCTACCTTTTTTAGGCTATCTTTCAAAAATGTTTTGACTGGCACTTCAGGTGCTTCTTGCCCTTCAGTGGTCCAACCTTCTGCCTTCCTCTTGCAGGTTAAGCTTCCATCTAATGTCAACCTTTTTCCTCCTCTTCCTTCTCGCTCTCCCTTGTAGGCTTGCCCTTCTTCCTTACTCACTCCGTCTAACACGTTCGATGATTACAAGTCTTTACCAAAACCTGATTGTTTCCTTAATTTCTATCCCCCTATCTTTGATGGGAAAGAGTTTTTTTTTTGGATAAGGTGAATTTTATTGATATCCAAAACGTATACAATCATGAACCGGGAAATTTACAATATAGTCATAGGACGTAGCAAAGTGAAAGCGAAACTAAAGAGCTACATGGAAGCATTACAATACAGAGGTGTAAGCAATAATTTGGTTTACAACTGAACCCCAGTTGGGGATGTGATTCCCTAGACGTGCATTGTTACGTACTCTCCATATGCAATACACCGAAGCAGCCAGTGCGGCGCATCTTCTATTGTGGTCGATAGAGGAGGAACCATTTGAGGCCAATAGTAGCGAAGTGGCCCCTTTCCAATGGTGAAAGTGTGGTGGGCAGTGAAGGTGGTCACAAACTGCTGTCCATATGGAGTGAGAGTAACTGCAATTAAAGAAGAGGTGAGGATGATCTTCCGGGCTCTGATGACATAGGAAGCACGTGGTGGAAGTAGTCAAGCCCCATAATTCCAATTTGTCAAGGGTGGTTAGCTTGTGGAGCCAGGCCAGCCACAAGATAAACGAGTGTCTAGGGATAGAGTATTTATTCCATATAACCTTCGCCCAAGGGACTGGTCTAGGTGAAGGGGAGAGGAATGCATACCCACTCTTGGTTGTGTAGTCACCCGTGTTGGAATGGACCCATCGGAGGTGGTCATTGGCAGTTGCATTGGGATGAAGGGAGTCAGGTATCTGGATGTTCATATTGAGTACTGCGTCTGGGATGCACCAGTTATTACCTTCCATGAGGGAACAAAGCTTAGTGGTAGGTGGAAGGCCAGTATTGCCCATTACCCGAGCACTGAAGAGTTAGTAGTGGCTCCACCATGAGAAGTGTCTGAGTTTGGCGCTCATCTTTGGAGGAATACTATAGTTGGTCAGTTCCTTGGTAAGTCTCTTCCCTTTCCAGTAGTGGAGAAGACTGCCCATACAATATGGGATCGTTTTGGTCTACTTAAAGTGTTTAATGAAAGAGGTACTTTTTTTTCAAGTTTGGAAGTGAATGTCAAGTGTTGAGGGTCCTTAAAACCCCTTGGTACTTTGCTAATTAGTATTTTATTCTTAGACACTAGGAAATGGATATATCATTTGCAAGTGAAGCTCCTAACACCATTCTTGTTTGGGTTAAGCTTTAGAATGTCCCTATGGAATTTTTCCATAAGGAGGGTATTAGTTACATAGCAAGTAGACTTGGTAAGCCTTTGATGGTTGGCTCGATTACAACTCAATAGGAAAGAATGAGCTTTGCCCGGGTATGTGTTGAGATGCAAACCCAATAGTGACTTTGTACACTCAATCTTGGTTTGATGTTTTGGTGGTAGAAAGGTTCCTATAAAAGTTGAATACCAATGGAAGTCCCCAAGTTGCTCCTACTGCAATATCTTTGGTCATAATGTTGTCACTTGTCCTTTGAAGGAAGTTAGTCCCTCAAATCCAGAGTTGGGCATTATAGGGGCTTTAAATGTAAACCTTTATCCCTTAGAAGAGCCTGTGAACACTATGATGTTTGATAATTCTTTGGAAAATTGTCCTTGAGGTCTCTCCATTTTCAAGTGAAGTGTCTGAGATCATAAAAAAAGTGAGAGCTGTGATGAATGCAAATGAATTGGTAGGTGTTGATTCTCAAGTTAAAGGTAGGTCCATGAGTCTTAATGAATCTCCAGCGTCCAACTCTTCTCTTGACATGACACTAGCAGACTTCCTGACAACATTGCTGTCTCTCCATCCTCTAATTTGGTTTCTCGGAAATCATATTCTAGAGCGTGGCTCGTGCCAAGAAGAAGTGTAGACAATGGTTTAGGTCCTAGGAAGTAGACAATGGTCTAGGTTCTAAGAAGTTAGACTTTGTAGTTTTCTAGTGGTTTGGTTTGTTTTAGTATGTTGTTTCCTTTCACCCTTGAGGGTGTTTTGCTCCAATAGGGTCTTTAGTTGCAGCAGTGTTTTTTGTTTTGTTTCACCCTTGAGGGTATTTCGACTGCTACAAGATTATTTCTTTTATGATGTACTACATCTTTTATTAATAATAAAAAAAAAAAAGAATAACAAAGACTAGATTGAATGACAATCACTAAAGGCAACTTCCATTGACTACTAACTCTCATATTTGATCCAAGAGCTTGATTTACATCCAAATGAACAGTAAATTTGCCTGTCTAGCTCTAACAAGTAATCAAACAATTAAAGTGAAGAAAATTGTGCAAGCAGGAATCAATATCCTCTAAGGAAGAAAAAGAGATTAAAGATTACCTCCATTTGTACACGCATCAACTCTAATAAACCCACTAAACCAGATGCACGCGTAGATTGGGCTGTGACACTTTCGCTTCTACTACGGCCAAGCTTCTTTATCAACCTAGATTTCTTATCCTTCTTTTTCTCCTTAGAAGGAACAATTAAGCCCCTGTTTAAGGGTTCACAAATATAAAAAAAATTAACTGTAATGAATTAATTACATTATTATCTGAGGAAGACAGCAATTTTGCATGCTAAATTAGAACTACCCTGCAGCCCCAGCACAGGCAAGAAGGATTTCATATGCAGTTTCTCGAAGATCATCATCAGTTATACCTGAAGCAGACAGGACAAGTCGTAGTGTTAAAACATTCCACATTTTAATTTGCACAAACTAGAACAGATGACTTACTTTTTGAATAAAATTCATTTCTCTTCTGGCAGAAAACTTTGACTTTACAGAGAAACAGATATGAAGTTCAAAATTTTAGCCTGAGGATCTCAGGAATATTATCCACAACAAAACTTAGTACTACTCAATCTATTATCAGAAAAAAGAGCTTGATAGATTTCTCACCACTTTCCATTGTCATTTATATTTAGAACTTTATAAGTAATAGCAAATTATTGCACTGTATAATAGCTGCATGACTTAAAGCTAAGCATTTTACCTGTTGCAAAAGAAGGTAATGCTGGAACAAGGTCAGAAGCATCATTTGTATTTCTTCTTGAAATTCTAACACTATCCACTTCATCAAGTTCATCCTCATCCTCAAAATCCTCAATGTCATCAACAGTTAATTCTCGAGCTTGTGTTGTAGATGCAACTGACTCTGACCTGGCTACACTAAAAGAAGCAGGAGATGAAGCCAAATCTGGGATGGGAGATGGTGTGGATGGTACGGGTGCTGGCATGAAAGAAGGAACAGGTGGTGGTACATAAGCAGGAACTGAAGGTGGGGGCCTCCTTGGAGGAGAACCTGAATACTCGGCATTTGTAACCAGAAAGAACTCATCACTAGAACCAGTTTTATTCTACAAAAGGAAGAGAGAAAAAACTTAGATAAACAGTATCTAATGAAATTTGCTAACATAAAGAGAACACAAGTTTCTCCCCAGTTCATCTCATATTTTCAATTCTCTCATAGCAGCACATGTACATTATGCAGAAACATCAACAAAACTAATCAGTAACAAGCTATGTGATGTGATGAAAGATTTATTAATGCTCAAAAACCAACATGATTTTATGCGGGGTGGAAGCTCACTAGTTACAAGCATGACGCTCACATTCTGTAACCGTCTGATTGAGAAAAAGGGAAGAAAAGCAGCTTCTTGTTTGATTAAAAATGAAAAAGGAAAAGAAATTAAGTCAAAAAGTTTCTCCATCAAGCTTGCATACATTAAGCAGGTAGCGCTGAATGACGTAGGCTAAAAAAAGGAAATGCACTGATATCAAGAAGAGAGAGAAGTCATACAACTCACTACTTACCATTTGTGGCAACCCTGTATGATCATGATAATCTCGAATAGCTTCGGCTAGTTCAAGAATTTCACCTAAAATCAGCAAAGAATATTCTCACTTAAGTAACCTAACAGAAAAAAAGAACCCAAAAACCTACAAACAAACATCCAAATCACCTTTTTTTGCACAATTAAGAACATAGTCAACACTAACTTGATCTAAATCCACATCATCCAATGAAACAGCCCCTGGAGGCATTATAACCTTCTTTATTAAGCTACCACCAAGTAGAAACCCAAGTAGAATACGCCGATCACGACGATACCGTTGTAGCAGCTCCACCTCACTTTCCCTAATATTTACCATACAACAGATAAAATACAAAACAAAAGGTAGAAACACAACAAAAAATATTCAGTGTTACCAATATGCCAAGTGGATTGATGAATGCCAAGCATGACAAATAAAATTCTGACATGTGGCAATAGAAACAGATGTAATGTGAAAAATGCTCTATCTGTATTTCAAAAAACCACTCATAATAAGTGGACACAAGTCCCTTTGAAGCCTAAAACACAGATTTAACCTCTAAAAAAAAAAAACCAAAACCACGTATTAACTATCATGAACAGTATATAACCAAGTAAGAAAGAGAGGGAGAGAGAGGTTGACACATACTCATCCATTGCACCACGATTTCAATTGAACAGAATCTGCAAGATCACATCTTGTGTTAACTTCTTCAATGTGACATCATCAATGTATTAAACATAAATGAAAAACTCAATGCTACGAAAACAAAATATATTAATTAATTATTTCATCTGAAATTCAATGTCTTTCTAAGTGAAAAACTCAATGCGATGAAAACAAAACATATTAATTAATTATTTCAACTGAAATCCAATGCCTTTCTTTATAAACCAGACAGATCAACAACTATGAGAAAACCTATCTTTTATCCCAAACTCACTAAGTCCATAACCAAACACGCCATTACATCATTCGATCCAGTAAAATGCGACTCAAATCAAACCCTAGAATCAACATTTACACTACAAAGATTGAAACTCAAGAACAGTGAAGATGAAATTAACCGCAAAAACGAAAGTTACCGTGAGAGATTGAATGCTCGACGAGGAGAGAGGAGAGAGAGGGTAGCGAAACAGACTTCAGAGAAAGTAAGATAGTCAATGTGGAAGCGAATGAGTGTGAAATAGTTGGATTTGAAGGGAGTTCTTAGTTATATGATGACTTCATGTTTTAAATTTTTAAAAACAATAATGAGTTTGTATGTCCTCCTATCATTTCTCAACACAAGATTTCCTAAAAATTTATAATTTTCCTGTCGTATCTCTCCAAAATGATTTTCATTTTTATCGGCTCTTTTAGGACATAACTTTATTTTCTATATTTTTTTCTCTAATGTCACTGCTCATTGCATGAATGAACTACTATAAATGCTTATTTTATATATTATTACTAAATCTATACAAATAAGTTATGATTCGCAAAATAACCGTTTAATCTAGTTAGAAAGCAATTAAAATTAAAATTTTGAACCCATTTAAAAAATAGGTTGACCCACCAAAAAAAATGGTATAATTTATCATAACTATATATTATATTCACAACAAAATATTAAATTATTAATTTATTTTATTTTTAAACTTAATATAATAAACTATAAAACTCAAACCTTATATTATTATTCATTTTTCTTACTTTTTTATCTTAGTCTTTTGATTTTTTTTGCAAGCTCTATCCCTTAATCATTCCATCATTTTATAATATTTATATTATAAAAATATTACAATTATAATATCTATATTATGGTATAAGATATTAAATCAATTCCTTATACTACTATATAAACAATGCAATGCTGTTATAAAATTTTATATTTTGTACAATTTTAAATAAAAAATAAAATAAAATCTATTATTAGTGCATTATGACTTAGTTCATATGATCCACTAAAATATATAAATTGGTTAAATAGGTCTTATTAACCTATTAACCCATCAAAACATATATATAAGTTAAATGGGCTAACTTAGTTAATTGACCCATTTAACCAACCAACCCATGCGAGTTGCGTTAAGGCCAACAAATTTTGACCTATTTGTTTAACTCACTTTTACACTTCTAATTATTACACGACCTTTTCTATTCCTCAATTTTTTGTGTTTTTGTATTCTTTCAACTAACCACTTATTATATAAAACAATTATTGTAAATTCACTCATTCTTCCCTTTTTTTTTTTTCCCTTTTCAATGTTTCTTGATTATGAATTTTATTCCTTCTTTTTCCATGATTTTATGTTAAACCTTTTTTACTCTCCCCAATTTAATATATTCATCTCCTTTTTCATGATATGCTTATCAAATTTACAATTGTATCTGCCACTTGAATTCTACTAAGTGCTAATAACAATTCTATGATCTTATGTGAAAAATTTTACTTACATGAATTATTAATACTTTCACCAACATTTATCCATAATATTATCATTTATCAATACTTTTAAGTTTCTTTATTATATTTCATATAAAATCTACTAAGGAAGTTATTTACTACCAAAAAAAAGTCTTCATAAGGGTCAAGCTTATTCAAAGAGTCTTTTCTACATTTTCTAAATCTTTTTTTTTTATGATTTAAATAAAAAACAAAGGTAGATATTTATAATTACACCACACTTTACGTTAAAAATGAAAACTTTAAAAGAAGAAGTTTGATTTTTGATAATTTGAAATGAAAGTGTAAAGGAAAAAAAAAAAAAAAGCTTCTTGTTGCACATTGTATACGTTCGATGAAAAAGAGAAAAATTAATCAAAACATGCATTTATCACAATATTAAAAGTATGCAAGACAAGTACAACAATTATTATATTTATGGTAAAATGTGGTGTTTGTCAAGAGAATTAAGCATGTATATTGCATAAAAATAATAAATTTGGAAAATTTAAAGAAGATGAATCATTATAATAGTTATTTTGCCACTTATGTAGGATGGGAGATCATGGTTTGATTAATTCCCTAAAAGTATAAAAAAAGAAGAGAGACAAAAAGGAGGAAAAATCTGAATTAACAAAATATAGTTCAATTATATATAAGAATGCTAAAATTGATGTAGTCAATAATACTCGATGACATATTTACAAACTATCTATCTTTTGATGATTTTAGTCAACATTTCCATTCAAATATATATACATTATTTATGATCTTCCAAGTGAATACTTTAAGTAATGAATATAACCGTTTGTATGTGCTTTTTAAACACAAGCTATACAATTTATTATTTTCATATTAGAATTTTTACCAATTTTTTAGGATTCTCTTGTAATTTGTAGTGAGATAAGAAGATATAGTCTTGATTATAGAGTTGCAAGTTGCAACTAGTCTACGAGATTAAAAAAAATTATATAATATGTTATATTGGATCTTTTATGTGCTTCATTACTAGAATTAGATGTTATTTATTAAGATATGATTTGTAATAGTCCACATAGCTATAGAAGATTGTTAGCCCACTCGCTAAAGATGTTATTTTTTAAATAATTTATTTAAAAAATTAAAGAATGGTGTAATGTTTTCTTTTTATTATTTTTTTAGCATGTCTTAATTTTAATATGCTTTTCCAACTTTCATGTGGTAGTTTTGGATTATGGATTTTCATTACTCCTTTGCCATTGCTAAGTGTACATGACTATTCAATTTATTTTAATTTTAGATTTTCACTCTTATGTAATATCTTTTTACTTTTTTTTTTTTTAATTTATGCATAACATCCTTATATGCTAAATCAATGAGACTTATGTACGCCCCTCTTTATAGGCAAACATGATTGGAAAAAACTAATCAAGCTTTTTGAATAATATATTAGAAACTTTTGTCTATATATTGTATATATTCAATTTCCTTTTCATTTAGTTTTTTGTTTTGCCAATTTTAATTTAAAGTCACTCCATATTGTTTTTCCAATATGTTTAAATTCAAATCCTAATTTTCATGGTTGAAAAAAGGGGTTGGTCACATTGGATCTTTTACATAAAACTTAATTATATTGCCACTTCACATATGCTTAAACTTTGTCAACTTTATACTCAATAATTTGTACTTCACTATTAGTTCACAAGCCTTTTTAATTATTGTACCTTCTCAATTTATCCTTTAAAAAAAAATAGTATCTCTTCAGAAATATTATTAGTTGTTTTATATCTTTTTTTTTTTAAATAGTGCCTTTTGGAAACAAGCATTACCATTTTTAAATAATAACCCTTTAGAAACTTTTTTTTTTTTTTATTTGTACATATTTCAATTTAACCTTTTTAAAAATAGTACGTCTTCTAGAACCATCATTAGTTTTTCACGATTTTGTTTTTTTCATAAAGGTGTTGTTTATAAAAAGGTTAAATTAAAAAGGTATGAGAGAATAGATTTTTAAAGCCATTTTTTCATACCTCGTTAGTATTATTATTACTAATGTACGTCTTTAGTATTACTTTTCTTATTAGTTTAATATCTCCTTGGCCTTAACTTTTCATTAGATGCCTCTTTGATGGGAATTTCTATGGTCCTGTTCACCATTTTAGTGGGATTGTTTCAGTCTTCAAGCTTACTGTTAAGTTACGTATATTAAATTTTTACCATTAATATGTAAATTAACAACAACATTGAAGGATAGGCCGATTTTGTCAAAAACATGGGCAGAACCATAGAAAAATCTCTCTTTGATATTGCAAGTTAAAGACCTTTTTCATTTGATATTTCCTCTAATTTCATAATTTAGGGATATAAAATGTTATAGTATAGAAGACTTATGTAAGCATTATAATTTTATTTGTCATTTGTGTATATTTTAAGATATTTTTAAGAAATTTGGACATTGCCTGAGTGTAAAACTAGTTTTTTTATATTTTTAATGCACTAAAATTTTGCATAAGCTATATTTTTATCATTTTTATCAATAATTATACATTAAATTATTTGCACTCACAATACAGAATATCCACTAATGTCACACATTAGGAAAAAATAATTGTGATATTTCTTGAAATTTAACTAATTGATAGATGAAAAGGTAAAAACAAATCTAAAGTGACAAAACTATTGCATTTTAGAAAAAAAAATCCTCAAAGTATAGCCCTTTAAAAAAATTCTCAAGAGTACATTACTTGAAATTGTCTTTCAACTTACAATTACAAATTATAAAGAGATCATGAGTTGTATTAATGAATTTAAGAGAAAATCACTCAAATCTATGTTCTCACAATTTCAAGTCATTTATTAAAAAAAAAAAACAAGTATTAGAGGTTTAAAACTATGGATGGCCACATTGTCATAGTTTTGTGCTCTTGTTAGCATATTAAGACTATGCGGCACTTATTATTCTACCTCTACAATTATAAGCAAGCCTAATTATTACTCAATGTAATCTACAGTAGCTTATATATTTGTAAGGCTACATGTAAGTACAACAACAAAAGCAACTATAAGTAAAGAGGGATATGGGCATGAAATGCAAGCAAAATACCACACTTTTATTAATATCTCAATACTACATAAAGCAAATATAGTATGTGCATAGGGGATTGTGTGTAAGTAGATATCCTTGGCCATGATTGACCAGGGGGTGAGTAAGAGCTTAAATCCTCAAGAGTACTCATATTCCTGTAAAGAGTTTTACGAGTTTTTATAGCTTTAGCAAGAGAAGACAATAAAATCATTGAAATGGCATTACACTTAAAAGGGAAAGTTTCTAATCTAGATAATTTATAAGAAATTCCACCCGTACTATATAATAAAGATTACAATGGGTGTGATCCTAATACCCTTCCCTAATTAAATTTATTAACATCCTCGACAATGTGCATTGGAGATTAGACCTGTTAATGGAGGTCTTTTAGCTAGTGCTGTAGACATTCTCTTAGATATTGGTAAGAAGTCATCTTCTATCTCTCAGTTATTGCCTTCATCTCCACAATATCGCTACTTCACTAGATACTCTATACATTCTTATTCTGTGGTGGGATCTCTAATAGAGTTCTTGGCAAGGATGTCTTCAATGGTTAGACTTAAGTTAAACTTATTCTTCACATGTAATGGCTTTGATGCATTACAAGAAAGGTCTTCCATGTTTGGATAATAGGGCTTTAAGACACTTACATTAAAGAATAGGCAGACCTTCAACCATTAGGGTAGTTCAACTTTATAGGTAGCTCTTTCAATCTTCAAAACAATAAGAACTAAACTAAGTTACTTCTAAATTAACCCTCTATCCTTGTTCCTTAGGAATTTAACTTACTTAAGAAGAAGCTTTATGAGGGCATGGTCTCTAACATTTAATTCTCTAGGTTGGCTCTTCTAATCTACTCACTTCTTCATTCTCTTGGCAACTTTCAAACTTTGCTTTCAATCATTGGTGAACTAATAGGCTCTTAGGCATTTTCCACTATAAGGTGTGGTCATTGAATGGGATAATAATGGTTGTTAACTTGTGATTATCTCCATAGGGCTCTTATTGGAGGAAGAACTTCATTGGACGTTGAAATTGAATTAGGCGATATCCAGCAAGTCAACCCAATTCTTATGGTTAGTGGACACAATGTATCATAAGTATTCCTCTAGTAACCCATTGAATCTCTCTATCTGTCTATCATCCTGTAGATGGTAACTAGAGGTCATGCTTAGCTCAATTAAGAGGTTGAACAACTCTGTCCAAAACTTCCCTGTAAATCTAGTGTCCCTATCATTCATGATGTTCTAAGGCACTTTCAAAACTTCATGACATGTTTAAAGAAAAGCTGGACATCTCTTTTGCATTTGAACTCTTTGTGGTCGGAATAAAGGTTGCATACTTTGAAAACTTGTCAACAACAACAAAAATGGATAAGCATGGTAGGGAAGTGATACAGTCCATGAAGGCACTCTCCTATTGGCAAAAGGGCATAGGAAGAGGTTGCAACAACCTTGCAAGCTTTTACCTCTCATTCTTATCTTGTTGGCAAGTCAAGCAAGTCCTTGTATAATTCATTCCTCTTTCATATTAAACAAATAGTTTGCATTTTTGGCCATTCATACCACAAGTAATTAAGCTAGGACAATGCTCACCTAAAAACCACACTAACAAGCCAAAGAGTAGATGTTTACCACTATCATTCACTCAATGCACGTAGAGTTCCCTATCATTACATTGTTTTTCATCAAGTTGGTAACTTATAAACAAGATTAAACTTGAAACCAAATTAAGTACTCTTTATCTCTAAGATAAACAATTTCATCTATTTGAAGTCTTAATCATCTACAAATCAATGAATAATAACCCAATTTTATTTCAAATCAAATTAGTCAACTTGCATACAATCCATTCTATATCCCATCCTTACTACATTGCTCTTTTAGGTATTCCAAAATCAATCAATATTTAGCATTCACTCATTACATAGCTAGATATTATGGAATTCATATACTAATTAGTAAACCAGTTCTATTGATTTCAAGAAAACTCCTAAGATCCCATGACATCGTTTATATTCAAACTAAATTATAGTATAATTAGCAAATGCCCAAAATCTTAATAATTATCGACAATTATATACTGTTTATTGAACATGCAATAGACTTGGTGGATCCACAAATTCATGCATGATATCCAATTTAAACCTTCTTATCATCACAGTAAAACTCTAATATCATATACAAGCAACCGATTTCAAATAGTTATAAAAGAAACTATTGATTTGATTAAGATAACCTTGTTGGAAATCGATAGTCTACAGTAAAATTCTAGAAAAACACTAAACTTGGTTGTTTTCCAAAAGTTTTGTTACACCAATTTAGTATAGCCTATTAGGAACCTATAAACCAAGAATTGAACCAAAATTATGCTATTTGGTGGTATTGGTTTATTCTACTACTTTACACCTATAGGTAAAAACACTAATTGATTTTATAGTATTGTAGATATTGATATCGAGTGTCGATCCTACAGGGATTATGATTACTAGTAATTACCTTTTTTTTCTTATTATCTAATTTGAAAAATTGAGTGGAGTGAGTCAAATCAAATAATGAGTATCTAAAAGAGAACAATAATCATTAATAGTGTACTTGGATATTGAATTCTCCTAAAATTACTAATTTAATTATCCAATTATTATTCAATTTCATTATTATATTTTTAGATCGCATGAATTTCTAAATTGAAATAATAGCTCTCTCAAGTTTATTAATTCCTAATTCTAAGTTGATTAATTGAAATCTTTTCCTAAGTAAAACCCCTAAAATTGCATTATATTCAATCTATGAACTTATCTATTAGGTTTGACTCTAATATAGAAGATTTACCTCTTCCTATCTCTAAGATTAAGTGCAACTCCTTTCAATTATACTGGATCTATTCTAATATAAGATCTCTCAATCTCTATATAAGAAATCAAACTTTCATTAATACACCGACAATATTAAATTGAAAATAATGAAGAACACTTAATTGGATCACAAGAATAACAAATAATTTATTGAATAATAAATTAGAAAATTTACATATTTATTATAGGATTCATCATAGACGAGTACAAAGTAAAGTTTAAGCTAGCAACATATTAAATCTAAAAGCGAAAATATAAAAAGAGTCCACAAAGAAAAGCATCAAAACAAAAATACTAAAAGTCTATCACTATGTTGCTATTACTCTACAATTCTTCTCCCTTTATTAGAAATTTGTCCTCCTTATATAGCCATAAATTGCTTCTCTTTTAGGAAAGTTTTAGTTTCCTAAAATAATCTTGAGAATCTTCATAGATTAGGAATATTAATTCAATAAGCAATAACGACTTCTCTAGATTTTAGGAACTTAGTTTCTCTTGAAAGGAAATCAAATCTTCAAGATAAATTGCTCTTTTGGGAACTGAAATTGAGCTTGGAAATCAATTTTAGAAAGTTGGATTTTAGCTCGGCATAGTCATAACAAGGTCATGCTATTCTCATGTACCCTTTTGTTTCAAATATATCGAAAAATTGTCTTCAACACACCCTTAGACACGAGCATGTTCTTTCCCATATACTTCTACACGGCTACTTTCACAGCTTCTCCAAAATGCTCTACCTTGTTCTGTTCTACATGGCCTTAAATACAACCATGCTCTTCACTGTGTCATTCTTTCTAATATTGTAAAATTGATATTTTTGCTTCAAATTTCACATAATTCCTCTATTAAATCATAAATTATATTTCAAAACTTTAAAATCAAAATAAAGAGTAATTAAGTGCAATATCCATCCAAAATGTAAGAGATTTAAACAAAAAGGCTATTATAAATGTTACAAATAATAAGTATTTTATAACACTTATCATTTGGCCTTTCAAAAACTCGATACTAAATTTGTCAAAACCAGTGCCATTATTAAGGTGCATATATCCATGCATCAAATCTCACTAAACTAAAAATACCACACAAATCTGCATATCAAATATACCTAGGAAACCAAGTTCTAGAATTTTTCTCACTATTTTGTATTTTAATAATTTCTTTTTTGAAAATAGGGCAAAAAATAGAGATTACCATTGCTAGAGCTCTAGTGCTCCACCAACCACCACACCCTATTGGAATAGTTGACCGCCCTCCCTATTCCTTAACCTTTGATCATTGTAACAGCAACTTGACTTTAGCCTTATGAACCCACTATACTAGCGCCTAAACTAAGCTTCTTTTTATATGTAATTTCTATCCATTTTCTTGTTTATTCTCGTCCTAGTTCCTACTTGAAATAGTTGGCCTTGACTTGCATGCTGTGAATTCCTAGTATATTGTTTAAGGGTCAGAGGTGTTAATTTGGTGTGAGAGGTTTCCTAGTGTAAACTTATTTAGGTCATGTGTTTTTTTACAACTATTGTCTCTCTAATCCTTAAATCTCTAGCTAATATATCCCACTTTCCAACGAACAACATTAGCGAAGCACTTCCATTGCCTATTTGTTTAACAAAAGTTATTATTATTATTATTATCCTAATTCCCCTTTATAACTTTTCCACTATATACATACTAAAGTACGTAGTATAAAAATGTCTTTGACACTAATTATATTATATGTTCATCATACATTAAGTTTTCACCATTGACTCATATTAGCTTGTAATTTTATGTTACACATCTTTTTACATATTGTCACTACATATGTCGAGTCTTGCTAATCTAGTTGCTAATTTATATAAAGTATAATTGTTAACTTTAATCTTATTGATGAGTGTTATAAAATGCTTATTATTTGTAATATTTATGATAGTATTTTGTTTAATTTTCTCATATTTTGGATGGATATTGCATTTAATCATTCTTTATGATGATTTCGGAGTTTTGAATTGTAATTTTTAATTAAATAAAAGAAATATGTAAAAATTGGAGCAAAAACATACAAGATACAAGATTAGAAAGTATGACACAATTTAAAATATGATTGTGTTTGAGGTCATGTTGAATAAAGCAAGAATAAAACCTTTTGGAGAAGCCATGCAAGAGGTCATGTAGAGATACACAATCAAGTACACAGTTCTGTTAGAGGATGTGTTGAAGGCAATTTTGGGATAATTTCAAGACAAAAGGGTAAATGGGCATTAGCACAATTGTGCCGTGCCTATACCAAGCAAAGATTCTACTTTGCAAATTAATTTTTCAAGCTTAGTTTTACTTTCCTAAGGAGCTATTCATTTTGAAGATTTGATTTCCTTTCACGAGAAGTAAAGTTTCCTATTTTCTAAAGATACAATTCCTATTTATTGAAGCAATATTTCCTCATCTATAAAGATTCCAATTTTTATTAGAAAACTATAACTTTTCTAGAAGGGAGGCATCAGATTAATATAAAAAGTACGAAATTCCAACAACAAGGGAGATAGAGTTTAGAATTAATAATAGTATAGTGAGAGATTTTATTTTTATTTTTGTTCTACTGATGTTCTTCTTTATGTACTATTTTTATATTTTCACTTTTAATTTCAACATGTTGCTAGCTTAATTATCTTTTGTACTTGAGTATGATAAACCTTAAGATGATCATATGATTTTCTAGTTTATTATTTATTGAAATTATTGTTATTCTTGTAATCTAGTTATGTGTTCTTCATTGTTTTCAAATTAATATTACTGGCGTATTAGTTTAAAGTTTGATTTCTCATATAGAGATCGAGAGATCCTATACTTAAATAGATCTAGCATAATTAGAAGGAGTTACACATAATCCTAGAGATAGGACGACATAAATATTCCAAATTAGGGTCAAACCTAATAGTGGAATTCAAAGAGCAAAAGTAATGCAATTCCAGAAGTTTTAATTAGGAAGGGATTCTAATCAATTAACATGGAATTATGAACTAATAGATGCAAGAGAGTTATTAGTTCAATACAGGAATTCTCACGATCAAAAAATGTAATAATGGAATTGAATAATAATTAATTAATTACATTAGTAATTCTAGGAGGATTCATTATCTGAATACGCTTTTAATGATTGTTGTTTTTCTACTTCATTCGATCTTGTAGATTAGATAATAGGAGAAGGGCTAATACTATTACTCATAGTCTTTATGGGATTAACACTCAATCATGGTTATCTTGCGAGTTAACTCGTATGTTTCTATGAGTTTGTGATCATACTCATTGTTAACTCACATATAAAATTGGTTTGTTGGTAAAATTGCATTAAAATTGTGATTCTGTTGATGGAATCATTAAAATCATGAGTTACATTGCGTTTTAACCAATTTTAGTTAAATTGCAAGTCTAGAGCCATTTTGGTCTAAGTCCATGACTACAATGGGTTGCCACCAAGTTTAAAATAAGCCCACTACCCAACTTAGGTCATGGTCACGTGTTTATTTTTGTTTGGCGTCTTCTAGTTGTAATTTAGTTTGTTCTTCATCTTCTTTTCATTCTTATCTTTGGCCTTCACAACTCTGTTCCCTTCTCAGTTATTTTGCAAGTCACAACAATCTCAACTTAGTCGCATCGAGTTTTGTCGCATCTTTGATTCTCCGTTCACTTCATAGTCACAGTACAACCAATCTTCAAGGTGAAAGAGTTGCAGCAAACTGCTTTTCACCATCGCATCATGATTCGCATCACATCGCATCGACCTTTTTTTAGGTAATCAATCACTTCTACCTTCTAGGGTTGTTGTATCCTGTTGTTATCGTTATGGGTTATAGGTATTTTCTATTTAACTTGTCTTGATTCCTTTTTCCATATGAGGGTTTCTTCATTTGGTTGCTAGAAAACTCATCGGCTAGCTAAACCCATTGTTCAATCAATCAAACTAAGTGAATCTTGATTTGATGATAATTCAACCAGTTGAATTGCTAAGATGGTTAACTAAACCTGCCGAGACTCAAAATCTACCATGTTGACTTGTTTGGTTAACGAAACCTCAAAATTAGTCGTACTAGTCTAGACAAGCTTCAAAAGTAAAACATTTGAAGAAGGTTTGATCAATCAAACTTCCTTTTAGGTCAACAAAACCCCTTGTTATGGTTGCTATTGGTTATGTATGTTGCATTGCGGGATATTTAATCCTATATCCTACCATGGAATAGGGTACACAGGTAGCAGTTGCATTTGGAATATGAATCTAGCTCTTAGCTTGACAAGACTTGCTTAGTAGTTTCATTGCGGCTTCGCCCTCATGCTCAATTCTGTCTTTATAAAAAGGTCAAGTATTAAAAAAAAAGCACATGGGCTTTCATTAGCAGAATCTATTTTTATAGGGGAGTTTGAGTTAAAATCTAGAAACGATTCATGCACAATCAATAAAAATTGGATTCTCGAACACTGCCTTTCGCACCTAAGCATAAATGTAGTCTGAAAGATTCAAGGGCCCTATACCATACATCTTACTACCTTAGGGTAATTGCACATTACATCATAGTAACATGACCAAATGCCTACACCTTATGTGTTGAGTGGTGTCGAGTGAGAAGGTTATAGATTGATTAACAATGACCACTTAATGTCATAATGTCAAGATGAAGTAGCTAGGTATAATGCTGGACATCCACTCCTAATATAAGGTAGGATACATAGATTGGGAATTGACCAACAATGGTCATTTGAGTAGGTTGAGAAGTCGAGAAGAAACAACTTGGTTTTATAGGTTTAGTGCCAAAACCTATATGAGACAATTCGTCATATAGATTAGTTATACAATGGTTGTCTAGGTCTATAAATCTACAGATAAGTCGTTGCTCTAATTGCTAGCTACCTAATTCAATGATGACTAAAGTTTTTGTATTTTTACTCTATTAGGTATATTCCATTAATATTTATAATATTATTTATAATAGGGCTATATAGACTCAATGAAGAGTTTAGATTTTCAAGCAATGGGCATATTACATTGCCAATAGATGCATATACAATGAGTTACTTAATTGCATCAATAAGCAAAGGCTTAGCCAAGGAACAGGAAAACGTTTTGCTTTTGTTTGTAGGCAGCAGTAACTGTTCATCATACTTAACTTCCACATTAGACAATAAAATGAGATGTCATCCAATATGTGTTTTATAGCTGACAAATAGTCATAACCATACAAAAATTTTTGTAAATTGTATCAGTGATCCTATATATGATATTTCCTTCTCATTCTGCATCCTTGATGACCATCTCATCTTTAATAGTGTTGATTTTAGGGTATATTGTCGAGTTCATGGTTTTATACTGTTGATTTATATGTTTTTTGTTTGTTAAGAAAAGTTGTTTAACAAAAGAAGGGTAGGGTTGCTGGTGTATTGTGATGTGCTAGCTTCTTTTTGGGGTTGTTTCTTCTTTTGTTTTAGTGGTTTAATGTTGGATATCTATTTATAATTGGTTTTATCTAGATAGTTAAGAAAGTATAATTGGTTTCATACTTTGTATTTACTCTTTATTTTTTTATTTCCTTACAGGATTTTAAATATTGACTAAGTTAAAATGTCTTCTTCTAAATCATCTAAAGAGAACTCTAAAAGGAAGAATGAGCTTGGAAGTCGATCTGATGTTGGTTAGGAGCATCGAATTGATGTAAACAACAATGGGAAAAAGGTAAAATGCAAGTGTTGTAATAAAGTTGTTAGTGGAGGCATTTATAGATTCAAGAATCACTTGGGTGTATGCATAAAGATGTAGAGGCATGTAGCAGTTTCCCAAATGATGTAAAAAATGAAA
Source organism: Laguncularia racemosa (assembly GCA_037954665.1). Lineage (NCBI taxonomy): Eukaryota > Viridiplantae > Streptophyta > Magnoliopsida > Myrtales > Combretaceae > Laguncularia > Laguncularia racemosa. Next base: position 4,406,383 of record JBBMOL010000006.1, read on the forward strand.
TGTTAACAATGTTGCTGAAAGCAGCAAAAATATCAAAATGAAAAGAAAGCAGATTCATGGCATTAAGGATTCTGATGATGATGATGATGAGGTGGAGCAGACATCTATAAAGAAAAAAGAAAGGAACTGCATGGATTTCTTTTTGAAGAAAAAAAAAATTAAAAATTGGTGGAAGTGGAACACGGGCAAGCCAAGGTACAATTAACTAGTTTATGAAGAAAGATTTGAGAGAAAAATGTTGCCAACAAATTGCTCGTTTTTTCTACATAGGTGCAATTCCATTTAACTATGTAAAAAATCTAGAGTTTGTCAAGATTCTTCAGGTGGTTGGTAGATATGGTTGTGGCTTTAAACGCCCTTCCTATTATGAGCTAAGGGTGGCTTGTTTGAAGAAAGAAGTAGCTCAAATAATCGAATTACTTGAAGACTATAAAGCTAAATGGAAAAAAACAGGTTGCTCCATTATGTCAAATGCATGGACTGATAGAAAGAGGCGTTCCATATGCAATTTCTTGCTCATTAGCCCCAAAGGAATGGTCTCCTTGTCATCTATAGATTCTTCTGATATATCTAAGATAGTTGATAAAGTTTTTGCAATGTTAGATAATATTGTGGAGAAGGTTGGAGAGGAGAATGTTATACAAGTAATCACAGATAATGTTGCACATTATAAAGCAATAGGGGAAAAATTGATGGAAAAAAGAAAATGCTTGTGTTAGACACCTTGTGTAGCATAGTAAATTGATTTGATCTTGGAGGACTTTAAGAAGAATTTGAAGATCCATCAGGGGACAATTGCAAAAGGGAGGCGAATTATTACATATATTTATTCTAGGTTTATGCTTATCTCAATCTTGAGGAGATACACTAAAGGAAGGGACTTGATTAAACCCGGTGCAACTCGTTTTGCTACTTCCTATTTGACATTAGGTTACCTTAGTAAGTTGAAAGGTGCATTGATGACGATGTTCACTTTAAGTCACTGAAATCATGTAAGTACTCGATCAAAAGTGATGGAAAGCGGATTCAATAGGGGGTTTTGGAAGAATGTTATTACATGCCTTAAAACTGCATTTCCCCTTATTAAAGTGCTTAGATTAGTGGATTCTGATAAACAACCAACTATGGGTTCATTTATCCAAAAATCGATTGTGCCAAGGAAAAAAATTAAAACAAATTTCAACAATGTGAAGAAAAGGTAATATTTCAACTTATTAGCTATTTATATATATATATTGCTTTAGTGTTCATTTTAAAGTTTCATTTATAAATTGAAATCATATTTATTAAATGTAGTTATGGACCTATCTTCAAGATTATTGACAAGAGATGAGAGCTTCAACTTCATAGACCATTGCATGCTGCAACTTATTATTTAAATCCCCATTGCTATTGTAGTCCTAATTTTAAAGTTGATGCTGATGTTAAGATTGGATTATATGGTTGTATAGAGCGTATGGTTTCTAATCCAATTGAAAAGTGTAAGATTGATATAAAGCTTGAAAGATTTAAGGATGCTAATGGACTATTTGGTATTGAAGCTATAAGGTTAGCAAGAGACAAAAAAGCTCTAGCTAAATAGTGGGATTCATATGGAGATGAATGCCTATAACTACAAAAGTTTGCTATTCGTGTTTTAACTTTGACTTGTAGTTCTTTAGGTTGTGAGCATAACTGGAGTGCATTTGAAATGGTATGATACAAATAGTTCTTTTATTTGATTTTATATGTTATTATTAGGATTATGAATCTTATAAAGTTATATATAACCTTTTTCATTTTCAAGTCCATAATAAAAAGAGGATAGGTTGCATCAACAAAAGATGAATGATTTAGTGTTTGTAATGCATAACTTGAAATTAAGAAATAGGAAAGAAAGATGCATTGCTGACACTTCTACTTTCACTGTTGAAGATCTCTCGTTTGATGATGAATGGATAGTTGAAGAAGAAAATGTGGTTAACTCATCAAATGAGAATGATGGTGTGTTGCATATCCTTCTAAGTGCGAGGGGTGAAGAAAAAGATGATGATGATGAGGAGGAAATTGATGCTTATGTGAATTTAAAGAGTCTTGGAAGTAAGTCCCCAATCCTAGATGATTTGGACATTTATGATATTGATGATGTTCAATCTGAAATGCAAATGGGAACTTCAAAAGATTTGGAATGAGAGGATATGAAAATCATTGGTAGTAGTACACCTCATGATGATGTTGACATTGGTGAAGAAGAAGATGATGAAGATGCAGATGATGGTGGTGATATGGATAGGAGAGACGGTGGAAATTGTGATTATTTATTTTAGTTGTTTTGTATTATGATTTATGAATTTATAACTTTTATTGGGACTTGTGGTTGATTATCTTTATGGTTGATTATCTATATTGCACAACTTATACTTGATTATTTATATTATAACTTTTATTGCGATTTATGACCAAAATATATGTTGAATTTCTTTATTTCTATTATCCATTATATTTTTTAATGACTACTTTAGTAAATTTACAATATTTGGAATTTATTTCACAAAGGTTGTAAAAACTTACGTTTCTACGTTCTAATTCTACGGACCCCCTAATGATTTTACGTAAAATCACGATTTTAACAACCTTATACTCGATATTATTATCTATTATATTATAGAATCAATATGTACACTTACCTATAAGTCTAGGGTAGTGGGATAGACCGATATCAAGTTTTTGGCACTGTTCATGGGGACTAAGATATTATGAACACCTATATCTTATTAATCTAATCATTATTTCTTTTATTGCTTACTTTCCATTAATTTTTATTTTCTATAGTTTTTGACTTTGTTCTTTTGTTTATGCCAATGAAACATCATAAAGCAAGTAAAAGATATCAAGTTTTGACTCAAGAATCCGATAATAATCAATCTATTAACATGGCTAACAAACAAGATGATAGAATGATATTTGATTATGCAAAACCATTACTTATAGGAGCTAGTTCACGTGTTGTTAGGCCTGCAATTGCAACTTAAAACTTTGAAATTAAACCCAACATTATATAGATGGTACAACAATTTGTTCAATTTGATGGTTTATAGGATGAAGATCCAAACACATGGATTGCAAGTTTCTTAGAGATCTGTGTTACCTTCAAAATCGATGGGGTAATAGATGACACCATTAGGTTGCAACTTTTTCCTTTTTCTTTAAGAAATAGAGTTAAATAGTGGCTGAACTCTCTTCTTAGAGGTTCAATTACTACATGGGACTAGATGATAGAGAAATTTCTTACAAAGCATTTTTCACCAGCCATGACTGTGAAATGACAAAATGATATCTCCTCCAATGCTCAAATAGAGTTAGAGACACTATATAATACATAGGAGAGATGTAAAGATCTCTTGTGAAGATGTCTACACCATACTCTTCCATTATGGATGCAAATCTAGACTTTCTATGGGGGAATAAATCAAACAACCAAGCAAATGATTGATGTAGCTATTGGAGGAACACTAAATAACAAAGCACCTGAAGAGGCCTATAATTTAATTGGAAATATGGCCATAAATAGCTATCAGTGGAATGATACAAGAACAAGACAATAATGAGTAGTAAGAGCTTATGATGTAGATGCCGTTACTACCTTAGCAGCATAAGTAGAAGCTATAAGTAGGAAAATTGATGGGATGTCAATGACACAACAATTGAGTTTGTTAGATTCTATTCCTAACTTTAATGAGTACGTTGATTATGTAAGGAACCTAAACAGGCAATAGAATAATCCTTATAGTAACACTTATAATCTAGGTTGGAGAAACAACCTAAATTTCTCTTAAGGAAATCAATAAAGGAATTTTCACTTAGGTTCTAACAATTACATCAACCAGTGGAAAAGAAGCTAAATATGGAAGATTTGATGATAAAGTTCATTCACACAACTAAAACATGCTTCCAAGATACAAAGCATCATTATAGAACCAAGAACCTTAATCCGAAATCAAGAAGCTTCAATTCGGAATCTAGAAAATCAAATTGAACATATTACAAAGATGATTTTGGAAAGACCTTAGGGAACTTTACCTAGAAACATAAACTTTAACCCTAGCGAATAGGTTAAGGTAGTCTTCTTGAGGAACAAAAGAGAAGTGCAATCTAAAAAGGAAGGTAAAAAGCTAGAGAAAAATGAGTAGCCTTTAAGGGTTAGAGAATATGTTCCACACATTTCTTATCCAACTCGATTAAGGGAAGAATGCTTTGAGGAGCGATTAAGTAAGTTTCTCAAATTTTTTTAAAAATTACACATTAACTTACCCTTTGTTGATGTCCTATCACAAATGCTTAAGTATGCTAAGTACTTAAAGAACCTACTCTCAAACAAGAAAAAAGCTGGAAGATATATCAATTGCGACATTAAGTGAGAAATGCTTGACATTGATGCAAAATAAACTACTATCGAAGATTAAAGGATCCAAGGAGTTTTACTCTACCTTGTCTTATTGGCAATTTATCAATAAATGGAGCTTTAGCTGACCTATGCGCAAGTATAAGTTTGATGATACATCATATGTTTAAAAAGTTAAGATTAAGGAAACTTACACTAACATATATAAGTGTTTAGTTAGCTGATAGGTTTGTTAAGTACCACATCGGTATCATTAAAGATGTGTTGGTTAAGGTAGGAGCATTAGGTAGGAATATTCATTTTTCTAGTGGATTTCTTAATCTTAGATATAGTTGAGGACATTGAGGCACCACTGATTTTAAGTTGCCCTTTCCTAGTTGTCACCAAGGCAGTTATCGATGTAGGTAATAAGACGTTAATTCTAAAAGTTGGGGAGAAAGAAAGAACCTTCAAATCGCATGACACAATCCAACATCCCCTAAAGAGTAACAATACCTACTATTTCTTGAATACATCTAATTTGCTTGATTATACTTATATGCAAAACAACATTTACGCAAACCCAATACAATAATGTCCCATTCATGACAAGCAATAGGGTTTAGGTCAAATCAAGCAATTTGAAAACCACAAATTTAATGGTCATCCTCTTGACTAGCAAAATAAAAGACCATCAAGCTAATGACATTAAACAAAAGTGCTTCTTGAGAGGCAACCTAAGCTTTAATTGGTTTAGTTTGATTTTGTTTATTCTCTTTTATTTTATTTATGCTTTTACTTTTTTTTTTTTTTACTCTTCTTGTTTTGCAAGGACTACTGTACTTATTAGTTGGCATCAAGGCACAACTGAACTAATTAAATCGGGAAAGTATTAATTTACTTTATTTCCTTTTCCATATGTTTTCAATTTGTTTAAGTTTATCTTTTGTACTTATTTTGTACATTGGGGACAATGTACAATTTTAACTATGGGGAGAGGAATATATGTATATATATATACAAAAAAAAGAAAAAGCCTTAAGTCTTTACCAAGAATTACTATATGATAATTTATCGTTTTTAATAGTACTAATTAAATAAATCGCATTTATAACTTGGTGGATGTTTGAGATTTTCTTTTCAAACCCTTGATATATTTTTACTTTTCATGAGTAAACTTAGAACACATGATTAGAGTTAAATTGTGAAATCTTTGTAAATTGGAGTTATATGTTATTAAGCTTATAGAATTTAAAAACTCTAGATTGGAATAATATTACTAATAAAGGATTTGAAATTCAGGTTTTTAAATTTACTTTGATGTACATTTATCTTTTAGAAGTTCTTATGAGTATTATGATCAGGAATAACTGAACTAATGAAATTTGTCTTTTGAAGGTTCTTCCTATAAATTAAAACTTGGGAGATAAAATAAAATAAAACAAACAAAGTTCAGCAATAGGTCTTGTTGACTCGAGCAATTAAACTTACAGGGTGCTCTTCGGAGGATAACACTTATTAACTTGAGTGACGAACTTAGAATCATCAGCTTAAAGCTTGCTAAATGGGTCAAGTTAAAAGTCTAAAAAAACTGAATTAATTAAAATAAGGAATGAAGTTAATTTTGGTTTGAAGGAATATCTTAAAACCTAATAGCCTAAGATTGTTTGATTTGTAGACTTACTAATTAATGAAATTACTTCATACTGTTAAAAAAAAAAAGAAAAAAGCTCCCAATAAATATAAAAATTAAGAAAAGATTTTCAAGGGGTAGATAGAGTAAGCTATTGTTGGGTGTCATGGTACTCAGAGGGATGAAAAAGGGAAAGTATATACCTTAGCTAAGTAGATGAAATTTTGAAAGCTTTTTTCTTGATTGGATAGTGTTTAATATGGTTTTGGGTTAATAAATTTTCATCTAAATGACATGATAAACTTTGGTATTGCATAGATTAACATTTGAACTCTGATATTTAGTGTTTGCAGTACATTGGACATGAATAGATAGAAACAATGTTAAGGATAAATAATTTTTAGGATGAATGTAATTTGCTTAAGTATAATTTAGTGATTATTATCTAAGATAATTGGTTAAGTAAAGAAAAAATTATCCTTGATCTTTAAGGAGTTATCTTTGCTTAAGGACAAGAAAAGGCTTAAGTGTGAGGGAATTTGATGAGTGCTATAAAATACTTATTATGTGTAATATTTATAATAGTATTTTATTTAATTTTCTCATATTTTGAATGGATATTACATCTAATCATTCTTTATGATGATTTTAGAGCTTCGAATTGTAATTTTTAATTAAATAGACGAAATATATGAAATTTGGAGCAAATACATACAAGATACAAGATTAGGAAACATGACACAGTTTACAACACGATTGTGTCTGAGGCCGTGTTGAATAGAGAATGAATAAAACCTTTTGGAGAAGCAGTGTAAGAGGCTCTGTAGAGGTATACGGTCAAGTATACAACCATGTCAGAGTGCTTGTTGAAGGCAATTTTTAGATAATTTCAAGATAGAAGGGTACACGGGCTTTAGCATGATTGTGCCATACCCATGCCAAGTAGAGATTCTACTTTCCAAATTATTTTTTCAAGCTCAGTTTTACTTTTCTAATGAGTTATTTATCCTGAAGATTTAACTTCCTTTCATGAGAAGTCAAAGTTTCTATTTCTTGAAGATATAATTCCTACCTATTGAAGCAATATTTCCTCATCTATGAAGATTTTGATTTTTACTAGGAAACTACAATTTTCTTAGAAGGGAGGCATTGGATTAATATAAAAGAAGTATGAAATTCCACCTATAGGGGAGATAGAGTTTAGAACTAGTAATAGCATGGTGATAGGCTTTACTGTTATTTTTGTTCTATAAATGTTCTTCTTTAGATACTATTTTTGTATTTTTGCTTTTAGTTTCAACATGTTTTCAACTTAATTTTTTTTTTTTGGTACTTGGGTATGATGAGCCTTAAAATAAATATGTGATTATCTAGTTTATTAGTCAATGAAATTATTATTATTATTATTCTTGTAATCCAATTATGTGTTCTTCATTATTTTCAAATTAATATTGTTAACGTATTAATTTGAAGTCTGATTTCTTATAAACAGATCAAAAGATCTTATACTTGAATAGATCTAGCATAATTAAAAGGAGTTACATATAATCTTAGAGATAGAATGACGTAAATATTCCAAATTATGGTTAAACCTAATAGTAGAATTCATAGAGCGGAAGTAATGTGATTCTAGGGGGTTTTAATTAGAAAGATATTCAAATTAATAAACATGGAATTAGAAATTAATAGACCCGAGAGAGTTATTAGTTCAATATAGGAAATCCCATGATATAAGAATACAACAATGGAATTAAATAATAATTAGTTAATTACATTAGTAATTTTAGGGGGATTCAATTCGGGTACACTTTTAGTAATGTTGTTTTCTTTAAATTACTTGCTATTTTTCTACTTACTTCATTGGATTTTGCAGATTAAATAATAGGGGCTAATACCAGTACTCATAGTCTTTGTGAGATTGATACTCGATGTTATTTTTCATTATACTATATAATTGATAGGTGTACTTGCCTATAAGTTTAGGGTAGTTAGATAGATTGAATCCCTTATTAATATCATTCTTTTTTATATAAGTATGTTTAGGTGTACCCATATTTCACGAGATAACTTTATGGATTACTCCTAATAATTTAATTAATTTTATTATATATTTCTTTTTATACCTACGCTGTAAAATTTAATTCGTACCTAGAAACATTTATCGAAAGCCCTGACAAGCAATTGAAAATTTTAGGGTGTCACATAAGTTGAACTCATGGGGAAGAAAGAATAATTAAGTATTAGATAGATGCTTACTACTATAATCTAGGCAAACCAGATTAAGATTTAGATATGAAGTAATCTAAACTACACTATCAAAGCTAAAGCTACAAGAAAACTCTGCATGAAAAGTGTAGGATTGTGATACTAATCCTTTAGATTTCTTGATAGTTCATGTTACTTAGGTAATGAATAGGGTCTTTAATTAGGTTTTAATATAATCCACTTGAAATCACCTTTGTGGATAGGTAGATTAAATTCATTGTATAATGAAAACATTTACAACATGTTTTCCCATACAATTAGCTAAATATCTAATTGCTGTCACTAGCTAGAGACTCTAGTTAGAGATGTAGACCAATTATTGGGTTGGTCTCATGACCTACATTTCCAATTGCATAATGAAGGTGAATTCAGGTGTTTCAACAAAATCGATGGTCATGCAATTTTGCAAAAACACCTTTGTTATCTCTAATGAAGTTTCGAATCTTTGGTTAGGTATTTAGAAAACCTAATCTTTCTAAACCTAAGAGTTAACCAATTCAACAAGTTTTCAAGAACAGCTATACTTTCCAATCAAACACATAAATTAATACCCGTTAACATTACTCATATCATGAAATGTATTGAAATATCACAAACCTACAATAACGAGTTTAACTCAACATAATATTAATAAGAATGTTGTGGAAACACACCAAAAGGTACATTATTAGAATAAAAAATGAGAAGCGATAGAGTTTATAATGCAGTGAGGTGGATTACCTAACAAAACTTACCTCTAATATGTGTTCTTGATGTTCTTTATATGTTCTTAAAGTTTCAAATAGCATAAAATTACTAAACATGTACTAATTTATGCTAAATTTACTCTAAACCCTAAGTCTAGATGAGAAAAAGGAGAGAATAATGCAATGAAAATGCATCCGCTTCTTTGCTAAACTGAAAGTGCAGCTTTTAATCCTACACTAAATCGGTTGCAAGGTGTAGTCTGTTATCATCTAATTGGTGGACACATGTTGTCCTCTAGTGTAATAGGGTTTAACATGGTGGCTAAGGTTTAAGAGGTGGTGGCAAGACGGTGTTGATGACGGTTTGTTGACAGTGAATAGTCATTTTGGCACCATCACTATGCCCTTCAATGAGAAATTCAATTGGTGTAAATTTACACCACTGTTTGGCTAGTGTTGCATTTACTATCCGAACTATAGTTTCTATTCCTCTATTTCCCATATTTTGGTAAACTTTCAAATGGTAAGTGAAATTACCATTCGATCCTTGCTTATGAACAAGTAAAATGAACACAAAATTTAATATTTCTTCACTAAATTTCTATTCTTTTTTTTATATATATATATAATTGGGCATGGTTGGTCCATTTTATGCATATTTAATAAGTTTTACCTATTTTTGATCTAATATCATTAATTAATTGTGCACAAGTGTAACTTATCAAGTTAAAAAAAAATACTTGACTTTACATTTTATTGCTATCCCCAACTTAAGAGCTTTGCTTGTCCTTAAGCAAATTGTCAAGACTAGTATGGTTCAAAATTTACGACGACAAACTTCACTCCTTTTGAATTTCCTTAACTTTTCAACCTTCAAAGTTTGTCAAGCCATTACAAGTCTAAGTTTGCATTTATTAGATCAAGAAAACACATTTGGAATGATTTTATTTGTATTTTTTTTTACAATGATTAAGTCAATGCTCACAAATCAATAACATTGTAATCGAATTATCAATCTATGCTCAGAATAGTTAAGTTATCATATTTAAGCCAATTTTATAAATTTTGAAATCAAGTTTAACATCTTTCAACTAAAAAAAAAATTGCACACATTTAAGTTGTTAACTTATGTGTATACGCTCTTTTGATCCATGAGTATGATAATAAAGTGAAGGATGCAAACTCACATTTAGTGCTTCACTTTATTTCCTTGAATTTCTCAACTTTTGCAAATTTTTATATATTTATTTCAATTTCACTACTCATGCATCCCAAACTTTTGTTCAAAGGAAGCTCTTTATTCCTCTCTTTTCCACTCATGCCTCTTGGTGAATTCATCAAGAGAGCTTTAGTCTTCATCTTTTTCATAGGGTGGTTACTAGGGGCTTATGAACCCATTTATGAATTTATCATCCACAAACAAGTGCTTGGCACTTATTGGGCATTAGTTTTCACTTGTACACTCTTTTTGCTTCATTTTTTTTTTGTTTGTTGCGCAAACATGTTTTTGCTAACATCCATTACACATTATTAAACTATTGGGATCTTCTAAGAAAATGTGCATATACAAGTCTAACTCCAAAAGTGCATATATCTAACTTTTGGTAAAGGTGTTTTCTTAACTCCAAATCTTAAAGCCAAACCTATCAAGCATAACTAAGCAAAGCATTTATTTCATAACTTAATTATAAGGAATTGATAAATTTTCAATACATAATCGAGAAGGAAATTTCAAAAATTTTATTTATGTACAAACCATTCCATTATCATGTAAATGGAAACTTTTCTCAAAATTAAATATATGTTTGAAAATTGCATAAGGAAATATAAAAGATAATAGAACCAACTATAGGTATGAAAAAGAATTGTATGTATCATATGAGGGTTTTGAAAATGCTTCATGGATGCATGCATAGAATATGATAAGCTATCAATAAACAAAAATCAATAAATGCATCTCATACTCAATTCAATTTAAGATCAACACAAGTTCCAAACTCTATAACTTATTAATTTCTCTACTATAAATTAGAATTCAACATATGTATGATTTTACAATAAAGCTCAAAAAGATAATTAAAGTGAAGGAGTTAAAACTTTATTTCCATAGGGTCCTATTGATGTGCCTAAAATCAAGATTAAGTACATGCAAATGAACTAATTGAACAATTCCAAAACACAAGATCAAAACGGGTTCAAAATTGGAACAAATTTTGCGTGAGCCCTAATTGTTGCAAGATGATCCGAATGCTATATTTCAAGATAATAAAAATCACATTGATGAAATCCTCAATCAAATCACTGAATCAACTTAAAATCCTAAGAGATTTCCAAACATCAACAATCAAAACAAGACCGTGATCCTCCTTCTTAACAAAGCTAATTCACGGTTTAAAATGTGGCAAAATTGATGTTAGAACTAATGTTAAAACCAATCAATCTTATAACATGATAAAGTGATTACAAATGAAATCAAAATATGACTAAGAACAATCCTAATCAACCCTAGATATAACTCATTAGCGATGAAAAGGAAAATTACAACAAAGAGAATTGATATTACTCAAAATTCACTTTGAAGCCACTCACCACAATTTCAAATTTTTTGATTGAAATTGATAAGAGCAATTTAGATTTAGGATAACCCTAACCCTCACACGTGAAGTGTATGTTCTGAAAATTTTCTATAACTCCCCTAAAACTCTACTTAAGTAAGTATTTATACTTGCTCCCTTTAGGGTTAAAATGGTTAAAAAATTACAACTATGCCACTTTAGGGTAGCCAGTCTTAAAAGCACCTATTACAACCAAATAAAAGTGATCTAAAAGCTTACACATAAATAGTCCAAAGAAATAATTACAAATAAATAAAAATTAGACTTCTAGATGCCAGGTCTTCAAAGTCATTAGATATGTGTCCTGATGAGGTTCCCGACTCACTCTAAAGTGTAGGTAATTTGGCACTCTATAGGACTGATAAATGTATCAGTTGGAATGCATAACAATTATATGATGAGAATGAAGAAATTAAGTTAGCTTCATCAGGATTAGGTTGCTCATGAAGGATTCTCGAAACCAAGTTTTGTAAGCCCTTAGCTCGGGCTTTAGTGATAGGTCTTGTGGGAATTTGATTCCTATCATCTCCTCGGCCTCAGGAGGATTTTCCCTCAAATCTAATAGGTCTTCATGCATGTCGTCTGGCAAATATGGTGACAGATTTGCAACATTGAAGGTTGCTGATACACCATACTCTCCTGGTAACTCTATCCAGTAGGCATTATTGTTAATGTGCTTTAAATCTCTAAACGGTCCGTCTGATAAGGGAGATAACTTCTGTGACTTCTTATGTGGAAACCTGTCCCTACTAAGAGTGATCTAAACTAAGTCACCTGGATTATAAATGTGATTTTTCCTGTTTCTGTTTCCTTGAATTTTCTACCGTTCCTAGGTCTTCTAAAGGCATTCAACTGTTTTGTCATGAATTTTCTAGATCTGCCTAGCTCGTTCCACTCCACTAAGACTCTCTTCCTTTGTTGCTGGTCCTACTATAAAATCCAATGGAATAGAAGGGTTATAGCCATACACAACTTCAAAGGGAGACTTACTGATTGAACTATGAGTAGACCTATTGTAAGCGAACTCAACAATAGGAAGACACAAATCCCAATTAGTAAGATTCTTGCCAACAGTTGCTCTAAGTAAGTTGCCAAGCATACGGTTGACAACCTCTATTTGGCCGTCGGTCTATAGATGGCAGGATGTACTATACATAAGCTTAGTACCTAGTCTTCTCCATAGCGTCTTCCAAAAGAAACTAAAAAACTTAGTGTCTCTATCTAACACTATGCTGTGTGGAACTCCATGCAATTTGACAATTTCCTACACAAAAACGTTAGCAATAAAAAAGGGCATCATTTGTTTTGTGACAGGGCACAAAATGAGACATTTTGTTGAATCTATCAACAACCACCATGATAGAATCTTTTCCTCTTTGCGTCCTAGGCAATCCCAACATAAAATCCATATTGATATCAGTCTAGGGTTTGACAGGTATAGGTAAAGGCATGTATTCACCCTATATGCCTTTCTTTCCTTTAGCTCTCTTGCAAATGCTGCATCTTTCTAATACCCTATGTACATCCTTTATCATACCCTTCTAATAGAAATTCTCTCTCAATATGGCTAGGGTTCTCTTCTCACCAAAGTGCCTAGACAATTCGCCTGCATGTGCTTCCCTCACTAATAGTTCCCTCACAAATCCAGAAGGTATACATAACTTCCCAGGTTTATATAAAAACCCCTCAATCATGCAATAACCCTCATACATCTTTGCCCCCAAAACATTTTTCCATAACAACTCCGAATTCATCATCATGCACATATTGTTCCTTTAACAATTCAAAACCCAGCAGTTTTGATTGAAGAGAAGTGATAAGTACATACCTGCGTGACAAAGCGTCAGGAATAATATTCTGTTTACCCTTTTTGTACTTTATCACGTATGCAAAACCCTATAAAAACTCTACCCACTTGGCTTGTCGCCTAGATAGATTTTGCTGACCCCTGAAATGCTTCAGTGACTTATGATCTGTATAGATAATAAATTCTCTCGAGAGAAGATAATGCTGCCACATTATTAGAGCCTTCACTAAGGAATAAAATTCCTTATCATAAATAGAATATTTCAAAGTTGCACCACTCAACTTTTCACTAAAATATGCTATGGGTCTCTTTTCCTGCATTAATACGACACCAATCCTCATCCCAAAAGCATCACATTCCAGCTCAAAAACTTTGTCAAAGTTAGGTAAAGCCAATAATGGAGCATAAGTGAGTTTTTCTTTCACCTCTTCAAAACTCCTTTAGGCCCTTTCACTCTAGATGAAGGAACATTTTTCTTAGTCAGTTCTGTGAGAGGATTGACAATGCTACTGAAAATTATGGACAAAGCACCTATAAAAGGATGCTAGTCCATAGAAACTCCTTACCTCAGTAACTGAGGTAGGTGTTGGCCATTATCTGATTGTCTTCACTTTCTCCTCATCCACCCTAACACCTGAGCCAGATAGAATAAAACCTAAAAATGTTACCTCAATTTGGTAAAAGGAACACTTCTGGAGATTTGCTAATAGTTGTTGTGCCCTCAACATTGAAAATGCTGCCTGAAGATGCTCTACATGATGTTCTAGGTCTTTGTTGTATATCAGATTATCATCAAAATAAACAACAACAAATTTACCTTGAAACTCCTTCAATACATGATTCATTAATCTCATAAATTTTCTAGGAGCATTACTCAAGCCAAATGGCATAACCAACCACTCATATAGTCAATGGCGTGTTTTAAAAGCGGTTTTCCATTCATCTCCCTCTCTCATCCAAATTTGGTAATACCCGCTTTTAAGATCCACTTTGGAGAAAACTTGTGAACTATGCAACTCATCTAACATATCATCAAGTCTAGGAATGAGATACCTGTATTTGATGGTGATTTTGTTGATGGCTCTACTATCGATACACATTCTCCAAGTACCATCCTTTTTAGGAACAAGAAGGGCTGGAATAGCACAAGGACTGAGACTCTCCTTGACAAATCCCCGCTCAACCAACTCATCCACTTGGCGTTTCAATTCTCTAGCCTCCTCGAGATTCATGTGGTATGCTAGTCGATTTGGTAATACTGACCCTGGCATAAGATTGATGGCATGCTCTATCCCTCTCAAAGGTAGTAAACATGCTAGTAAATCATTAGTAAAAATATCAGTGTACTCATTTAATACCTGAGATACTGCTGAGGGTAGAGACTGATGTTCCTGCACCCTTAGGGCATATCTCAACTGTAGCAAGTATATTGGAGTCTCTTCTATCATAATTCTCTCCAACTCATCCTGTCCCATCAATAATACCTTCTTTTCCCTAGAATTATTAAACTACACTAGATCCCTTTTTACCTCAGATGGCTAACCGATCTATTGTTGAACCCTTTGAACCTCTAAAGGCGACATCAGATTTAGAATAATGTGCTTTCCCTCCTTCTATAATACATAAGTATTCTTGAAGCGATCATGTAAGACCATCTTGTCATATAACCAAAGCCTGCCAAATAATATATGGGATGCACACATAGGTAGAATATCACACTCAATTTCATTACAATATTTATCTCCTACACTGAATGGTACCCTAACTCTTTGGGTCACGTGCAAACTCCCCTGATCACTAAGCCAATGCAATTTATATGGTTTAGGATGTGGAGTAGTGGTAAGTTTTAGGTTCGATACTAACGATGTTGCTACCACATTGGTACAACTACCACCATCAACTATAAGGACACATAAATTTCCTTGTACCTTACAAGAAGTATGAAACAAAATTTTCCTTTGTTCATCATCCTTAGTAGTAAAAGTAGTCAATGTCCGATGCAATACATTAGTAGAATGAAACATTTCACTAGACATGATTGTGTTTAAACCCAACAACATAATAATTATCCTTACTTCCATGGTTCAAGTACACAACCAAGCCACAAATGAAGTATACACAACTACTTTCAAGTAGATAGAATTAAATTTAGCTACAAGTGTTTAAGTAATTATTTCAATTACTTTCACACTTTAATGACTTGTTTGAATTTCAAATTCTACTACTCACTTTCCTTTTTCTTGCTTTGGCTTCTCTCCACTTAAATACACAATTGGTAGCAAGGAAACACATACACAACACACCATTCACTACTACACAAATTCCCTTTATGGTCACAGTTTACAATGTTTCACGCCACCAACAACAAGTAGCTTGACAACACATACAACAACCAACACCGAATGTACACACCCTTCACTAAGTTTACAAAAAAACATACAACACTACATACAATCCTCCTTAAGCCACGATACACTTTCCACTTCCACAAACTACAACTAAAATCGTAACTTCAATGCAAAATAAGGCAACTCACTTTCAAATTAAAAAAGGAGTTCAATAAGTGCAAGATTCCACAAATGGTAAGAAGCTATTTCAAATTCAAATGACACACAATTAAACAATGACTTAATGTGTGTTTTGAAATTTCAAATTGGCTTCTTAATTCACACTTCAATTCTGAAATTTCAAATATGAAAACACCAGTGCTATGCCTCCAATTTTTTGAAAAATACACACAACACAAATCCACTTCACCGATTGAACACCACTCTTACTCCTTCACGGTTTACTTCCCATACACTACACATTCACAGCCAACAATCAAGGAATCCAAAAGTGTTCAAATCTCCAAGTGTTCAACCACTAATAAACAAGATAACAATTTAACAACACAATAAAAAAAATTCAAGTTCATGCCAACAATTTTCGGATCAAGGTGCTACTTAACAAACCCCTAATTTCCGAATTGAAATTGCATAATCCCTTCTCTTAAACCTCAAGCTCTAATACCAAATGATAATGTGCCTAAAATCAAGATTAAGTACATGCAAACGAACCAATTGAATAACTCCAAAAAATAAGATCAAAACTGGTTCAAAGTTGGAACAAATTTTGTGTGAACCCTAATTGTTACAAGATAATCCGAATGCTATATTTCAAAATAATAAAAATCACAATGATGAAATCCTCAATCGAATCATTGAATCAACTTAAAATCCCAAGAGATTTCCAAACATCAACAATCAAAACAAGACCGTGATCCTCCTTCCCAATAAGGTCAATTCACGGCTCAAAATGCGGCAAAATTGATGGTTAGAACTAATGTCAAAACCAATCAATCTTATAACATGATAAAGTGATTACAAATGAAATCAAAATCTGACCAAGAACAATCCTAATCAACCCTAGATATAACTCACTAGTGATGAAAAGGAAAATTACAACAAAGAGAATTGATATTACTTACAATTCACTTTGAAGCCACTTACCACAATTTCAATTTTTGGGATTAAAATTGATAAGAGCAATTTGGATTTAGGATAACCCTAACCCTCACATGTGAAGTGTATGTTTTGAAAATTTTCTAAAACTCCCCCCAAACCCTACTTAAGCTAGTATTTATACTTGCTCCTTTTAGGGTTAAAATGGTTAAAAAATTACAACTATGCCACTTTAGGGTGGCCGGTCTTAAAAGCACCTATTACAACCAAATAAAAGTGTACCAAAAGCTTACACATAAATAGTCTAAAGAAATAATTACAAATAAATAAAAATTAGTCTTCAAGATGCCGGGTCTTTAAAGTCATTAGATATGTGTCTTGATGAGGTTCTCGACTCACTCTAAAGTGTAGGTAATTTGGCACTCTATAGGACTGATAAATGTACCAATTGGAATGCACAACAATTATATGATGAGAATGAAGAAATTAAGTTAGCTTCCTCAGGATTAGGTTACTTTTGAAGGATTCTCAAAACCAAGTTTTGTAAGCTTTTAGCTCAGGCTCTAGTGATAGGTCCTGTGGGATGAAGTGATTAGTAGGTTTGGAAGAAGTTAAAAATTGGTGAATTGGGAAGAAAAGAACCAGTTGGGAGGTTCATGACCCGTGATGTTTAGAGAAGAAAAGAACAAGTTAGGAGGTTTATGACCATATCTATGCCTGTGTACCTACCCGTGTAACTATATATGGCCAAATACACACCTGTGTATTTGGGTTTGTAGAATGATGGAAGTGTATAAAAAGATACATGGCCACAATATACGGTTGTGTTCCCTATTGTGCTCATGTACACGGCTTACTACACGACTACATGCCTTGAGAACCTTTTTTTATTTGATTTCTTTTCTTATTATTTGAATTTCATTAATCCTAAACAATTAGTACAACTCTAGAAACTCTAACTAAGATTGGTTACATAAGTAGAAATTGCACTAAGAGATTGATTCTGTTGGTATTTTACCATGTGTGTAAGTAGAGGGGACATAAAGCAATTGACTTTACTCATGGTCAAGTGATGTGCTCAAAACCAAGTTCAAGTACAATCAAATGACTCAAAGAAAACAATCCTCAAGTCTCAATCAAACCGGTCCAATTTAACTAGGAAATTGCGTGACCCTAATGGAAATTTGATGGAATCCAATGGTTCAAAGATGCAATCAACTTCCACTAATGATCAATTTCACTAAACAACAATAAGACCAAGTGAAATTCACGTGAAATGGATGAATAAGAAAAACACAAAACCGTGATATATCCTCTTCCAACAATTCTAATTCACGCCAATCACTAAAATGGTATTGAATTCAATAACTAAACGAACAATCAATCTTAATAAGACAATTGTTCATGAATTACACTCCAATAGTTCCAAGAAAGATTCAAATCCACCATAGATATGACTCACTAGAGAAGAAATGAAAAACAACAAAGATGAAATCGATATGACTCACAATTCCCCTTTGTCGCACTCGCCATAATTCTAATTCTTGAGTTGAAATTAATAAGAGGTTTTGAATTAAGGATGAACCCTAATTCCACACGTGCAAGTGCTATGTTTGATCTGCAAAATATGGCCTCCTCAAACCCTCTTCTAAGCAAGTATTTATACTTGCTACTCCTAAGGTTAGAAAGTGATCAAAATTACAAGTTTGCCACTTTTAAGGTGGCTAGTCCTAAATGAAAATTACAAGGAAATGAAAGTGTCCCAAAACCAAATACAACAAAAAACTATTCATAAAACAATTACAAAGTACAAAATATCATAAGTCTTCATGAACCAATGCCTTGGAATGGAAAACAATCGCAGCGGATCTTTGATTGTCATCCTGAAAATGTTCTGTATCTATCAACTGTTGTAAGACATATTGGCATCCCATGGAGAATTATCATTGTACCTGTAAGATTATTCTCAAATATTTATTAGAATAAAAGACATAAAGTAAAATATGAGAGATTTAAATCATCATCCAAATCGGGTTTTGAAAATGTCGACTGTGCCAGAAATTTTCCCATCATCAAGCGAGGAATCAGATAGCCCCAACTCAGTAGATGATGAGACTTCCAACACGAATGCAAGCTGGTAAACCATAGGTAGGAGGCCTTTGAAAATGGGTTCTAGCTAGAGTATTTACAAGTTAGGGTAATGCCAGTAGATCTATTGGTGATAAAGATGATGGAGTTTGATATCATCTTAGGAGTCAAGTGGTTGTTACAGTAACATGCCCCCATTAATTGTCATAATATCGTTGTACACTTCAACATACCTGGAGGAGATTCCTTTATGTTTAAGTTAAAAGTACAGATACCAACAAAATTACCTATTTATGAGTTGTGGGGAAAGAGTATGTTGGCTACTGTAACAATTGAGGTAAGTGAATTAATGAGATTGGAGATGGTGTTAGTTGTGAAGGACTTTCCCAATGTCTTTCTAGAAAATCTTCTTAGTTTACCCCTAATTAGAGAAATTGAGTTCATTATCGACTTGGTATCAGGTACTGCACCAATATTGAAACCAATATACAGGATGTCACTAGTTGAACAAATTTGGTTGTGCAAATTAAGCTTCGGCTAACCATATCTTGATTCAAGCTCTTCATCAATTTTTAAAGCTTTTATAGGATTATTTTAGCAAGAGAACGATGAAATAACACAAATTTGACCATTAATTACACGAAATTTCTATATATATCATGAATTAAGATGGTCAAGATCTATTTGCATTCAATCTTAATTGATGCCCATAGAAGTTTTCCAATTTGAATGAAGCTAGAATAGTATAAGTAAGGGGTTGAGGATATGATAAATGATTAATAGAATATATTTGTAAACAAGATTCTAGATGAATTCAGTGAAATTACAAGAATTTTAAGGAAATATGCTACCTAATTAAATAATATTTTAATTTCAGGTATAATATATTCTTTAATCAACAAAGGAAAAAAATGAGTCAAGTTTCATGTGATTCAAAGTTAAAATGAAGAAATTTGATGCATTTGAAGAATCAACACAATCCAGTAAAATAGTCATGTTGAACTTGAAGGAAGACCAGAAGGATACATGAATAAATAACATGACCATGTTAATAGTCGTGTAACTTTCAAAGCAATAGAAGCCAAACATTACCATATAACATGACTATGTTGGAGGTGGTGTTGGCCATATCTCCCTAGATTTAGACGTAGTTGAAAGATTTAAGTTGAACACAACCTTAACATGACCGTATTGAAGGGTCATGTTGAGTTCAATGGCAGAGTAATATAAATACTAGATCTAAACCCTAAGAAAAGGAGAAGAGGAGAAAAAGAAGGAATTCTGAAGAGAAATATAGAGTTTTTACGTAATGAAGAGAAGAATTCCTTGAAGAAGCAGGAGTATAGAAGATCAAATTGTACAATTCGGAAGTACAAGATAGATTTCTACAAAGGGTTTTTCTTTCCATTATGATTTATTTCAATTTTATTGTTAGATTTTATATTATAATGACAGCTTAAATTCTTCTAGTATCTAGATTTGTGAAACCTTAGAATTATTATTTAAATAATTATTCAATAAATTCTTTATTATCTTAATTCAATTATGCATGTTCTTCATTGCAAGAATTTAATATTTCTAGAGTATTAATTCTTGATTGTTGATATTATATAAATAGATTAATAAATCATTTATATAATTAGATCTAATGTAATTGAAAAGAGTTGCATGCAATCCTAAAGATAATATGATATAAATCTTCCAAATTATGATCAAACCTAATAATGGAATTCATAGAGTGAATGTAATACAATTTTCGGGGTTTTAATTGGAGAGGGATCTCAATTAATCAACCTAAGATTAGAAGTTAATAAACTTGAGAAAGATATTAATTTGATTAAAGAATTTTTACGGTTAAGAAAATAAAGAATGAAATTGGAATTAACTTTAATAAATTAAATATGATTTTAGGGGGGAGCTAAATCTTGTTACATATCCTTATAACATTAATTCAAACTCTTTAGCAATATCTACTTTCTTTTCACTATTTTAATAATCATAAAATTTTGTAGTTAATTAATTCCTTTTAATTTGATGATTAGATAATAAAGTCTTAGTTAATATTAGTCATTGTAGTTTCTATGGGATGACATTCGTAATTAATTCACT
The DNA here is from genome assembly GCA_037954665.1 of Laguncularia racemosa. Classification (NCBI taxonomy): domain Eukaryota; kingdom Viridiplantae; phylum Streptophyta; class Magnoliopsida; order Myrtales; family Combretaceae; genus Laguncularia; species Laguncularia racemosa. The sequence continues at coordinate 4,427,389 of JBBMOL010000006.1, forward strand.
ATATTACATTAATCGATAAGTGCACTTGCCTATGATATCAAGTTTTTGGTGTTATTGTCAAGGACTAAAATATTAAGAATGCTTAATACTTTATTAATCTAATCATTTTTTTTCTTTTCTTTTCTTTTTTATTTCATCTTGGTTACTACGGTTCTTGGAGACCAATATAAAAAAAAAAGTATTCTTTTGCAGTGTATGACTAGGAGTAATTCAACAGACCTTCTAGAAATAGACCCTAAAATAGAGAGAACAGTCAACGGCTTGAGGAAGAGTGTAAATCAAACATTGGGCGAGCTAAATTTATGACCCCCCCAAAAAGTCAAGATGGAAAAAGAATACAAATTGGTCGAAATGGCAAATAATGGGAACTAGAATGTGATTAGGACTATGTTTGACTACGCAAGACCTAAACTCACTGGGACTTATTTGAGAATTGCTAGGCCAGTAGTTGCTGTGAATAATTTTGAGATCAAACCAAACATTATTTAGATGGTGCAGCAATTTGTCCAATTTGATGGCCTGCAGGACGAAGACCTTAATGCTCATATTTCCAGTTTTCTAGAAATATGTGACACCTTTAAAATTAACGAGGTTAGCGATGATGCCATATGCCTGAAATTGTTTCCATTCTCCTTAAGAGGCAGGGTGAAATAGTGGTTAAATTCCCTCCCACGAGGATCAATCACTACATTGGATGAAATGGCTGAGAAATTTTTAGAAAACTATTTCCCACCTGCCAAAACCGTAAAGCTTAGGAATGATATCTTTGCTTCTGCTCAGATTGAATCTGAGACATTATATGATACACGGGAGCATTTTAAAGATCTACTGCGATGATGTCCACATCACGGTCTCTCGCATTAGATGCAAATCCAAATGTTGTATAACAATCTCAATTTATCGACAAGGTAAATGATTGATGCTGCAGCTAATGGCACATTGAATACTAAAACACTTAAGCAAGCCCAAACCTTAATTGAGGACATGGCTATGAATAATTACTAATGGGAGAATATTAGGGTAAGGCAAAAAGATGCAAGGATATATGATGTAGATGCGGTGACGGCATTATCAACTAAAGTTGACACACTAACCCAAAAAATAGACGAGCTTTCAGTTGCACCACAACAATCTCAGATGACGTAGGGTGATGTTGTTGCTAGAGGGCTTCTGGATCAAGACCAGTTAGAATAAGCTAGTTATATGGGAAACCCCTTTAGGCTTTACAATAATCCCTATAGCAACACCTATAACCTTCGGTAGAGAAACAATTCAAACTTCTCGTAGAGTAATTAAGGCTAAAATAAACAACGAACCACACTTAACTCACCCTATCTAGATTCTAGCAACTCCCACTTCAAGATAAAAAACCAAGTCTGGAAGAGGTTCTAACCAAATTCATTCAAACATCAGACGCTCGATTCCAAAGCATAGAGATGTCTCTTAGAAATCAAGAAGCCTCTATCCATAACCTCGAAAACCAAGTAGGTCAACTTGCAAAACTAATGTCAGAAAGGTAATTGGGAGCATTACCTGGGAATACTGAAACAAACCCTAGAGAACATGTTCAGGTAATAATCCTTAGGAATGGAAAGGAGTTGTAGGTTGACAATTGCATAAAAAAAGATCAGGTGAGGACAAGGACTACAACCATTGAGAAGCAAAGTGAACTACCCAAGGAAGTTAAGGAGTTTAAACCACCTATACCCTATTTCGCTTGCTTAAAGAACAATCGCATAGATGAGCATTTTGGTAAGTTTTTAGAACTTTTTAAACAATTGCATATTAACTTACCCTTTGTTGAGGCTTTATTACAGATGCCCAAATATGCTAAATTTCTAAAAGATTTGTTGTCCAACAAATGGAAGTTAGAGGAGTTATCCATAGTGACACTCAGTGAGGAATGCTTAGTAATCTTACAGAATAAATTGCCTAAAAAGCTAAAAGATCCAGGGAGCTTTACTATTCCCTACTTAATCGGCACTTTGTTTGTAGAGAAAGCCTTAGTAAACTTGGGAGTGAGCATAAACTTGATGTCGTATAAACTCTTTAAAAGATTAGGATTACGAGAGCCTAAACTAACATGTATGAGCTTACAATTAGTTGATTGGTCAATCAAATACCCTATTGGTATTATTGAGGATGTGTTGGTTAAGGTTGGGACCTTTATTTTTCATGTTGATTTCGTCATTTTAGATATGGATGAGGATATAGAGGTCCCTTTGATCTAAGGTCGACCCTTTTTGGCCATTGCTAGAGCCATCATTGATGTTAGTGATAGCAAACTCATTTTAAGAGTCGGTGATAAAGAGTTGGCCTTCTTGGCCATTGCTAGAGCCATCATCGATGTCAGTGAAAACAAACTCATTTTAAGAGTCGGTGATAAAGAGTTGGTATTCAAGGTTCAAGAGGTGTTAAAGAAATCATTTAATCAAGATGATACATGCTAGTTATATGTAGGAATTACTTTATGAAGATCCCTTAGAGCTATGTATAGCATAAGGTGAGGTGAGTCTAAATGAAAACCCTATACATACAGAAACCTTAATTCAATTAGAATATAATGAGTTCATGCAGAGGCAAAAGGACTTTGAGGAAATCGATAAGGGAAAGCAAGTAAGATTGAAACCCTCCACTGAAGAACCACCAATGCTAGAGCTTAAGCAATTACCTGATTATCTAGAATATGCTTTTCTAGAAAAGGACTTTAAATTATCGGTGATTATCTCTTCTAATTTGTAGAATAGTCAGAAAGAAAAGCTCTTGCATGTTCTTAGGGCACATAAGAAATCTATCGTGTGGAAGATATCGAATATTTAAGGCATCAATCCTTCTTTTTGCACTCATAAGATCTTATTAGAAGACAACTTCAAACTAGTCGTTTAACCCCAAAGAAGGTTAAACCCGAATATGAAGGAAGTTGTCAAGCCTAAGGTAATTAAACTTATGAATGCAAGTTTGATATACCCTATTTCTGATAGCTCCTAAGTAAGTCTTGTGCAGGTTGTTCCTAAGAAAGGCGGTCTAATGGTGGTCCCAAATGAGAAGAATGAGCTCATCCCAACAAGGACAGTTATCGGATGGAGAGTGTGCGTCGATTATCGAAGGCTAAACAATGCTACATGGAAAGAGCATTTTCCCCTACCATTTATCAACCAAATTCTTGAAAGATTAGCTGGGCATATGCATTACTGCTTTCTGGATGGTTTTTTTGGATACTTCCAAGTTCCAATTGCTCCAGAAGATTAAGAGAAGACCACCTTTACATGCCCTTATGGTACCTTTGCATGCCGATGGATGCCTTTTAGCCTCTGTAATGTGCCAGCAACCTTCCAGCGGTGTATGGTAGCCATTTTTGAAGACTTGATAGAAGAAATAATAGAGGTCTTCATGGATGACTTCTTAGTTTTTGGAGACTCATTTGAGCAATGCCTTCACAACTTATATAGGGTCCTAACAAGATGTGAAGAGACCAATTTAGCCCTTAATTGGGAGAAGTGCCACTTCATGGTGCAAGAGGGAATTGTTTTGGGGCATAAAGTTTCGACTAGGGGGATTGAAGTGGACACTGCTAAGATAGAAACAATTGCCAACCTGCCTCCCCTGACCTCAGTAAAGGCCGTTTGAAGCTTCTTAGGACATGCAGGGTTTTACAGGAGATTCATTAAAGATTTCTCTAAGATAGCTAGGCCTTCGACGAGATTATTGGGAAATGATGTCTCGTTTATGTTCTCACAAAAGTGCTCTGATGCATTCAATGTTCTTAAGTATAAATTAACTAATGCCCCTATTATGGTCTCCCCCAATTGGAATATCCCCTTCAAGTTAATGTGCGATGCCAGTGACTTTACAGTTGGAGCCATGCTTGGCCAAAGAAAGGATAAACATTTCCAACCCATTTCATATGCTAGAAAAAACCTCACGGATGCATAGGAAAATTATATAACTACTGAAAAAGAGTTATTAGCTGTCGTCTTTGCATTTGATAAATTTCATTCCTATTTGATTATATCTAAAGTTATTGTTTACACTGACCATTCTGCTTTACGATACTTATTGAGTAAATCAGATGCTAAACTATGACTCATCCGATGGATCCTATTACTCCAAGAATTCGATATCGAGATTAGAGACAAAAAGGTGCTGAGAATCTTATAGCGGATCACCTATCCAGACTCGATAATCCAACCTTAGAGAAATTGGACAAAAAAGAGATTAATGATGCATTTCCTTAAGAACGCTTATATGCTGCCACTTAGGTAAGTGAACCTGACTCTCCATGGTTTGCTTATATAGCCAATTATTTGGTTTCTCACACTTTCCCTAAAGAGCTTTTGGGTCAGCAAAAGAAGAAATTCTTTGTTGAGTTGAAATATTATTTTTGAGAGGACCCCTACCTTTTCAGAATTTTTGCAGATCGGATTATAAGGAGATGTGTGTCTCATGAGGAAGGTTGGCAAATACTTAGCCATTGTCACACCAGACCAATGGGAGGTCATCATTATCCCAATAGAACCACTCACAAAGTCTTAGAAGTAAGATTCTTTTGGCCTACTTTGTTCAAGGATGCCCATAGGTTTGTAAAATCATGTGATAAATGTCAACAAATAGGTAATATTTCCCAACATGATGCAATGCCCCAAAATTACATTCTTGTTTGTGAAGTATTTGATGTCTGGGATATTGATTTTATGGGCCCTTTCCCAAACTCAGTAGGAAATAGATATATTTTAGTAGCCATAGACTATGTGTTAAAATGGGTAAAGGCTCAAGCCTTGCCCATGAATGATGTCGGGGTAGTTACCAAATTCCTCAAAAATCTATTTTCTCAATTCGATGCTCCTAGAGCAATCATCAATGATAGGGGCACACATTTTTGCAATACGTAATTTGAGAAAATACTTAAATGGTATGGTGTGGACCACAAGATAGCTACCCCCTATCACCCCTAAACTAATGGTCAAGTAGAAGTTGCCAATAGGGATTTAAAGAGAATTTTGGAAAAAATAGTAGAGTACTATAGGAAGGATTGGACAGATAAGCTCGATGATGCCCTATGGGCCTATAGGATAGCATACAAGACACCATTAGGCATTACCCTTTATAGACTTGTAAATGGGAAAGCATGCCATTTGCTTGTTGAGATTGAGCACAAAGCCTTTTGGGCGATTAAGCGTGTTAACTTTGACCTTGAGTATATAGGAACTAAATGAAAGTTTCAATTAGATGAACTTGAGGAATGGAGAGCAGCCGCAGAAAATTCACGGCTATATAAAGAACGGATCAAGTGCCTTCATGATAAGAGAATTCGTCAAAGGAGGCCATTTCAGAAAGGAGTCCATGTTTTACTATATAATTCTCACTTGAGAATATTCTCAGGTAAGTTAAAATTTCACTGGTCTGGTTTGTTCTTGGTCAAAGAAGTCTTCCCATATAGGACCATTGAAGTAACACATCTAAAGAAAGGAACATTTAAAGTCAATGGTTAGCGCTTGAAGCTGTACCTTGGAGGCGAAGCCGATCAATCGACTAAGGAGGAGTTTCGCCTCCACTCGCTTTTTGGGAGGTAACCCAACCATTAATTCCCTTAAGATTTGATTTTGAAAAAAAAAAAAGTTACTAGTATATTATTTTCTTTACAAGTTAATTTAAAACAATAATGACAAGATGAAGATCTTCCTTGAGCAGTCATTAGCTTAAATAAACATTTCTTATCTGAAATTATGAATTGATTAATTTGCTTGAGGACAAATGTTTAAGTATGGGGGAATTTAATAAATGATTAATAGAATATATTTGTAAAAAAGATTTTAGATGAATTCAGTGAAATTATAAGAATTTTAAGGAAATATGCTACCTAATTAAATAATATTTTAATTTTAGGTTTAATATATTCTTTAAACAAGAAAGGAAGAAAATGAGTCAAGTTTCATATGATTCAAAGTTAAAATAAAGAAATTTGATACATTTGAAGAACTAACACAATCAAGTAACAGGTCATGTTGAACTTAAAGGAAGATCGAAAGGATACATGAATAAGTAACACGGCCATATTAGCAATTGTATAACTTTCAAAGCAATAGAAGCTAAACATAACCATATAACACAACTATGTTGATTTAAGTTCAACACGATTGGGTAATACGACTGTGTTGGAGGTCGTGTTGGCCATATCTCCCTAAATTTGGATGCAGTTGAAAGATTTAAGTTGAACACAACCTTAACATGACTGTGTTGAAGGGTCGTGTTGAGTTCGATGACAGAGTAATATAAATACCAGATCTAAACCTTAAGAAAAGGAGAAGAGGAGAAAAAGAAGGAGTTCTGAAGAGAAATAGAAAGTTTTTAAGTAACGAAGAGAAGAATTCCTTGAAGAAGCAAGAGTATCGAAGATCAAATTAAACAATTTGGAAGTACAAGACAATTTTCTACAAGGGTTTTTCTTTCCATCATGATTTATTTCAATTTTATTGTTAGATTTTATATCATAATGGTAGCTAAAATTCTTCTAGTATCTAGATTTGTGGAACCTTAGAATTATTATGTAATTTTATTTAAGTAATTATTCAATAAATTCTTTATTATCTTAATTCAATTATGCATGTTCTTCATTATAAGAATTTAATATTTCTAGAGTATTAATTTTTTATTATTGACATTAATAAATAGATTGAGAAATCATTTATATAATTAGATCTAGTGTAATTAAAAAGAGTTGCATGCAACCTTAGAGATAGGATGACATAAATATTCCGAATTAAGGTCAAACTTAATAATGGAATTCATAGAGCGAATGTAATGCAATTTTAGGGGCTTTAATTAGAGAGAAATCTCCATTAATTAACTTAAGATTAGAAGTTAATAATCTTAAGAAAGATATTAATTTAATTAAGGAATTTCTACTGTTAAGAAAATAAAGAATGAAATTGGGATTAACTTTAATAAATTGTATATGATTTTAGGGGGAAACTAAATCTAGATACGTATTATTATAACATTAATTCAAACTCTTTAGTATACTACTTTATTTTCACTATTTTAATAATCCTAAAGTTTCATAGTTAATTAATTCCTTTTAATTTGACGATTAGATAATAAAGTCTTGGTTAATAATAGTACTTGCAGTCTCTGGGACGATATTCATAATTAATTCACTATATTACATTAATCGATAGGTGCACTTGCCTATGATATCAGGATCCGTTCCATGTACAAAACAATAGCTCGAAAACACTCATTCAAACACTTATTCGAGCACTCTCTCTCTAAACCCATATTCGCGAATCTCCACTTCTCTCCAAAAGTTCTCCAGGTACACTTAGCTTCGAAACATTGAGTTGGTGTCTTTGAGTTACTAGAGTTGTTTGGTTTTGGAAAACACCCACTTTTTCTTTGATTTCTCCTATATTTGTTCCAATCGAGTTCTTGAGTCTCCGCCACTGACCACTGTTGCCGCTGCCATGTCCATTGTCGAATAAACACTACCATACACTGCCGCTCCTCATCACCAACCACCATCACCTACGCAATCATCACCTTTCAAAACCACTAGCCAATGCCCTTTATCCTTCTAGTAAATACTAGACGAAGATGCAGAAGACCTAGAAGCTACTATGTTCCTTTGGGCATGCGACCTGACCTAAGGGTTGATCCAAACCTACTAAACTAGGTGAGTTTTTAGGTTTTTTTTTTTTAATATTATATATATTTATTATTTCGTTTATTTATATTGTTCTTTTCTTCTTTTTAAGACAGTTTTAAGAAAAAATAGTAATAATCATATATATACATCAGAAAAAAAAGTAAAAGTATGAAATAAGAAAAGAGAGAGAGAGAAATAATAATATTTAGTGCACTACATGTGGTTTTTAGAATTCTTTAGAATTATTAAAATTTAGGAAACTAATAAAAAATTTAAAAATAAATTAAAAAATAAATATGAAAGATTAAAAAAGTAACTTTTTTGTAAAAAAAAAAAACAAAAAACATTTTTAGGGTGATCTATAATATTTAGGGTTATTTTCTGGTGTGCAATTACTTCAATCTCATTGTTTCCAAAATAAAACAAACTAACATATACTAAAACTCCCATGTGAACTACGACATGTCTGATTTTAAATAGTAGGTACATAGGTATCTACGAGGCGACCTTAACAAAATATTTGGTTTTTTATTTAAAATTTTTACACAAACTAGTAACTAAATTAGAACCGATACACTCAATTAGTCTTAATTTAACATTTTTCTAGTCTCAATTGGGTGGCAATTCCATTTTCTCCAAATTAGATAAAAAATTTCTTAATCTTAATTGAGGATTTATATTAAATTAGCATAAGGTTTAATGTAAATCAAATTAAGAAAAATAAACCAGAATTTAAGCTCAACAACTTGGGTCGAATGTATTGTAATTTAAAGATAAAAACACTTCATATTTTAATCTGGCAAGCTCAACTATGATGAACTAATAAGACTATATGTCAATTAAAATTTTGAAAGCTCCAATCGATGTCCTTGCATAAACATCCTTAAAGACACAATGGAACTCAAATCAAACCGCATGGCTCAATCCAAGGTACAACACCAACTAAAGATGTGCGGTTATCTCAACCACTACTTATGACACGACAATTGAGACCATGAAGAACAAACTGCGTGTCTTCTTTATTGTAAAATAGGGCGCATATGGTAAACAAAACCAAATGATTTCAGTGTCCCTGTTCACGCTTGTAATCATGCCAAAGAGAGTTGACAGGCTTGCACAAGAGTTCCCTGAAGAATTGGGGACTATAACCTCTTTTCATTTTCTTATTAAGTTCGGCAATGAAGTGAACATTGGCTCTTTTGCAGAAGTCCAAAAAATAGGCAGTGACTGCGTGTCCCTCATCCCATTTGTTGCCTTGTCCAGGGCTAGGCTAGTGTGCAGCTGGAAAATCAGCTTTCAGCCTCACGTAGTCCGCAATGCCATAAAGCAGTCCGGTTAGTGCTTGCCCATTTCCATCCCATTGCCACACTCGAGCCATGCAATAGTAAATTAATTCCGTGAAATTTTTCATCAGGTCGCCGTGGAATCTTTCTATATAGTTTGCACCGATGTAGATTTCGCTTCCTTCAACAGCATAATTTTTGCCTAAGTTTTCAATAATAATCAACTTGACATTGGTTATTTGCTTAGTTTCCTTCCAAGCCTTTTGCTGGAAGAGCCACCAGATAAACACGGTGGCAGAATCCATCACTTGCTTAGTGAACTCCTCACCCATCTCGTTCTCATGTCGGATACCGCCTTTTGCATGTTTTGCAGTATTGACCACTTCGTAAGTGACTTTTCCGGCGGAGGTGGCCATCGCGAGGCTTACACAATTTGCATTCTATATATGTGGGGTGAAATTACAATGGAGTGTGTTTAATGTGTTTATGATTTGGAGTGGCTCTTCATCAACCTCCTACTTACAGGAAGAAACTTAGGCTTTTTTTGATTTCTAACTATCATGATTTCGTCTTTTGACCATGTCATAAGGATTGAATTAGTTGGTAAGACAGCTCATCTATAGGGCAGTAGAATAAACACAACAATCGAATAGTTGTCCACATATAGCTCAGGATGTCATTGGTAGTACAAAGCGACAAATTTTGGGCAACTTATCCTGCTCAAGGTCAATAGAGTTATTAATAATAAAACCGTAGCATATCAATTATATGAAGTGTGAATTCTCCCTGGACTAGCTGGCCGTTAGGACTTAGAAAAATTGGTCTTAGCATAAAACATTGTCTAATTTTAATCTTTAGTCATATTTCCAAACATGACAAAAAAAAAAAGGTTCCGTAGTTAGACTGGAGGTTTATAGTGTTAGGATAAAGCCTACAACACGGTAACGAATTTTAATGTAGATTTCATAGACATCCGAGGATGCATAATAGAGTTGAACGTTGGGATCTATGGAACTTTAAAACCTGTAGTTACTAATATGATTGGATACAAGTTTCAAAATAGAGATTTGATTTTGGGGATAGGTTTCAAGTCTAAATTTTTAGAGCTTATGGTTATGGAATAGGATATACGTATATGACCACTCACTCATTCTACAACTTGCTCAGAACTTGTACTCTATATTATAAGTCCTAAGTTTCAAGCCACTCTTTAGTTTCTCAAAAATACATGGGAACTTAGGAACCTAACCTCTACAATATCTATAGTACATAAAATTTGATTTTACAAATATAATGGAATTTCAACTATAATAAGTGTAATGGAAAGTTAATTATGCATTAATTCGCAACCCATTTTTAACAATAAAACTCTATCAAATAGTCAAGTTATATCTCAGCAAATCACTATTAATAATCCGAGGCATGGTTTATCTTTATGTTATTTTGTTATTACTTTGAGTTTTTTTTTTTATTAATATAACATTGACAAAGTGGTACTATTAACTTACAATTTTAACACCATAATTTTGGATATGGATTGTTGAAGTATTTTAATTTGAAAGAAAAGTAATAAATAAATAAAATAAAATAAAAATTACATGTTCCATAGGTATCCTAAAACCTAAAAAAAAAAATACATTTAAGAGATTACAAGTTTCAGGATGGCTTAAGAGATTGCATAGAAGGTTTTGATTTCAAACTTTTAAAACATCTACATCGATCTCATAGTTCTCTTGAAATAGATTCTAACCTATATACCAACAACACCCAAAACTTGATTTCATAGAAGTTGTGCGAAGTATTTTTTTCTAATGTTTTATACCAAATGTGCTCTTGTGATATGAGAGAGAGGAAAAAGAGATTTTAGGATAAAGAGATTCTATTATAAATAGAAATGAATTTAAATGTATATTATAGCATGCCACGGGGTGTGATGATTCTATTAGCCATTACATCATCATTCTATTTCCCTTAACCAATAAAGATAAAAAGGATATGCTCGTGTATTGATTAGATCATGAAAATGTTGAAACAAATTGCTAATTATATGTTTTGAAATGTAAATTATGTGTTTAGAAAGCTCAATGATTAACTAAAGTAGTGCCCATGTTAATCATGAGCAAAAGAGAGAGATTTGAAATATTTGTAGGAAAGGTCTAGACTTTTTGTAAAAAGATCTAGAGTATCCCTTGTTAGGAGAAAAACATAATTTGTTAGAACAAAAATTCCCAAAGCATTTGAAAAGGTCTAGACCTTTTTTGTCTACAAAAGCAAAAAGAGTTTGAACTAGACCCTTTTTACTACAAAATTTGTAAAATGTTATATTTGAAAGAGTTGTGACTTTTAGTTGAATTTTTGAAAAGTTACAAGTATTTGAGTTATATCCATTCAAGATTAAGGATCAAGATCAATTTATAACTGATATAAATCAAATCTATTGGATTGAATTCAAATCTTGAAAGATCATAACTCTTCTAAAGAGTCATATTCTTTCAAACTTGACTAAAATACTTAGTTGTATTTGGAAAAATTTTGCACTAAAACTCTCATAACAAATTTAGTGCGAGATGTGTAAGTTTTTAAGGAAAATAAATTCATTCACACTTTTAAATCCTTTAATTTCACATATCACTAAGCTAAATCATCTATAATATTTTCTTAACAATCTTAGAAAACTTAGAAATCATGGCTAGTGAAATGAACCCAGTTTTAAAAGTTATAAATCAAGAGTTTATCAAGATTAGTCTAGTTTGATTGAACAAGCTTCAATTGTTAGAGGAAGTGAGGCATAGCAAGAGTGTAAGGGCATAAGATCTTAAACAGTTTTGGTGAAATCAACTTTAAGATAGCATGTATTGATAAAAGGCCAAATTTGGAGAAACTTATAAGATATACAAGCACTCAAGAAATTAATGGCAAACCATTTCCATGTAAGTTATTGTAATTAATTTGATATGTGAAATATTTTTGATATGATCTTCGTGGTATGATGGCCATGCATAAAGTACAATTGAAATTTAAGAAATGCATTGAGAAGGGAAGTGAAACTAGTAAACTTGGTGATACATGTAATTTAAAAAATTGTTTTCACATGATAGTGTTTTTGCATAATGTAATTGATATCAATTGTTTTACACATGATATATTAATTCTTGTGAATAAAAGTGCATCATTATTCATAATGAAATTGAAAATGAGTATTTGAATATGTAATTTGAATTTGATGCTTGTAAGTTTGAATATACATGGGATTTTGTATATTGCATCTACAACTAAAGGGTATAAGAAGTAATTATGAAATTCATGTTACCTTTTACTTTTGAATTTCTTGATAGAGATGTTGATTTACTTGCAAATTGTGGTCTAAGTACTAGATGTGTATGTTTCTCTTGTGTTGATATTGTGCTTCAAATATTACAAAAAAAAAAAAAAAATGAACACAAGAGCATGCTACCAAATTTTATACACCAAAGGTTAAAATATGTTTATACTTTTGATCATAGTGTTACTAATATTTTATTCTAAGTGTATTTTTCATTACACGTGGAGAATAAATGGAATTATATATGATTAGTTTGCAAGTATGGAATTGCATATCATGACACAAGAAAATAAGCACACTATTGTTATATGTTTATGTATTTGTTGTCATGTGTTTATTTGTGTAAATGTTCTATTAGAAAATGAAAAATATTCTATTTACAATGTGCCTTTGTGATCTATATTGTAATTTATGGTATGAAAAATTGTTTATTTTAGAAGTTGATCTATGTGATGATGTTGAGATATTTGTTCTATATGAATTACAAAATGAGTTATTACAAAATTCTGCTTTTTACAAACTTTTTGTGTGATATTGGATAAATGATATATTTTGCACAATTCGATAAACTATATTATATTATATGAAGGGCATTAGTTGTATTATGTTTGTTATTTGTTATATGTTGACATGTTTTGTTAATTACATAATCCCATCTAGAAAAGTTAAAAGGTTTTCCTTGTTAAATTGTGAGAAGGATGGAAAGCAATATAAGGAAATTCTTGAAGTTTAGGGGTGGACAAAAGTTTAAGGCTAAAAGTATAAAAGGATATCTATGTAGATATATCCAAAATTCTATAGACAAATGAAGTTATAGTATGAATAAAACAAAAGATTTAATTTATGAACAAACTTAGTGTTCGGAATTAAATCTAACTCGATAATGAAACTCCCAGCTGTGAAACAAAAGTTGTTTTAAATAGAACATTAGTGAAGCATGTCTTTGTGATTTGTAATGATAAAAATGGGATGAATATGGAAAGTGTAAAAGTTTTGCACTTATCAAGTTGTTATAAGACTTAAGTCAAATCTTTAAACATAGAGATAAAACTTTGACTTAGGTTATTGTGTCAAATAGTTTCATAAAAAATATTTTTCAAATTGGTTTTGGTTTAAAAAATATATAGAGAGAGAGTGATCATGTGTCAACACGAATGACATAAAGATCTATGTGATTAACTTAAATATGCTAGGGAAATCAATGTGTATCTGACTTTTTAAATTCTAGTTGGTGAATTTAAATAAAGTAGATACTAACTAAATGTTAAAGGTGTAGAGGTAGTGTGATAAAGTAATAAATCAATGAGTTTGATTTATACTATATGCTACACTCAAACAAATATAAAAATTGTTATGTAAAATTTGCTAGTGGTAAAAGAATAAATTTAAGTAATGCCAATTAGTTTTACAAAGTTTTAATTTAATAAATTTGTTACATTTGGTTTACCAAAATACACTTAATTACAACTTACAAAATGTAGAGACAAAGTAGTCTTAAACTCTTATAACTAGTAGTGATGAAGACTCTACCTTATTCTAGCACATTACTAGTTTCAAGGCTTAAGGGATAAAAACAAATTACCATTAACTGTGTGTACTATAAGTACCATAAGTTAAAAGAGGATTAAATATGGTAAATATCTCTTAATAGATAGATTATATATCTAAATCAATAATTTTGATGAATCCATCTATTTGAACATAGGAGTGATGTTTCCCCTAACAAAAGTTTAAGGAGTTTACTTTCGCAAATATTTATGAAACCAAGATGAATGCATGACCATAAAGATGCTACCTTGAAATCTACTAATTGAATGTGAACATCTTTATGCACGTAAATTCTTCGATGGTGACACATAGCGTGAAAGTTCAAGGCATTTGGCTACTTAGCACCCTGCTGTAATTTTGAGGATTTTACATTAAGGAATAGTTCAAATCTAATGACACTATTTTTTATACATAATCATGGAGATGTTTATATATGTAGATAGTCAACAATCTAGTGGCGGAATGTTGAAATAAATTGCCAACTATGTGTTTTGAAATATAAATCACGCGTTTAGAAAGCTTAAGGATTAACTAAAGCGGTACTTGCATTAAACATGAGCAAAGGAGAGATTTGTGATGTTTATAGGAAAGTTTTAGACCTTTTATAATAAAAGGTTTGAAGTACCCCTTATAGGGAGAAAAAAAAATTCATCAAAGCAAAAAGGTCTAAAGCTTTTTTGTTTGGAGAAGCAAAGAGTTTTGACCTTTTTTAATGCTTTGAACCTTTTTTTATTGTAGAATTTTGTAGAGCATTATATTTGAAAGAGTTGTGACTTTTAATTAAATTTTTAAAAAGTTACAAATATTTGAGTCATATCCATTCAAGATTAAAGATCAAAATCAGTTTATAACTGATATAAATTAAATGTAATGGATTGAATTCAAATCTTGAAAGATCATAACTTTTGTGAAGAGTCATGTTCTATCAAACTTGACTAAAAGTGTAAAAAGTGTTGCTCTATTTTTTGTAGAATGTTTTTGCATGAATTTAATGAATTTTTCTACACTTTCCCTCTCCCAAAATCATTGCAAGACATAACACATCTCATATATATTCATAGTGTGGCTTAATACTAGAATTTAATTCAAGTATCAACACTTAGTTGTATCTTGAGGAAACTTCGCACTAAAATTCTCATAGCAAGCCCAGTGTGGGAAGCGTAAGTTCTCTAAGGAAAGAAAATCCATTCATGCCTCTAAGTCCTTTAATTTCTTGTTTCATTAAGCCAAGTCATCTACAATATTTTCCTAATAAAGGCGAATAACTCCAATTACTCCTTATAATGATCCGATCACAACTCTTCCCATGAAGGTATCAGTTTTGTCTTTTAGTGCAATAGTTTACATGGATGGCATGCATCACTCTCCACTAAGCACACTTAACCTTAGAATTTTGGTAAACTATAGATCACTACATGAAAAGATGTCTCGATTATTAGAGTTTTATCATTTTCTATTTAAGGGATATCATGATCTCCCTCACTTATAGAACTAATATCCTCATCAATTTCGTTATATAGGTCCAAGACTACAATAGGTAGAGACTTTGCCCTTCTGATTGGTGAACTGCTTTAATACCATCTTGTAACGATCCAATTGGAACTTCTCTCACTAAGGTATTTTCCACTTTAATGTGAAACACCTTATGGTTTGTCTTTTAGTATAGTTACTTCCTAGGAGATCACCCATGGCTCCTCTCTAAGCACACTCAACCTCATAATTTTAATAAACACTAGGCCACTACACCAAAAGACATTTTAGTGATTAAAGTTTTATCACCTTTTATTTAAGGGATGTCATATATCGGTAAGACAAATTATTTAATTAGAAGATCAAAGTGGATGTCCTAAACTGTGCAACGTAACATGTTGTCGTGCATAATTTAGGGAGAGAAAGAGAGTGGGAGATTAGAGTGGGGCTAGTATGGTGGTTAGGTTAGAGGAAGTGGTGGGCAATAATGTGCAACCAATGGTAGGTGTGAATTTTTGTTGTTTCTTTTTCATTTTTTCTAATTTTTTAAATCCTTTTTTCATTTTACCTTTTGTTTTCTTATCCTTTTTTTCTCCCCAATGCCTTTTAATTAAATAATTTGACATGGCAATGCCATATAACATATTCAATCATGTGAGCATCCATATATGCAATAATTATGAAGCCAACACATGTTAGACGAGGGAAAGGATATAATTCTAAAGTTAGCTATGTCAATTTCAAATGTTTTCATGAATTAATTTTTAATTTGCCCTATTATATATTTGATGTTAATTACTAGTTTTCTAGATGCTTAAGTATAATATGATTGTTTAAAACATGTTTAATGCCAAAAAACCTAAGACATATATAGCTTGTCACATGTCATCATAGGGTAATGACATGTAAAGGCTCAAAAGCAACTATAAACTCCATAATTTGTAATATATGCCATCATATAACCGCAAAAATCTCTAAATAAACACCTACAAGTAGCTCACTTGAGTCTTACTCTATAACAACAAATACAACATCTACAATTATCAATTGCAATCTATGCTCCTATAATAACTAACAAACTAATGCAGTTAGAATAGAATATCAACTACATTAACTAGAGTCTGTCGCCACAGCACAATCCTCATATTAACATTACAAACACTAACATTTGACCACCTCTTGCAAACCTTAGTTCTCAAAATAATAGTACTCAACCTCATCTCCCATAGTAAGATCCCCGTTTGTCTCATCATAAATTACCAATTCATCAGATGTACCTATAGCTAAAAAAGAATTCCCTTAAAAGGGGTAAGCCATTGCGTTGTATATGTATACCATAATCACATGTGCATGTTAAACATATCACAAGCACATATGTGCATGCATAACATATAGTTCACATAAACTATGTAATTATTTTGTAATTTAGTCTCACATACAACACAATCTTGGCATCCAAAGAGTTGGAGCATAATGTAGTTATGTGCACTTATCAATTATAGTATAGTAGATTGAGTACAAATGTCGTTCCATCGAGACTATAAGTACTAATATTGACCTTTACTCTATTGTCTAACTGGAAAATTTTTAATAAATTCAATAAAAGTAAAAATCTTAACTAACTTACTAATTAACTATGAGACTATACAGTATTGGAAAAGCAAAGTAACAAGAAATTAACTTCAAGAATGCAAGACTATATATGTTGACATTGTTTCCCCTAGAATTAATCATGCAACTTATTAAAAATCCTTCAATTCCATCTTTAACTTCTTGACTGGTAGAGTTCTTTAAATGAATTAGCAACTTTCTCAAGTTTACTAATTTCTAATCCTAAAATAATTAACTAGAATCTCTTCTTAATTAATTTTCTTAAGATCAAATTAAAAATTTACGAATTCTTTTACTAGATTAATCTTAATTTGGAAGAATTATGCTCTCCTATCTCTAGGATAATATGCAATTCTTTTCAAATATGTTTGGATCTAATCATATACAAGATCTCTCAATCTATATGCATAATATCAAATAATTAAATCAACACCCTAGAAATATCAATTCAATTCAAAGAAAAAACACATAATTGAATAAAAAAAACTTAAAGATTTCATTAAATTCGAAAAAGAAAAGATAAATTACATATAATTTTAAGTTTCATAACTTTAGATACTAAAACTCTAAGCATTAAACATGATGTTCAAAGAAAATTGCAAGAAAGAAATTTGAATTTAAAACCCCTTTCATCTAATGATTCTTCACTCTTAAAGTTGAGCAAGTTGCTCTTCAAGTCTTCTTAGGTCCAAGAGTTTCTTTAATTTCGTGTGTTTCTCCCTTGGTATAGGGTTTCCTCTTTCTCTTTCATAGTGCATGCAAAAATTATAAAAATTGCTTTAACATGACCTATCAACATGTTCATGTTGATCAAATCTTCTTCAAATCTTGCAAGTATCATCCAACTTTTAATGAGAACACGACCGTAACGTGGTCATATTAGTTGGGTCATGTTCCTTCAACATAGTCTACCTTAACATGATCATGTTAAATTCACTTTTGGTGTCGAAAGTTACATGACTTGTCAATGTTCGTGTCTTTTGCCTTGCTCCTCGCTACTTAACATAGCCATATCAAATGACTATGTCAAACTTCAAGTACTCTTAACTTCTTCAATTTAACTTCAAATCAAGTCCAACTTGATTTGTTTTTCTCCTTTTCTTTCCAATTATTCATGAAAACTTGAAACCATAAATTTTTATCTAATTAAGTAGAAATTTCCATTAAAACACACCTAAATCATAATTTTTTTTTTATAAAAACTTAATAACAAAGTTATACAATCTAACACTTATCAAGGTAACACAAGACCTCGATCACACATGTATATAATATATACATATACGACATGAGTACTCCCAAATGTTCATGAGTTCATGAGTCACCTAAATCTACCTAGATCATTTTGGTGCATAACTCTACTTGGGATGATGTCACACACCGATCATCGGGGTGCTACTCCAAGATCACTAGTACTATTGGTTCTTCAAGCCCAAACAAGTATAAGCAGCAATCCTTTACTAGTCAGATAGTTTATTAGGTTCATTAAGTTCTATCCTAGCAAACATAGTCAATAAGCATAGTATGCACATACTTGAAATAAGTAGCTCATCTAACTCTTGATCTCTCAAATCTTTGGCTCTTGATATAGATCATTATTACAACTCTCTACATGCAACACAACATTTATGATTTCCAATTACAATTAATGTGGTTTAAATGTTCAACTTTGGTTTAACTTCTCTTACCTTTTGACTAACCCCATGTCCTACCCTTATCTCTAAACCCCCATACACCAAAAAGGATAAAGGATATTGATTTGGAAGGAAAATAGCTTAAAAGGTATTGATTAGTGTAGAAGATTTGTAAATAGGGGTAAAAGTTCATTAAAGTTAATTAAATTTACATTTGGGTGTAAAAAGTATTTAAAATTGGTCAAATATAATTAATTATGCTTATTTAGGGATAAAAAAAAAAGTAAATTTAATCAATGGAAACCTTCTAGAAAATGAAAAGAGTGTTTTTGAGAAAAAATAAAAGATAAGCACAAAAAGATTCAGACCAATTTCAAATCACCTAAATCATTTAAATGTTTTAAAAGGTTAGAAGCTCTTAGTAAGCAATGCTCTAAACCTTTTATAAAAGGTTCAAAACTTTTTAAAGCTTTCAAAACAAGGGATCCTCTTGATAGATGATGCTTCGGACCATTTCACAAAAGGTTTAGACCTTTTGTTAAAAAACTGGGCTAAACAGGATTTTGAAGTCACAAATGCTTCGAACCTTTGCTATAGAATTGTAGAATTTGTAGTTCGACATGTGTAGGATGCCCCATAACTTAATCTAAACTTGTAACATATGACTCCAAATACCCTTCATCCCTTATAAACTTCTTAACCTTCATTGCTAAATGGAATTTTGAAGTTTTCAAATGCTTTAAACCTTTGCTATAGAATTGTAGAATTTATAGTTCGACATGTGTAGGATGCCCCATAACTTAATATAAACTTGTAACATATGACTCCAACCATCCTTCATCCCTTATAAACTTCTGAACCTTCATCCATTCATCCTTTTTTAACCATAGATTCTTACTTTCAAAGCTATCACAAATTTCTAAACCACAAACTTTATATGGAACTAATCTTTTCACTACAAGAGGATTATTCAATAGAGTTTCATCAAAATCAATGGAGAAAACTTACTTGAAATTACAAGAATTCTTCCAAACATACACTTTGATTATTCCTCACCAATAACACATTACAGCTCTAGTTCTACATTTAAAATTCCACCTTCGTCGGTTCTACTTGTTATAAACTTGAAAGAATGTGAAAGAAGGATCGCTTACCATTCAAATTCACCTTGCTTTGTAAAGTTGGAAGAGAAACTGCTAAAGAGGAAGAATGTACATAAAGAAGGAGAAAGGGGGGAAACGTATTCTAGAAATAAGCAGTTGAGGGTTTGAAGAGGGACAAAAATACAAAACTGGCCCTAGTCTTAAGATGTAATGGCTAAACCACCCTTACATATAAAATGAATTATTTTACACAAATTCTGGGTATTACAACATGGGTCGAATGTATTGTAATTTAAAGATAAAAGCACTTAATATTTCAAACCAGTAAACTCAGCTACGATGAACTAATAAGACTCATTATATTAATTAAAAATTTGAAAGCACCAATGGATGTCCATGCATAAGCATGCTTAAAGACACAATGGGATTCAATCCAACCGCATGGCTTAATACAACACGAATAAAACAACAATTAAAGATAAGCGGTTATCTCAACCGCTACTTATGACACAACTAGCAAGACCATGAAGGACATATTGCATGTCTCTTTTATTGTAAAATAGGACACTCATGGTGAATAAAACTAAATATGTTCAGTGTCCGTATTCATGCTTGTAATCATGCCAAAGAGAACTGACAGGCTTGCACAAAAGTTCCCTGAAGAATAGGGGACTATAACCTCTTTTCAATTTCTTATTAAGTTCGATAATGAAGTGAACACAGGTTCTTTTGCAGAATTCCAAAAAATAAGCAGTGACTGCATATCCCTCATCCCAACTGTTGCCTTGTCTAGGGCTAGGCCGATGTGCTTCTGAAAAATCAGCTTTCAGCCTCACGTAATCCACAATGCCCTTAAGAGTCCGATTGGTGCTTGCCCATTTCCATGCCGTCGCCACACTCGAGCTATGCGATAGTAAATTAATCTCGTGAAACTTCTCACCGGGTCACTGGGGTATCTTTCTATATGCTTTGGATTGAGGTAAATTTCACTTCCCTCAACATCACGATTGTCGCCTAAGTTTTCAATAATAATCAACTTGACATTGGTTATTTTCTTAGTTTCCTTCCAATCCTTTAGCTGGAAGAGCCATCATATAAACACGGTGGCTGAATCCATCACTTGCTTAGCCGGCTCCTCACCGATCTCGTTCTCGAGTCGGATACCGCCTTTTTCATGTTTTGCAATATTGACCACTTCATATGCAACTCTTTCTTTCTGTGGTGGTGGCTATCTTGAAAGTCACGTCCCAAAAGAGAGTTTGGAAATTTCCACTAAAACTTATCATGTCATTTATGCACATGTTATATGATTACTGCCTTGCAAGTCAAATATCGTAAAACTCTAATTAAATATTAAATCAATTACAACTAATCATATTACGCATAATTATAAAATAAAAATATAACTATGGATTTTCATATTGTACAGTAGACCAAGATCGCAAAAAATCGGAATCCCTTAACATCTAAATAATCTACCAATTACAAATCTTACTATATTATTCTTGATTTCAAAAGCTCTTGTCACATCATTTCTTCTCCCATCCCAAGCTTTTGTTATATTTCCTGCAAGACAATCTATGGAAGGGTGAGCGCACTATGACTTAGTGAGATGGGAGTACAATACTCTCAATACTACACATGCATAAGTAATTCCAAACAAGTTTTCAATTATATATTATGCATAAGCAACCATATGCAATGCAACATTGCACGCAGTCTTTCAATAAATAACATGAAGTCCAAGGTTTGCACCCTCCTTGACCTTGGCTTAGAGATTCGAATCATACCATTAGTGCTCGGGTCTTAAACTCAATTTATTACTTTTATCTCTTTATTAGAGATTGTCTCTTAATTTCAATGTCATAAGCTCAAGTGTTACTACACACCAAGTAATAAACACCCTCAAGGATAAACCGGACTCGGAACCATCAAGGTGCAATAATCCCTTAATCATTTAGTTCACACTTGACGAAGCAGTAATCCTCTGATTACTTCCGATGCTTCCTATAGTAGTGATGACCTTCAATGTCATGCAATGTATCATGTAATGCATGTTTGGTTTTAGTTAAGTCCAATCCTTTAATTAATTGGTTTAAGGTGATCAAACAATATATAATTACAAGTCAATTCACATTAAAGACAATAAACTATTAAGGCATTTAAGGAACACAATTCCAAGGGCAAGCACAAAGAAACCAAGTCAACCCCAGAAGCAACATAATCTATACTTTATATTTACATTCACCACTACCAGAAGATTGAAGCATTACACATCATGGATAAGTAAGGTAAGCTAGACCAAACAGATAAAATCAAGCGAATGAGGCAACAAAATCATAAAGAAATAAATTTTAAAAATGAAGTGACATTCGAGGCTAGATCAATAATAGTATAATACAACCCAATCTCATCAATTGTCAAATCAATCACCCAAGATTGATCTACAGTTCTTATTCCTTAACACAACCGTGTCATTTCACTCTTTAAGTGCTCAATTCTCTACATTCTAAAGCCAAACAAGGTGACCAAATGTACCCTCTTGCAATATCTTCAATTATCAAAATCCCAAAATTTGTAAAAATTAGACTACTAATATATATTACATAATTATCAATCACAATTGCTAAATCTACATTGTTACAATCCACACTCCCATTTATGACTTCATTGTCTTAATCAAGCAACTTTCTATTATTATTATTATTATTATTATTATTATTATTATTATTTATTATTATTATTATTATTATTATTATTATTATTATTATTATTATTATTATTATTTATTATTATTATTATTATTTATTATTATTATTATTATTATTATTATTATTATTATTATTATTATTATTATTATTATATTATTATTATTATTATTATTATTATTATTTATTATTATTATTATTAATTATTATTATTATTATTATTATTATTATTATTATTATTATTATTATTATTATTATTATTATTATTATTATTATTATTATTATTATTATTATTTATTATTATTATTATTATTATTATTATTATTATTATTATTATTATTATTATTATTATTATTATTATTATTATTATTATTATTATTATTATTATTATTATTATTATTATTATTATTATTATTATTATTATTATTATTATTATTATTATTATTATTATTATTATTATTATTATTATTATTATTATATTATTATTATTATTATTATTATTATTATTATTATTATTATTATTATTATTATTATATTATTATTATTATTATTATTATTATTATTATTATTATTATTATTATTATTATTATTATTATTAATTATTATTATTATTATTATTATTATTATTATTATTATTATATTATTATTATTATATATTCAAGTGAATTATATAATTAATTCAATACATTATATCAAATTATACTCGTATATTAACTCCAAATTCCTATATATACTTTATTGGTATTTTATACATAAACTTATTGGGTTAGGAAAAATACATATCTATATACAAATAGACATAATTAAGGAGGTTTTGTTAAGAAAAAAAGGCAAAATAAATAAATAAATAAGGTGGGCTTGTCTTTTAATTTCTTTATTATTTTTTTCATAGTGATCAATAATTTAGAAATAATAAATGTATACATATATATTCATGCGGTCAATAATTAATATATCTATTTATATATATATATATTTTCTTTTGAATATGTACATATATTTTATATTATACTTACATTTTCTTTTCCTAAGCTATTATTAAATATATATATATATATATATATATATTGTACATACATATATGCATTGTTGGAAAGAAAAAGAAAAGACAAGAAAAGCAAAAGAAAAAGAAAAGAAAAGCCAAGAAAGCACAACAGAAGATAGAGAAAAGAATGAAGAAAAAGGAGAAGGAACTCATAGAGACAAAAGGGAACTAGAGAAGGAAAAAAAATTATTATAATACTACAATATCTAAACATAATAAATTGCATAATATATATTATATTATAAGTAATATATAAATACTATACTATATCTCAAATTTTTTTACTCACTTGATCTCTTAGTTTTAAAATTCCAAATAACTTAGGGAAGTTATGTAAATTCGAATTTTTTACCTAGTAATAAATGAATAACAAACTTAAAACTAACTTTACTAGTTAAACTCACTAAACTTAAAATAAAAATGAAATATATATATATATATTTAAATTCATATGGATTTTAGTTCAAATTTGGAATTTGAAATTTGCCTAGTAAATGTAATCTTGTTGCGAAGTACTCCTTTCAAGGATCGTAATGGTGCTTACGGTTTTTGATTTGAAGTTAGTATAAGGAAGATATGAATTTTTGAAGTTTTGGGAAAATTTTAGTTTTCGTGCCCAAGGAAGAGAAAGGAAGAAGGAAGAAAGAAAAGAAAAGAGAGGAAGCTAAGAGAAGAAGGAAAAGAAAGTGAGGAGAGAGAAAAGACAAATGAATTTATATGAAAACAGATTAGGTGAGTGGATAATTATTCGATTATAAGTTTGATTTATATGTATATTAATATTTAATTATATTATTTAAATTATAATATTTTTATATAAAAATTTATGTATATATTAAATAAAATGTTATGAGTATAAATATATATTTAAAAATTTTATTTAATTATCATATATATATAATTTTAACTCTTATTTTTTATTTATTATATTTATCTAATGAATTTCGTTTCTTTCTTTCTTTATTTTAAATTCTATTATTATTTATTATAAATTTCCATTGTACATAAGTTATTAAAATAGTATTAATATATTATAATGATTAATTTTTTATTACTTTTCTTAAAATTTTTAGAATCAAGAAAATATTATATTTACTATTATAACTTAAAAATACTTATTATTTCATTTTTTTTAATTTTAGTATAATTTTTCAAAATTTTTGGAGCATTTCCTTATATACAATTATTATTCTATATATGTCGACTGGAGCTACAATGGAGTGTGTTTTGTGTGCTTATGATTTGGAGTGGCTGTTCATGACCCTCCTATCCATCGGAAGAAACCTAGGCTTTTGATTTCTTGCTATCATGATTGCGTCTTTTAACCACATCATAAGGATTGAATCAGTTTGTAACCACAGCTCATCTAGAGGATTGTAGAATAAATATAACAATCGAATAATTGTCCATATATATCGTAGGATATTACTCGTAGTATAAGGCAACAAATTTTGGGCAACTTAACCTGGTCAAGGTCTTATAGTTATCAATATTGAGTTCGCAGCATATCAATTATTCGAAGTGTGAATCCATCATGCACTAGCAAGGCATTAGGACTTTGAAACATTAGTCTTTAACTTAAAACACTGTATCTAATTTCAAACGTTAATCTCATTTCAATTTTATCGGATGCCAAAGAGAATGTGGTTAGTCATATTTCTAAGCATGAGAACTAGGGAGGTTATAGTTCATCTACATCCATCCTAATGAGCCATTTATTGAATCGTCGCAATTAACGTTCAATCTCGAAAAGAAGGAAGAGATTTTTGAAAAGTAGGTTTTTACGATCCAATAAATAATCAAACCTATTTAAATATTCTTATTATTCTATATTTTCTTGAAAAAGGCATTCTAATTTTTTAAATTAGGGATACTCACTCTTTTCAGCTTGACTAATTAATAGAAAAAAAAAAAGTTATTTTGAATTAGGTAGGGAAGGGGTTGCCTTTTTAAACTTTTCGATCTATCTTTATGTAATAAAATATGGAAATAGAGCACGACAAAAATAGATAAGGATATCCCAAAAAAAAAAAAATTTGTATTTTTCTTTTTCAATTTTTACTCTATACAAGATCTAAAAAAAAATAAAATAGAATTGTTTGAACAATAGATGTCTCCATTATGTTGGTCGCAAATACCACTATTTTTTGTGTTGTACAGTATTAGGATAAAGCATCGCGGTAACGAATTTTAATGTATATCGTATAGCCATCCGAGAATGTATTGTTAGGCGTGTAAATAGGCTTATAATTTTTTCCTAGTAGAGATAAGTTTTGCATATATTTTGTTATTTTGTTTCCTAATTCCTTGCTTGTACACTTGTATATATATTTACAACCTCTTAATGAAAGTCATTACTTTTGCTTTTCACAATTGAATCTCTTCCTACATGATATCAGAGCTCTTGTAAAAGGTCCTAGGGTTTCCTAAGCCGCCGCTATCCACATATTCTTCCGCTAGCCCTCATCACCCCTCTTATGTTCTTATGGCTTCCCAAGAGTCCCAACTCACCTTGAAGTCCATTAACGTAGAACTTGATGGTCCGAATTACACCTACTAGGCCAAGTCTATGACCTCGGTTCTCAAGGGTATGGCGCTTTGGAAAATTGTTACAGGAGTCTCACTTAATCCCTCAACGCAGGTTAATGCATCTTATTCTGACATTGAATTATGGGAGTGCAAAAATTACTTTGTCATCTCTCTCATTTGCATGAACTATTTGAAGGCGATTGCTATGTCTATTGCAGATTCAGATTCAGCCAAAGACGTTTGGGATACACTCAAATTGACTTATTTGCAAAAATATCTTGCTCGTCAATTTCGATTGAAATTAGAGATTCATCAAGTTCGTCAAGGTAACTTATAGAGCATATCAAATTTTTTTCGCACAAATGACTATTTTATGGGAATAGTATTATCTTACTTTGCCCGAGACCTTAGTTTCAAATAAAAAGTTTAAATGTTATTTGGAAGAAAACAAAACCTTTTAATTTCTTCATGCACTCAATTGTGATTTTGAATATCTTAAGGGGTCTATCATCCATCGATCTCCACTACCATCTGTTAAAGATATTTTTCCTAAATTAATCTTTGAGCAAACTCATCGAAACAAGGTTCTTGATGGTGCTACTGATTCTGCTCTTGCTCTTACATCTAAACCTCATGGTAATCATCAGTCAGGAGAACGTAAAGGTTATTGTAATTATTACGAAAAACAGAGCATACTAAACAAAATTGTCTTTGTTTGCAACGCAAGAATCAGCTCACTAACCCTAAAGTGATGACTGCCACGTTGTTCATCAACCTACCAACTTCGGTCCCCTCTCTTGATGGCTTGTTTTCCATGAGCCAATTGCAGACTGCAGTTCAAGGACTGGTTGAAAATGTTGTTAATCAAATTATGCAGAAAGAAGGTAATTCTATTGCAGCTTCTGTGACCATTATTCCAGGTATGCCTCATAAACCCTTATGGTTTTTGGATTTAGGCGCGTCAAATCATATGACCTTTTTACCTAATCTTTTTTTGTGCAAAATTTCCTATATCTCCAAATATTTCTATTGTCTACACTATAGATAATTGCTCTCTTGTCACCAAGCAAATTGGTACAATTTAATCATCTAAATTGACATTACCACATGTTCTTTATGTGCCTCAATTAACTATGAGTTTGATATCAATTTTTCAACTTTGTAATCAAGATCTGTGTGTTTATTTTAATCAAAACACTTGTTATATACAGGACTAGTGGATAGGGACGCTATGTGGGAAGGGGCGTAGGTTTGGTCGTCTCTGTCGCCTTAATTATCTCCAGGTTCCCATTAGTTCACCTTAACTTGCCACCTTCGTCTCTCTTTCTCTCTGGCATGATCACTTAGGATACCCCTCCACATCAAGAATAAAGACTTTAGTTGATAATGGTCGTTTAGGCTCTGTTTCTCCAACTTCAAAATCTGATTGTCAAAATTGTATTTTAGGAAAACAACATTCTATTCCTTTTCCTTTGAGTAATTCACGAAGTAAAGCACCTTTCGATTTAATCCATAGTGATGTTTGGACCTCTTCTGAACCTTCTCTAAGTGGATCTAAATATTATGTCTTGTTTATTGATGATTATTCTCAATTTTGTTGGTTGTTTATTTTACGCCAAAAGATTGATGTTTATGATGCATGTCTCAAATTCACTATTATGATATACACACAATTTCAAACTCACATTAAGATTTTTCGATCGGATTCAGGTGGGGAATATCACTCCAAACGCTTTCTTAATCTACTTTCCTTGCATGGCACTTTACCATAGTTATCATGTCTACATACACCTCAGCAAAATGGCATCTCTAAAAGAAAACACCAACATATAATCGAAACAATTCACACACTTCTCCTCACATCAAAACTATCATCTCACTTATGAGGGGAAGCTGCTCTTACAACTGTGTATCTCATCAATCACAGACTTACACCACTTCTAAATGGCCAAACACCCTATGAACTTATCTATGGTGCTCCTTCCAACTATACTCATCTTAGGAAGTTTGGGTCAACTTGCTTTATCCTACTATACCACAATCAGAACATCCTTCAAAACTTTCCCCTAGGTTTCAGTTATGTATTTTTGTAGGGTATGGGATAGAACACAAAGGGTATCGTTGTTGGGATCCTCAAGCTAACCGTATAAGGGTTACTTGGGATGTCATTTTTTTTGGGAAAATACACCTTACATGTTACTACCAAAAAATTCCACATCTAGCCCACCTACATACGTTGATCCTTTTACCGAATACTACTATCAATTTCCCTCAACTACTTCCCCTACTAAAATTGACACCCTATCACCACATGCTAACGCCGATCCACCTTTGGCCGAACCAATGCCTTTTCTTGTAGAGCATCCCTTAGCTCCACCGTCCTCGTCATCCTCACCTAGGTATCCCTCTCACACTCGAGCCCCACCATCTTACTTATCAAATTATGATTGCCATGCAGTTTCTTCTTTTGACATGCATGATCCACTAACCTATAAGGAGGCATGTGTGCATCTTCATTGGGTCAAGGCTATGCAATTAGAATTATTTGCCTTACATAAAACTGCTACTTGGGAACTCACCTCTTTGCCTCTAAGAAAGTCAATTATTGGATGTAGGTGGGTATACAAGGTCAAGACTCATGTTGATGGATCCATAGAGTGCTACAAAGCTCGTTTAATAACCAAAGGTTTTACTTAGGAACATGGTCTTAATTATGACGAGACTTTTGCTCTTGTTGCTCGCATGACTACTATTAGAGTTCTTCTTGCTCTTGCTACTCTATAAAACTGGGATCTTCATCAAATGGATGTCAAGAATGCTTTTCTCAATGGTGATCTTAAAGAGGAGGTGTATATGGAGCCTCCATAGGGACTTGAGGTTCAGTCAGGGCAAGTGTGTCATCTCAAAAAGGCACTATATGGTCTTAAACAAGCTCCTCGTGCCTGGTTTGAAAATTTTCATTCTATTATCCTTCAGTTTGGTTTCTAGGAAAGTCTTAATGATTATGCCCTCTTTATCCGTCATACTACACATGTTGATATGTTTATATTACTTTATGTGGATGATATGATTTTGACAAGAAGTGATATTCAAGGCATTTTCAAAGTTAAGCAGTACTTGGCTTAGGCATTTGAAATGACAAATATGGGTCAACTTCCTTGGGATTGAGGTTAGTCGAAGTTCTAGTGGGTCTTTTATCTCTTAAATGAAGTATGCCTCTGAAATTCTTCGCCTTCCTCACTTTAGCGATGATAAAGTCTATGACACTCCTCTTGTTGACAACACCAAAATACGGACAACAGATAGCGAGTTGCTCTCCACTCCAACTCTTTATCGTTAGTTAGTGGGCATGCTTACTTACCCCACCATTACTCGCCTAGATATTGCTCATGCAGTTCATATGGTATCTCAGTTCATGGTCATGCCCCGTTCTATCCATTATGTAGCTATCTTATGTATTATTCGCTATCTACGTGGTACTTTGCATCGTGAATTATTATTGTCATCTTCATCACTTCCCACTCTTATTGCCTATTTAAACGCCGATTGGGCTGGTGATGTAACTGATAGGTGTTTTACTACTGGATACTTGGTTTTTTTGGGGGGAACTCCTTAATTTCCTGGAAAAGAAAAAAGCAAGACATTATTTCTTGCTCTAGTGCTGAATTGGAGTATCGTGCACTCACAGGTGCACCTGCTAAAGTTCTTTGGCTTCGGCGACTTCTTGTAGACTTTGGCATTTCCTTCTTTACTCCTACCTCTATTCACTGTGATAGTAAGAGTGCAATCCAAATTACCTATAATGAT
Organism: Laguncularia racemosa; assembly: GCA_037954665.1. Taxonomy (NCBI): domain Eukaryota; kingdom Viridiplantae; phylum Streptophyta; class Magnoliopsida; order Myrtales; family Combretaceae; genus Laguncularia; species Laguncularia racemosa. The sequence goes on from JBBMOL010000006.1 coordinate 4,457,091, forward strand.
GTCTTTCATGAGCGGACTAAACATATTAAGTTGGATTGTCATCTTGCTTGCCATCACTATCAGCTTGGCAATATTGTTCTTCCGTATCTCAATAGCCATGACTAATTGGCCAATTTATTGACTAAAGCCCACTCTACTCATCGCTTTAGCTACTTACATGACAAACTTCAATTACTAAAGCTTCCAACACCTAAAGTTTGAGAGGGGGGGGGGGGGGGGGGGGGGGGGAGGGGAGGTGTGTTAAGCGTGTAAATAGGCTTATAAATAGTCTTTTATTTCTATTTATAATTCTTTCCTAGTAGAAATAGGTTTTGCATATATTTTTTCTTTCCTAGTAGAGATAGGTTTTATATATATTTTGTTATTCTGTTTCCTAATTCCTTGCTTGTACATTTGTATATATATTTACAACCTTTCAATGAAAGTCATTACTTTTGCCTTTCACAATTGAATCTCTTCCTACATGCATAATCAAGATAAGCATTGAGACATGTGGAACTTTAAAATCTAGAGGTTCATTTGGATATAGATTTTGGAATAGGTATTTCACATTATAGGATAGATACTACTTTTAAAATTTTAATTACTATAGCCACAAAGTAGAATATACATACATGACCTTTTATCTATTTTAAAACTTGATCAAAACTGGTACCCTTCATGTTAAAGTTTAGAATCTTAGGCCACTTAATAATTTCTCAAGTATATATAGGGACTAGAACCTAACCTATACAATATCTATAGTAAATATAATTTGATTTGATAAATATAATGGAAATTTAACTATATTAAGTATAATGAAAAATCAACTAATTTATTAGTTTATTCCATTTAGCATGATAATGAAGACTTATCATATAAGGTAAGACATTACCAATAGTTACAACTAAAAATGGGCATAAGTAAATAATAATAATAATAATAATAATAATAATAATAATAATAATAATAAGTTACTAGAATCAAAATAGTTACACCCCTAAAAGTATTCTTCTAAAATAAAATAATCATAAATATCATCATCAAAATTTAAATCTACTAAAATTAAAAAATCTATAGCTAAGCAATCTTGGATCAACAATTGTTCATCTTCAAATCCTTGGGCATTTTACTAATACTAATTTCTCTACTCCGAGAATTGTCCTGTAGTAGCTCAAGTGATCCTCACATGCTGCATACCACCTTTGAACATAATCCTGTACGCATTAATGTCTCCTCCTACGGTATCCGAATAGCCAAGACACTATCACCAAGACCAGCAAACAACCTTTGACAATCAATGACCTGCCATTGGAACCACGATCATTCTTTAAGGCACTAGTACTTCTAAACCAATCAAAATACATGATTTTCCAATTGTCAACAATCTTTTAACCACACTGTTTCGAGCCTCAATGGAGCAACCTCCTCTAGTAGCACTACAAGACATGTAATCTTTAATGGTGTTTATTAAATACAACTAAAATTAAGTAAAAAGTTATAAAAACATGTTTGTAACATTTATCAAAGGTGTGTCACGAAAAGTAATATGTAATATTTAAAAGATAAACATCACAAAAAATATAAAGATTACAAATCATACATTATCTAGTAATGTTTAAATATTATTAATAAGCAATTATTAATGATGTTTTGATGTTACTAATTTATAACCACATTTACGTTATTCTATTTCAAACGTTACTAAATGATTATATTTGATTATGTTTAAACATTACTTATAAACAAGTATTAATAATATTTGGACGACACAAAAACCGCTTGTTTAAAACGTTTAAATATCACTCATAAGAAACTATTAGTAATGTTTAATTGTAATTAAATCATAACTGTATAACTTATCTAATGTGATAAAATATTATAGATAATTTTTTCTTGTTATAATTAAACATTACAAAAGGATGATGAATTCCTTTTGAACGAGTAAAATCGTTACATTTAAACGTAACTAATAGACTTAAAATAGTGACATTTATACCTATAACGATACTATAAAAATTAGTATTGCCCATATATAATGGCTTTCCAAGTAAAACTATTAGTATATGAATGTGTTGAAACCAATTAAATTGTAACATCTTAAAATTTATAAAGTATACAATATATCAACAATATTTCATGTGAATTTTTTTTTAAGGAATGCAAAATGTCATTAAACACAACCTTTAAAATCAGTAGATTGTTTGGCGACAAAAGAAATAACCTTAGTGGCTTGTTCTCTAATGTGCACACCCCACCTCCACTGAAAAAAAAAAAAACAAAAACAAAAAATTTAATTATTTTTTCGAACTACACTGCAATTGCTTTAAAATAAGCTTCTATAATAATTAACTTTTGTCTTTGCAATTTTCTTTTTCTACCATTAAATAATATAATTCCAAATTGACATAAATTTAATTTGAAGCTACAAATTATTCTTCGAATCAACCATAATCACAATCATACGAATCATAACAAGAGAAGATATCATCAATGGACAAGATTCCTTAGTAATAATTGAAATATTAACAAAGCAATTCTGATTTGAAAAAACAATACTGGGCAGCGAAAATTACGTTGAGAGAGACAGAAATAGAGAGAAGAAAGATATACCTAAGATAGGTGATTTCAGATTAATCCGATGAGTACAAAAACACGAGAGCGGCTTGGGAAGTAACGAATTGTGAAGTGAAAAATTACTCCAGCAGCACAAAAGAGATGGGGTTTGGAGAGTATCACGTCCCAAAGGAGAGCCTAGGAGTTTCCACTAAAACCAATCACGTCACTGTACATAGATAACATGACAATCATCTTATAAATTAAAAGTTACAAGGTTCTAAATAATTATTTAAATAATTATAACTAATTATATTAGATATCATCTTATAATAAGAATATAATTATGAATTCTCATATTCTACGATTGAACAAGATCGCAAAAAATCAAAATCCTCTACCAAAAAAGTAAAATAGAAAAATAATTCTAAACCTCATAATTTCAATTTCCTAAGAATAATATTACATCAAAATAATCTATCAATCACAAATCTTACTCTATCGTTCTTGATTTCCAAAGTTCTCGTCATATCATATCTTATCCCATCTCAAGCTTTTGTGTTGTTTCTTACAAATCAAGCTATGGAGGAGTGAGTACACTACAGCTCAGTGAGATGAGAGTACAATACTCTCAACACTATACATGCACAAGCAATTTCAAGTAAGTTTTCAAATCATATGCTCTGCATGAGCAACCATATGAATGCAATATCGCACGCGGTCTTCTGGTAACCAGTGTGAAGTCTAGGGTTTACGCCCCCCTTGACCTCGGTTTAGGGATTCGAATCATACTATCAGTGCTCGAGTCTCACACTTAATTGATTACTCTTATTTCTTTATTAGATATTGTCTCTTAATATTAATATTATAAGCTCAAGTGTTACTCACACACTGAGTACTAAACACCCTCAAAGATAGACTGAACTCAAAAACGTCAAGACACGATAATCCCCTAATCACTTAGCTCACACTTGACGGAACAGTTATTCTTCAATTACTTTTGATGCACCCTGTAGTAATGATGGCCTTTGATTTTATGCAATGTATCATGCAATGCATGTCCGGTTTTAGTTAAGTCCAATCCTTTAATTAATTGGTTTAGGGTGATCAAACAATATATGGTTATAAGCTAATCCCACAAGCAAAACAATCTACACTTTATATTTATATTTACCATAGCAAGAAGAATCAAGTGTTACACATCATAGATATAACAAGGAAGACTAGACCAACCAGATAAAATCAAACTAACGAGACAACAAAATCACAAATAAATAAATTTAAAAAATGAATCAACATAAGAGGTCAGATCAATAATAGTATAGTACAGCCCAAACTCATCAACCGTCAGATCAACCACCCGGGATTGATCTACAGTTTTTATTCCTGACACAACCGTGCCATTTCACTTCACAAGTGCTCAATTCTCTACATTTCAAAGCCAAGCAAGGTGACCAAATGTACCCTCTTGCAATATCCTCAATTATTAAAATCCTAAAATTTATAAAAATAAGACCACAAGTCTTTCTCATATGGGCAAACGTAAATATATATGTATATTTTATCGATTCCTTCATATATATATATATATGTAAAAGATTACTAAATATATATATTTAGCTAAACAATAAGTTTGTAAAACATATTCCCTTACAAATTTAGGAGAAACAAAATAATATATTTATTAAGTTTAAAAGATGAAAATTCTTACTTGTGATTTTGTATAATTATATATATATATGTATTCTATAAATATAGAGTAAAAATGGTTTTGTTCGAGCATATATATATGTTCATAATTAGATTTTTAAGTGTATGCAATGATATAGTTTGTTCCACAATATGTATACGTATATACTAAGTATATAAGGAAAAAGTAAAATTTTTATATTAATTTAGTTTTAAGAAGACAAGGTTGAAATCATGGTATCAAGCCAATAGTAGCGACATTAGACCATTTTGTTCCTTATATCATTAGGATAGTATTTTTGTGTTGTCAAAACGATATTTATCTATATCGTCCAACTTCTAATCTCTTTACAAAATTTCATTCCTAACCCATTTTACTCCACTTTTAGCTTCAAAATAATAACCACAACAACTATTGCAGCAACCAAGCAAGAAAACACACACATACATAACATATTAGAAGTAAACATAACATTGTAGCATATCATAGAGTTTTCCACTCACCTGGGTCTTATTTCTCTACAGTTTATAGTAATCCTTGGATAAGTACATGGAATAAAAATTTTCTCCTAAAGAATGTTAGCCGCATATCTCTGAGCAACTGCATCTTGTTCGACATTACGCCATGCATCTTCAGTAACCCTCTACTCCTGCACTACCCACATCAGGACCTGCAATAAGGCTATTTCTCGTTCTTTCTTATTCTTAAGGGCTTGCCATAATTCAGTAACCTCCCGCTCCAATTGCTCCACCAATTATTATTTGTATAGAGCACATTTGAATACGCGACGTATATACCCTGGCACTTAGTTGAAACTGATTATCTTGTTTCACCATCTCCATAAGTACATTCCCAAGCTCCTTAGCTCTCAATACCATAGATCTCTTCGCCTCCAACAACCTGTAGAGTTCAACCCTCATCCAAGTCGCTTACTCTTCAAGATTTGGCAGAGTCAAGTTTTGAACTAAGGCTACCAAGGATATCTTCTAAGTAAGAGGATCAGGGTTCCAAGTGAGATCCTTCTACATCCACCAATAGTTTTCCAACTCCCTTTATCTGTTTTGTTATCTCGACTCATGACTTGGGGCCTGCTTAAAATTGTATAGTTTTGATGCAAGTCTTTTGGTGTCCTTCCTACATGTTTTTGGTCATTAGAAAGATATTCATCACTGCCATCACTATCTTCTAGACATTCTTCTTCTGAAATTGCCCTATTATCTGCATGATTAACATCCTAACTATAGTCACAATCCACAGGATTATGATATTTTGTGTCATTATTATCTGGTATCATTTCTTGTTTGAGAGTCACATTTCTTCGAGAATGCCAAGCATTTGACTGACACCCCTTCCATAATGTTGTTGATGAGAATTAAACCCCGAAGAAGTAGTCCACTTATGATGCTTATACTCCGCAATAGATGACAATTCTTGAGCTACTACAGGGCCAAGATGACCATAAATCCTATTCTAAAGGTTTCGCTATCCTAAGACATTAACCTACCTCAAGGACTCCATCTCCTCCCTTGAGTATACTCTCTTGGTTCCATCTCCACCATTCAATATTCCCATACTCGAAAAACTACTCAACTGTATTAATTCGTTAGCACTTTTAATTCCACCTCTACCTTTCCTACTTCCACCTCATTTCTATTTCTTTCCATTGAGAAGAACCTCTGAAACCACATCGCCACCTACCTTATCATTATAAAACTCTCTACCATCGTAAATCCTAGAATCCGAATTCCTTCAATTACAATCCTTAGTTGATTTCATTTTTGTTGATCCAATCAAGAAATTATCTAATAATCCATGATCATGTTCTCTACTCTCTTAAAACTCCATGAAATCAGAATGTACATTAGACGAGTTCCCTAAAGAAAGCTGCTTTTCTTAAAATTTTGATTTGTCAACTTCGACTAGAGAATCGGAGGCTCGTTTTTCAGTGTTTCCATCACAAGGGTCACCGAAGTTGGGTTCTTGCTAAAGAAGAGGCAAAGGAGAATTCACCTACTGTTCATGTGAGATGTTAATCTTCCTTCTTTTCAATTCCCTTTTCCATTCGTTGGTCTTTCTCACTTTCTCTCTTCGCTAGAACCACCTTCCACTCCCACCTATCCACAATCTCTAGCATCTTTGAGAGTACAATCTCCTCCAGCTTCTTCAACAACGCCATATCAATCTCCCAAAGTTTGGACCTAGTGCACGAGACAGCATTGAGGTCAGGACGCGCACCATGGGATTAGAGAGCAGCGCGTTTATGCGCCACATCAACAACGAGGCCAGACTAGGGGGGGGGGGTGCAATTAAAAGGAAGTGAAATGTGTAGAAGAGAGAGAGAAGTGTGTGGGAAATGGAAGCAAATAGAATCAAAATGATTTCTTTTTTTTTTTTAATTCGTATGGATTTAAATTAGAATTTGAAATTCAAAATTTACTTAGCAAGTGTAGTCTTGTTGCAAAGTACTCCTTCCAAGGATCGTAATGGTGCTTACGGTTTTTTATTCGGAATTAGTATGAGAAAGTTATGAATTTATAATCTGGTTTCGAGAAGAAGAAAAAGAAGACGAGAAGGTAAGAAGAAAGAAAAGAAGGATAGAAAAGCAGAGGGTAATCTGACCACAGAGGAAAAATGAGGAGAGAGAAAAAGAGTTTGGCAGGCAATGTAGATAAGGGTAGGGAAATATTCATTTACTGTTCAATTAGTACGTGTATTAATATTTTATTGAGTTATTTAAATAAAGATATTTTTATACAAAAATTTACATGTATACTAAAAAAAATATTTTAAATATAAATATATACTTAAAAAATCCTATTTAACTATCATAAATTTAAATTTTAATTCTTACTTATTATTTGTTATAAAATTTCCATTATACATAATTATGAAAACAGTATTAATATATTATAGCGATTTAATTTTTTATTATTAATTTTATCAATTTTTTTTAAGAATCATGTAAATGTTATACTTGCTACCCTATCTTACAAGTACTTATTGTTCCACTCATTTTCTTAATTTTTAATATAGTTTCTCAAAATTTCTAAGTTATTATAGGGAATGATAGATTGGTGCTTTGCATTTTAGAACCATGACAAGCAAGTTAATTTTCGATAGTTGGTAGGATGAAAATAAATGGGTTTTAGGGTTTCTCTTTCTAAATTTTTTAAACAACATATGACATGAATCCATAAACGGAGTAAAGTTCCCTTCTCTAACTCTTACTACAAATCTAATGCTCATATTTTCAGCAATATTGAACAGTTCTCTTACTATGAGAAGACAATTATGAGAAAAGAAAGGATTTGACATTCTCTAATTTGATCTCAACATGTGTCCAAAGTGTTAAATCAATGGTGTAAATCTAGCTAATGTAATTGGCATGCACAAATTGCACCTTGTGGCATCTTGATAGTTGTCCTCTATATCAAATGTACTAAAATTCATGCGCTTAGAGATAAATTGAATTAAAATTTCCTTAAGGAGCCAATGTCTCCTCGGATCAAGTGCTACTCAAAGAGATCATAATTCTCCATTTGGCTAAGTTCAATAATTAAACCCTTTTATAACTTGGCTTGAGAGGACAAAATATATCATAGTTAGATAAGTTACTTGCATGAGCTTGCCCTTGGTTTGTAGCTCGACCATCATTCTAAAAGAACTCTTATGCTCCACAACTCTTTAAGCACAAGTTGGGCCCAACTTGAAAAACCTGCTTTCTTGGCCTCTACACCTAAGTTAAAGCTCCAGCCTACTAAGTCACTGATGAAATTGAAGATGCTAGTGGAAAGCCAACCTTCTAAACCTCAGCTCTCTCCAACATGTAGTTGCTTAGTAGGAGAGCCTCAAGAGCTCATCCATATACCTACTCTCTTTGCTAACTTGTCACTGATGAATGTAGGAGGGGGTGGGACCAGTGAACACAAGTGTTGATAGGTCTTTTTGGACTTGGATCCCTTGGTTTAAACCAACTTGCTAAAGCTTAAGGCCACGCTTCAGAGGTCAAATCCAAGTTCTTTGATCTTTCATCAAGCTCTTGCAGTAGAATGCACTATTGATAGAATTCAAACTAAGCACCAATGGGTCACACCAACCTATCCTAAAGTCTAATTAGACCACTAGAAGTAGGATAACTTGGAAGACTCTGAACATTTGGGGACTCAAGCTTTGAGGTTAGGATAGCTGTGTTCAACTAGATCCTTAAGTAGGGAATGCGTAAAAGTTGCTTAATAGATAAGGAAAGATTCCTATTCCACTAAATTCGGATCAAATCATGGGGTTGTTAATCCCCTTCATAAAATATCTTGGTCTCATTCCTTATAAATAGGGGATGAGGCTAGTTGGTAAATGATTCGATATTTCTTCACTTTTATGCATATTAGTCTCCTTCATAGTTGTGTTGATTTAAGCATCGAAGTGATTATGTGGAAGCACCCTTATAGCCTCTTCTTTTCTATCTTGCAAGTGATACTGGCCATCTCTCTAAACACACAGCACAATAGTATCAAAACTATAAAATTCTCTTATGATGAAAACAAAGCTTTTTGGCAAAAATGGTGATGGGCTTGCATTATTAAGTTATATGGTCTATGTGTAGGATACAAATTATTGCTGCAAAAATTAAGATTTTTATGGTCTTTTGTTTTTGAGTTCAATATGATAGGACTTGGTGCTAGATTTTATATTGTTGTTCTCCAAAATGAAGCAGACTTAAAAAGGGTAATTAGGGACGGACCTTGGTTTGTGATTGAGCATTTCTTAACTATAAGGAAATGAGAACTAAACTTTAAGGCATTCACAGCCACTTTTAATTATGTTGCTATCTAGGTCAGGATTCAACAATTGCTTTTTAGAATCCTATGATGCTCAAGCGTTGAGGAAAATAGGTGAAGCAATAGGTTCAATGTTAAGATTTTATACATACATTAAATGTGGAAGGAGCATTTTGCTCGATTTTGCGATTTTGCTTTCAAGTGAATTTTGATGAACCTCTTGTACATAGTTTTTCCATTGAAGATAATGTATACAATACTCAATATTGAGGCATTAAAATTTTATGTTTTGAGCGTGTTGGACAAACGTATTTTAATTGTTCTTATAGGAAAGTGACCTCTTCGGAGGAGGCAAGGGAGATGGAGGAGTTTGACATTCCAAAATCTCCTGCTCAGAAAGAATGTGTAAATAATAAGGACGAAAAGATAAATGGAAAATCTAATTTAAGTCTTAGGAGGGGGAAAATGGGATGCTGGTCACATTGCATATATAGGTTGAGGGGAAAAATCGGTTGGAGGAAGAGGGAAATAATATGGAATATGGTGACTAGATTTTGGTTAAACCAAGGAGTAAAGGCAAAACTAGATAGGTGGCAAATGATGGTATGGGTAAATTATCGCTAACAAGAGGTAATGATGGTAAAGAGCCGCCAGTTTTTAATGAAAAAAATTAGGTAGGTTTTAGCAACAATGGAAACGATTTCCAAGCCAATCAAAATAGGGGGAAATAGAAAAAAAAAAAAGTTTAGGAAAATTAATGACGTAAACAAAAGGAAAGTAATGGTCAAATCGATCACTAACATAAGGAAACGGCTGGTGGCTGTGAGAGTAAAGGAAGCTGAAACGACTAATACTCAAGTAGGAGATGCAAATGAGGCTAATAAGGATAATAAAAATGCTCTATGTTTTGAAGTGTCAACTCCCTTTCAGGAAACTCTTTCATCCTTATAAAGAGTAACAAAAGTGATTGAGCTAGCCAGAAATATAGGGAAAAATGGACTAAAATGTCTTGTTGAGCTTCAACCTGAAAATTTTGTAGCCGCACTCAAGGCTGCCTTAGCTGGGTCCAAAATACAAATTGTTGAATATTCACGCTCAGGACATTTCCAGAGAGGGGGAGACCATGCGGACCAGAAAGGAATTTCTTTTACTTATAAATGTGACAATGTCTCCGGAGATGAAAAACCCAAGCTTGATAATGGATGACTGGAAAAGTACCCTAACAGTCATAGCAGACTAGATATTCAGAATCCCACGATTAACAGTGCCCACCATAACTTTTCTAATTGTATGGAGGTTGAAGAAGGGCATGGCAATGGATTTTCTAATTGAAAACAGGGAGGAGTCCATGCTGATGCTTGAGTCGAAGGGGACTCCAAATGATTTTATGCTTTTGGCTCAAGTGGCTGCTTAGATAGCTAATGAGCTTATGTGGTATAAACTAACAGTTACACAAATGGAGGATAATGACGCAGCGCAGAAAGCGTAAACAATATGAGGCCAATTTTAGGATTGGTCTCACGAACAAGAAAAAAATAATTATGAGTTATTCCTTGAAAAACCTCAATTGCGTACAATCGAGAAAACAGAGAAAACTATTTTCTAAGAGTGTTTATCTCACAAAGAATCCAAAAGATCACCCTAAAATGACCTAGTAGCTATATATAGTCCTTAAGGAAATAACTAACAAGGAAATAAAATATGTACACGTAGAAATAAATATAAGTATACACGTCCGTCATCTGCCTTATACACGATCGTGTATCAGACCGTGTATGTTTCTGAGGAATCTTCCAGGCACATTACACGGCCGTTCCTTTGAACCGTGTATATGGCCGTGTATATTTCTGGGAGTCATCTTGACACAACATACGGCCGTGCCTCCTGGCCATGTATGTCTCTAGGAGTCATCCTGACACAACACACGGCCATGCCTTCTGGCCGTGTATGTGATCGTGTATATTTCTAGGAACTGCCAGACACATTACACGGTCATGCCTTGTAAAAGACATGCCCAATCAGCCCGTGTCAGCTATGATGCCCGCATCATTCTCTCCCGCCAATGGAGAACTCAACCCCGAGTTCTCTTCAGGATATAATGGTGTGTCATCGGGGTGGAAAAGAGATAAATCTGCTACATTGAAAGTGCACGAGATGTTCATATCTTCGGGGGAGCTTTACAATATACGCGTTGTCATTTATCTTGCCCACTACTTCATAAGGCCCATATTTCTTTGGTTGGAGTTTCCCATATCTGCTCATAGGGAAAAGCTCTTTCCGAAGATAAACCATCACCTGATCGCCCACGTCAAACAGTTTCTTCCGCCTATGTTTATCCGCAGCCCCTTTATATCGGGTATTGGCTTCTTCTATCTTCCGTCTGACTTCCGCTGTGGTGGTTTGGCATTGTTCAGCCATATGCTTAGCAGCGACGTCACCCACCATACCCTTGGGTAACTTGATCAGGTCCAACGCGTGTTGTGGCGTTTTGGTGTACACTACTGAGAACGATGATCTTCCAATAGTTCGATGGACGGAACTATTGTAAGCGAACTTAGCTTGAGCCAACGCTTGATCCCACTACCCTGGCTTCTCATGGAAAATGCTTCTAATGAGGTTCCCAAGGGTCCGGTTGGTTACTTCTGTCTGGTCATCGGTTTGAGGGTGAGCTGTATTGCTGTGATTCAGGGATGATTCAAACATGTACCAAAGAGTCCTCCAAAAGTGGCTAAGGAACTTGCTATCTCTATTGGAGGTAATGGACTTTGGGACACCATGTAGGCGCACCACTTCCTTAAAGAATAGCCGTGCAATTGCCCGTGCATCAACGGTCTTCCTACAGGGAATAAAGTACGCCATCTTGGAAAACCTGTCAACTACAACAAAAATAGAGTCAGCACTTCATTGGGTACGAGGCAAACCAAGTACAAAGTCCATCGACGGGTCCTCCTAAATGTTCGTCGGCACCGGGAGAGGAGTATATAGGCCAGTGTTCTGGGATTGCCCCTTCGACACTTGGCAAATATAACACTTTTCCACAATTCTATACACATCCCTCCTTAACCGAGGCCAAAAGTACCTTTTGGCAACTGCAGCTAAGGTCTTATCTCTGCCCATATGTCCTGCTAATCCACTCTCGTGCAGGTCTCGAATAAGGTTTTCCCATAAGGATGACTCAGGAATACACAGCTGATTCCCTTTCATCAAGTATTCGTTGTGAACGTGGTAGTCGTCACAAGGCTCCCGGTTGGCGCATTTACTCCATGTTTCTTTAAAATCTCCATCCCCTTCGTACAACTCCTTTAGCCTTTCAAACCTGACAATTTCCGCACTCAGAGTGAGTAGGACATCAACTCTTCTACTCAGGGCATCCGCCACTTTGTTTTGCACACCAGACTTGTGCATCAATCTAAAAGGAAATCTTTGTAAGAACTCAATCCACCTTGCATGCATGTCCTTACTTATCCGAGTTTGGCTGCTTAAGTGTTTTAAAGCCCCGCAATCTGAGTACAAGATGAACTCCTTTCCAACCAAATAATGTTCCCACACTTTTAGAGCTCTTACCACGACATAGAACTCCTTATCATATGTAGACCAACTCCTCCTGGCTTCATACAACTTCTCGCTATAGAATACTATTGGTCTTTTCTCCTGTGACAACACCGCGCCAACCCCAACTCCACTGGCGTTGCAATCCACCTCAAATAACCTGTCAAAATCCGATAGTGCTAATACAGGGGCGCTACATAATCATCTCTTCAGGTCTACAAAACTCACTTCAGCCTCTTCACCCCATCGAAACTTCCCTTTCTTCAAACATTCAGTTAAGGGAGCAGCAACTGTACTGAAGTGTTTAATAAACCTCCTGTAGAAACTAGCCAAGCCGAGAAAACTTCTCAACTCAGTGACGACTTTTGGGGTAGGCCACTCTCTGATCACTTTCACTTTCTCATCATCTACCATCATCCCCTCACTGCTGACTATGAACCCAAGGAACAATAGTCGCCTTAACAAAAGTGTGCATTTCTTTAAATTGGCATACAATTTATTCTCTTTCAACACGGACATAACACACCTCAAATGTTCAAGGTGTTCTTCCTTAGATTTACTGAACACCAAGATATCATCAAAATACACTATAACGAAGCGACCATTAAAGGGTTTTAGTACCTGGTTCATCACATGCATGAAGGTGCTTGGTGCGTTACTGAGACCAAACGACATCACCAACCATTCATACAGCCCCTCTTTTGTTTTCAACGCCGTCTTCCATTCATATCTAAGGCGGATCTGAATTTGATGGTATCCACTCCTCAGATCTATCTTGGAGAAGATAGTGGCTCCACTCAACCTGTCCAACATATCCTCCAGGCGTGGTATGGGAAATTTGTATCCTATTGTGATCTTATTGATAGCCCTGCTATCAACACACATCATCCAGCTTCCATCTTTCTTGGGAGTCAATAACGCTGGGACCGCACACAAGCTCAGGCTGTGCCGGATAAACCCCTTGTCCAATAGCTCTTGGACCTTATCTTGTAGAATTTCGGTTTCCTTAGGGCTCATCCTATAGTGTGGTAAATTTGGGAGACTTGCTCTAGGCACCAAGTCTATCTAATGCTAGATGTCTCTCAAAGGCGGTAGACCCTCAGGTAGGTCATTAAGAGCCACCTCCTTTATACTCTTCTAGTAAACTCTTTACTGCTTCAGGTATTTCCACACTAGCTTCATTTTCTCCAGCTGACACATCTTTTACTATTAGAGCATGGACCACCCGTGACTCCTTTAAATCTTCAACCAGGTCTTTCTCCGATTGGGTGACGGTTAGGAAAGAACGACTTTCTGCCCTCTTATCCTTTGAGCGTCCTTCCTTCTTCAGCGGCAACAATTTATATCTCATACCCCCTTTCTCCAACCTGTAGACATTCTCCTTTCTCGCGTGTTGTGCGTTCGCATTAAACTGCCATGGCCTACTAAATAAGATATGACAGGCATCCATGTCCACAATGTCACAAAAGACCTCATCGTAGTACTTCCTTATTGAGAATGGTACCCTACATCTTTCCTTCACCTCGATCCTCTCTGCAGCTTTGATCCATCCTATAGTGTATGGATTTGGGTGTTTTTCCACAAGTAGCTACAACTGCTTCACAACTGCACTTCTGATAATGTTTTCACAACTTCCACTATCTACTATCAGTTCGAACACCTTCCCACCAATAGTACACCTCGTGCGAAACAACTAGTGTCGTTGCGTGATCTCCTCCTATTTCGAGGTTAGCATCATCCGCCTAATCACATAGGTTGGTTCTGCCACCTCTTCCTTCTCCTCATAGTAATCATCCTCTCCATCCAGTTCATAGCATATCTCATCTTCATCCCCTCTATCAAGAATGTTAACACTTCTCCTAGCAGGACATTCATTTGATTTATGACCAGGTTGGTTACATCGGAAACACTTACCCAAGATAGGCTTGGCATATGGGTTACTCTACCTCTAGGTTCCCCTAGGTTCTATCGGTCTCTTTCCCTCAATCTTTTCTTCTTTCTTGGTGTTTTCCTCACTAGGTTCGTGTGCAGCACCTTTGTTCTTCTCAAATCCCGACTTACTACTGTTGCCTACAGCATCACTAACATACCCCTTTCTTCCACCTTCGTACCTACTACTCTACTCCTACAACATCAATTCAGCTCAGAGGGCCAAGTTCTTCGCTTCAACCAGGTTCCTCACCATTGTGACCCCTATTTTATCCTTGATCTGAGCTTCAGGCCTTCTACGTATTGTGCTACTTACTGGCCTTCACTCTCCCTTAAGTCGTTCCGTTCGGCCAATCTCATGAACACGACGGTATATTCGTGCACCGACCTCTGCCCCTGACGGCATCGCAGATATTGTTGGAATAATATCTGCTCATAGTTTGGAGGGAGAAAATCGTGTTGCAACAACTGTTTCATGCGATACCACGTTCTCACCGGATGCTTACACTCTCTTTGCCTCCTGTTCTGCAGCCTCTCCCACCATGCTGAGGCTCCACTCTTCAGTCTACATGCCACCAATCTAACCCGGCGGTCTTCCGAAATTTCCATGTAGTCGAAAAACCGATCCACTTCGGCAATCCAATCCAGGAAACCTTCGATATTAAGGCTGCCGTCAAACCACGGGATGTCGACCTTTAGGCGGTAATCTCCCCCGTCTCCTTGATCATACCCGCCATGGTTTCTCCGGTAATCACCGTCGCTATGATTGTTTCCATACTGAATCGAGCGATAGCCACTACTGTTACCATCGTGCCCTCGCTGTAGTCTACCTCCATACGGGCCCTCATATTCATCGCTAGAGTCGTCATCCTCTACCCGTCCCTACCTGTTCTTGACAACAAGTCGAACCATCTGTCCATTGTTGACATCAGTTGTCCGCGGCGGATTCCTACCAACACCCCCAACCCTATTGAGGTCTACTGCTATGGCATCGAAACACTCAATCAGTTCATCAAGGCGCTGTTCCATACGCCCGACCTTCTGATACATAGCGTCAAACTCCGCCCTCGGAACCCATTGATGGGCTCCTTGTGATCTCGCATCTTGAACACCGTCAAGAACACGACCGCCGTCATCGCCTTGATGAGTTGACATCTCTACAAGAAATTGCCTTGCTCTGATACCAATTGACGCAGCGCGGAAAGCGTAAACAATACGAGGCCAATTCTAGGATTGGTCTCACGAACAAGCAAAGAATAAATATGAGTTATTCCTTGAAAAACCTCAATTGCGCACAATCAAGAAAACAGATAAAACTATTCTCTAAGAGTGTTTATCTCACAAAGAATCCAAAAGATCACCTTAAAATGACCTAGTAGCTATATATAGTCCTTAAGGAAATAACTAACAAGGAAATAAAATATGTACACGTGGAAATAAATATATGTATACATGTCCGTCATCTGCCTTATACACGGTCGTGTATCAGACCGTGTATGTTTCTGAGGAATCTTCCAAGCACGTTACATGGCCGTTCCTTTGAACCGTGTATATGACCGTGTATATTTCTGGGAGTCATCTTGACACAACATACGGCCGTGCCTCCTAGCGGTGTATATCTCTGGGAGTCATCCTGACACAACACACGGCCGTGCTTTCTGGCCGTGTATTTGATCGTGTATATTTCTGGGAACTGCCAAACACATTATACGGTCGTGTCTTGTAAAAGACACGCCCAATCAGCCCGTGTCAACTATGATGCCCGCATCAGATAACCAACTTCCTACAGCTATTCAAGCTATGAAAAATATTGCTTGGAATGAGAGAGGTTTAAACTAACAGAGGAAGCAAAACACAATTCTAGAGGCTATGGAAAAATATATGCCGGACTTGATAGTGCTTCTGGAGATAAAGTTGGATGGTACTTTAGCTCACACATTCTTTTATCTCTCATAACTAAACGGTTTTATGTCTACCAAAGCTGAAGGTCAAAGCAGAGGATTGCTGTTGACGTGGAATACAGATGTTTGGAGTGTGGAACCCATTGGATAGACACAACAAGAGATGTGTGTCGAAATTAAGGTTCGATTCTCTAATTGACGCAGCGAGGAAAGCGTAAAACCGAGACTAATTCTAGGATTGGAACTCTAGAATAAATAGAGACAAATCAGAGTTTATTCTAGGATTAAATCAATTGCGCACAATTGATAATTAAAGAGAAAACCGTCTTTTAAAGTGTGTTTCAATGATAAATAAAGCGTTACCCTAAGAATGACCTAATAACTATTTATACATCTCAGTAAAACATGTAAAAAAGGAAATAAATATGTACACGTGGAAATAAATATAAGTATACACGTCTGTCATCTGGAAAGTACACGGCCGTGTATACAAGCCGTGTATGCTTCTGGGAGAAATCTCAACTGAGTACACGGCCGTGCCTCTGGCCGTGTATAGAGACTGTGTATGCTTCTGGGAGAAATCCTGACTAAGTACACGGTCGTGCCTCTGGCCGTGTATGGAGACCGTATATCTTTCTGGAAGTTCCCTTGACATATTACACGGTCGTGTATCCACCCATGTATCAACCCGTGCCTCAACCTGTGTCCGCCACGATGTCCGCATCATTCTCTCCCACCAATGAAGAACTCGACTCCGAGTTCTCTTCTAGATAAAGGGGTTCGTCATCCGCGTAGAATGGGTACAAGTCAGCTACATTGAAGGTTTTGGAGATTTTCATGCTTTCCGGTAGACCAACTACATAGGCGTTGTCATTGATCTTGGCGACAATATGGTAAGGCCCATATTTCTTCAGTTGCCACTTACTATGTGTTCCCACGGAAAGCGTTCTTTCCTTAAAAACACCATCACTTGATCTCCCACCTCGAACAGCTTCTTCCTCCGATGTTTGTCGGCGACTTTCTTATACTGCTCATTCACCTTCTCAATTTACTTCTTCACGTCAGATGCCACCATGTGGTACTGTTCCGCTAAGTGTTTAGCAGCAACGTTAATCTCCACACCCTTGGGTAAAGAAGATAAATCTAAGGCGTGAAAAGGCGCCTTGGTATAAACCACTGAAAAGGGTGATCTTCCAGTAGTTCTATGTATGGAATTGTTGTAGGTGAACTCAGCTTGAGAGAGTGCCAGGTCCCATTGTTTCGGCTTCTCTCCACAGATGCTTTGTATTAGATTTCCAAGGGTCCTGTTTGTCACTTCTGTTTGCCCAACGGTTTAAGGGTGGGCTGTGCTGTTGAAGTTAAGGGACGAGTTAAACATGTACCATAGCGTCCTCCAGAAATGGCTAAGGAATCGAGTGTCCCTATTAGAAGTGATGGACTTAGGAACCCCATGTAACCTGACCACCTCCTTAAAGAATAGCTTGGCCACGCTTTGTGCATCCGCTGTCTTTCTATAAGGGATGAAGTGAGTCCATCTTGGAAAACCTGTCCACAACTACAAAAACAGTGTCAGCACCTCGTTGGGTACGAGGCAAACCTAACACGAAATCCATGGATAGATCCTCCCAAATATTCTCAGGTACTGGTAGCAAAGTGTATAACCCAGTATTCTGATAATGCCTTTTTGATGTCTAACATATGTAACACCGTTGCACTATTTGCCCGACATCCCTCCTCAACTGAGGCCAATGGTATCTTGCAGCCACTGCTGCTAATGTTTTGTCACGCCCCAGGTGGCCGGCTAACCCTCCTCCATGGAGGTCTCTGATCAATTTCTCCCGTAAGGAAGATTCAGAAATGCATAGCTGGTTACCCCTCATTAAGTAACCCTCTAGAATGTAGTAACTGTCATTGGGTTCCTTATTGGTGCATTTCCTCCAAGTAGCTCCGAAATCTTCATCTGTCTCATACAACTCCTTCAACTGCTCGAACCCGACTACTTCAGCCCTCATGGTCACCAACAAATCCGCTCTTCGACTTAACACGTCGGCCACCTTGTTTTGGACCCCAGATTTATGCATTAGATGAAATGGAAATTTTTGCAGAAACTGTATCCATCTGGCATGCATGTCTTTGCAGATGCGGGTCTGATTACTCAAGTGTTTCAAGGCGACACAATCCGAGTATAAGATAAACTCTTTGCTGACCAAGTAGTGCTCCCACATCCTTAGGGCTCTGACCACTGAATAAAATTCTTTATCATACGTGGACCACTTCTTCCTGGCTTCGCAGAGCTTCTCACTATGGAAGGCCACGGGGCTCTTCTCTTGATAGAGCACAGCACCAATACCTACGCCACTGGCATCACAATTGACTTCGAATAGTTTGTCGAAGTCCGGTAAGGCCAATACCGGCGCATTACATAATCTCTCTTTGAGCACTGCGAATCCCGACTCAACTTCCCTATCCCAATGAAACTTTCCTTTTTTCAAGCACTCAGTTAATGGGGCAGCAACCGTGCTAAAATGTCATATGAAATGCCTGTAGAATCTCGCCAACCCTAGAAAACTTCTCAACTCGGTAATGGTCTTGGGCGTAGGCCAATCTCTAATGGCTTTCACCTTATCCTCATCCACCGTGATTCCCTCACCACTCACTATGAAGCCTAAGAACAGCAGCTTCGGTGACATGAATACACACTTCTTGAGATTAGCATAGAGCTCATTCTCTTTCAATACAGTCAGAACATCCTTCAAGTGCACTAGATGCTCATCCCGAGTCTTGCTATATATTAGGATATCATCAAAATATACAACAACTAACCGACCTATAAATGGTTTAAGTACCTGGTTCATCACGCGCATGAAGGTACTCGGTGCATTGCTAAGGCCGAATGGCATAACCAACCGTTTGTACAACCCCTCCTTTGTC
Organism: Laguncularia racemosa; assembly: GCA_037954665.1. Taxonomy (NCBI): domain Eukaryota; kingdom Viridiplantae; phylum Streptophyta; class Magnoliopsida; order Myrtales; family Combretaceae; genus Laguncularia; species Laguncularia racemosa. The sequence continues at coordinate 4,476,401 of JBBMOL010000006.1, forward strand.
TTGAAGGTGGTCTTCCACTCATCCTCAGGTCTGACTCGAATTTGATGATACCCACTTCTGAGATCTACTTTGGAGAATATTACCGCTCCACTCAACCGGTCCAACATATCCACAATGCGGGGTATTGGGAATTTATACCCAATTGTGATCTTGTTGATCGCCCGGCTGTCCACACACATCCTCTAACTCCCATCCTTTTTGGGCGTCAATAGTGCTGGTACGGCATAAGGACTCATGCTATCTCGAATGAATCCTTTGTCTAGTAAGTCTTGTACCTTCTCTTGTAAGACCTCCGTTTCTTTGGGACTCATCTGATGGTGAGGAAGGTTAGGGAGGCTAGCTCCAGGCACTAAGTCGATGTGGTACTGGATGTCTCGCAATGGAGGCAGTCCTTCCAATAAGTCTCCCAGCACTACCTCTTTAAATTCCTCTAATAACCCTTTCACTTCTTCCAGAGCCTCTACACTATCTATGTCCTCTCTCGCATTCTTCACCACAAGAGCATGCATCAAACAAGACTCCTTAATGTTCTCGGTCATTTCCTTATCTGACTGAGTTATTGTTAGAAAGGATTTTCCTCCGGCCCTCTAGGTCTTGGGTCGCTTATTCGTCAATGGTAATAGTGTATATTTCACCCTTCCTTCTCCAACCTATATTTGTTCTCCTTCCCGGCATGTTGGGCATCTACGTCAAATTGCCAAGGTCGTCCGAATAACAAATGACACGCGTCCATATCAACAATGTCGCAGTATACCTCATCCTGATATTTGCCTATCGAAAAAGGAACTCGACACCTCTCTTTCACTTTGATTCGCTCTGCCGCTTTAATCCATCCTATGGTGTAAGGACTCAGATGTTTCTCTATCGGTAATTGGAGTTTCTTCACAACTTCCTTTCCGATGATGTTCTCGCAGCTCCCACTATCAACAATTAGATCAAACACTCTCCCACCAATCGTGCACCTAGTGCGAAATAACTAGTGTCGTTGTGAACTACCCTCCTGTCTCGGTGCTAGCATCATCCTCCTAATTACATAGTTAGGCTCCACCTCATCATCAGCCTCTTCATAGTAATCTTCGTCACCATCTGACTCACAACACACCTCCTCCTCCTCTTCCCTTTCGACAATGTTTATAGCTCGTCGATTCGGGCATTCATTGGATCGATGTCCCGGTTGACTACATCTATAGCACTTTCCCAGTATTGGCTTGGCATATGGGTTTTTTTTTTTTTTTTTTTTTGGGGCTTCTTTGCTCTCAAGTGGCCTCTTTCCCTCAGCCTTGTCTTCTTTTCTTTCCATGCTTCCCATTGGCTTCTCAACAATTCCTCTAGGCCTTTCACCACTCACCCTGCTACTACTGCCGAAATTATCATAAGCGTAGTTTCTTTTACCTCCTCCCAACCTTGCACTCTGCTCTTGGATCATCATTTCAGCTCGGAGGGCCAAGTTCTTGGCTTCATTCACGGTTCTGAACACCGTCACTCCTATCTTATCTCTAACTTGAGGTTTCAACCCATCTACAAACCGTGCCACCTATTGACCCTCAGTCTCCCTCAGATCATTCCTCTCCACTAACCTCATGAATTCAGCGGTGTACTCATGCACCGTCCTCTGCCTTTGACGGCACCGTTGATACTGCTGGAAAAGAATTTGCTCGTAGTCGGGTGGTAAAAAATCTCTCTGCGACAGATTTCTCATGCGGTACCATGTTCTAATAGGTTGCCGCCCTTCCCTTTGCCTACGGTTCTACAACCGATCCCACCATGCAGACGCTCCGCCTTTCAGTCTACAAGCAACCATCCGTACCCTCCTATCCTCAGGAACCCCCATATAATCGAAGAATCTATCGACCTCCGCAAGCTAGTCCTAAAATTCATCTATATTGAGATTACCATTAAAAGAAGGAATGTCTACCTTAAGATGGAAGTCACCGCCATCAGCATGATCGAACCCCTGGTGGTTTCGTCGATACCCGCCACCGTACGCTTGATCAATCCGGTCATTCCCTCCACGGTACCTGCCACCACCAACACCACCCCTTCTCGGTGATTGCCCTCTCCTCTGCATAAATTCTTCCTCTTCCTCAGAAGAGCTTTAATCAATTCTTCTGTTCCATTGATTTCCGGTAGCAAGTTCATTGATAGGATCGTCGCGAGCGACTGCTACTCCCGGTTGATTCCCAACAACACCCCTATTCCCGTTGTGGCCCATCACCATAGCGTTGAAACGCGCTTCTAGATCTTCTAGATGCTGTTCTGCACGTCCAAGCCGTTGTTCCATGGTTTCGACCACCGCCCTTGGAGCCTAATGATTGACTCCTTGGACCTCCGCATCCCAATCAAGGTCGAGAATGTGACCGCCATCAACACCATCGTTAGCCGACATCTCCGCAGGAATTTGCCTTGCTCTGATACCAACTGATGCAGCGAGGAAAGCGTAAAACCGAGACCAATTCTAGGATTGGAACTCTAGAATAAGCAGAGACAAATAAGAGTTTATTCTGGGATTAAATTAATTGCGCACAATTGATAATTAAAGAGAAAACCGTCTTTCAAAGTGTGTTTCAATGATAAATAAAGCGTCACCTTAAGAATGACCTAATAACTATTTATACATCTCAGTAAAACATGTAAAAAAGGAAATAAATATGTACACGTGAAAATAAATATAAGTATACACGTCTGTCGTCTGGAAAGTACACGGCCGTGTATACAGGCCGTGTATAATTCTGGGAGAAATCCTGACTGAGTACACGACCGTGCCTCTGGCCGTGTATAGAGACCGTGTATGCTTCTGGGAGAAATCCTGATCGAGTACACGGCCGTGCCTCTAGCCGTATATGGAGACCATGTATCTTTCTAGAAGTTCCCTTAACATATTACACGGCCGTGTATCCACCCGTGTATCAACCCATGCCTCAACCTGTGTCCGCCACGATGTTCGCATCACTAATGTAAGTTGCTTCTTCTTTTTTTTTTTTCCCTGGCTATTTATGCTTTGCCATATCTAGGTTTAAGACCTGTGTCAGGGGAAAATATTAAGAGCTTCTCACATTTAGTTGGTACTTCCCCATGGTGAATGATGGAATGGGGGATTTTAATGATATTATGTCACCAAATGAAAAAAAGGGGTAGAGGTGAGTTTACTAGGACTAGAGCATATCATTACCAAATGTGTATGAGTTAGTGTGGCTTAGTGTATATGGGGCTTGTGGGTCCTAAGTTTACATGGACAATCAACAATTGCCACAATTTTTTCAGAAGAGGTTGGTGTAATAATGCGTGGAGACTATTATCTAGAGGCAAAAGTGTTTCATTTAAAATAATGCGTAGAGACTCCGTTATCTAGAGGCAAAAGTGTTTAATTTAAACACCAACCCATGGAAAATAACATGGACAAAGGAAAATATTTTGTTTTCAGCCTATGTGGTTTCCTCATGATACTTGCATGCCTCTCATTCAATCCATTTAGGAAAGTCATGGTAATAATTTCACTATATCAATGGATGCTGTCCCATTAGCTTTTCGATCATGGAATAAAGGGTATTTGGAATAGTACACGTACATAAATAGAGGCTATTACAAAAATTGGATAATATACAAAGAGCTTTAGATAAACAACCTACAATTTTGTCGATAGAGGAGGAAAAAGGGTTAAGTAGGAGCTAACTCAGATTTTAGATAGAAAGGAATGTCTTTGGAAAATAAAATCTAGAGCTAAGTGGATTAAGGATGAAGAGAAATACAAAGTATTATCAAGCCCTAGTGTTTGCACGAAGATCAAAAAACCGCATTTTAGCTTTAAAGGATGGTCTGGGGCGATGGAGTTTTGATTAAAGAGAGATTGGACATATTATTCTTAAGTTCTTTGAGAATCTCTTTGAATCGAAGAAGGAAAAAGGAAAAAGGAAAAAGCGGAGATCACGAATCCAATCCCTATAAGCCAACGCTAAGGATTTTCTTCTCAAGATTGTGATGCGTTACAAAAACCTCTTACAAGCGTGAAGAAATCGGCTGCGGTTAAGTCTTTCGGACCATGGAAGGCCCCTGGAAAAGATGGTATACACGCTTTCTTTTTTCGGAAAAGTTGGCATGTGATAAAAGAAATCAGTTGAGCAGCTGCTGCTGAACTGCTTCAATGCATCAAGGATTCCTTGGAAGATAAACCAAACCCAGATTGTTTTAATACCCAAGTAAGGGGAGACTGAGAGTATAAATCAATTTCAACCCATTAGCCTTTGCACCATTATATATAATCTAAACTTTCGGTTGCAAGGGTAAGAGCTTATTTGGATTCAATCATACATCTAAAACATGCTGGTTTTATAGCAGGAAGGAAAGCATGGAATAATGTTATCTTATTGAATGAGATTCTACATTCTATCGCAAAAAAGAAGGCTAAAAATGGATGGATGATTGTTAAGATGAAATTGAAAAAAGCTTATGATACAGTGAAATGGGATTTTATTTGTTGGGTCTTAAGTAGCCTTAATATGCCATCATCATGGGTTAAGTTAATTAATTGCTGCATTAGCTCCACTCCAGTGGAAATTATCCTGAATGGGTGTCCTTTACCTAGTTTTAAACTGAGTAGAGGAGTGTGACAGGGAGATCTGTTATTTCCTTATATTTTTATTATGATAGTGGAGTTCCTTAGCAGATTTATCGAGCAGGTTATAGTGGAAGGATGTTGGGAACCTTTTAAAATTTAGAGAAACTAAAGCGGATGATGTGATTTTAATTGCTAAAGCCTTTAAAGAAAGTGCAATAGCCATAAGCTAGGCTTTAAAAGAGTTTTCGAAGCTGTCGAGATTGAAGGTGAATGATAGTAAATCTTCCATATTTTATTCAAGGAATGTTAGTGATAGGATTAATAGTTTATAAGGAATGGGAGGTGTTTAGGAAGTATCTAGGGTGACCCTTAAATTTAGGCTAGAAGATAAATGCTTCGCAAATGAATTTCATCATTGAGAAAGTACAAAAGAAATTGAATGGCTAGAAGGCAAGACAACTTAGTATGGCAAGAAGACTAATTTTAGTAAAATTAGTGTTGAAATCTCTTCCTACATATTATATGCAAACAAGGGTCTTACCAGTGAAAATCATCACGAAGATAGAGCAAATAACTAGGTATTTCTTATGCAATGGGAAAAAAATAAAAGACAAAATTTAATGGGTTAGATGGTATAAAATTACTAAACCTAAGGAGTAGGTTGGGTTGGATGGTATAAAATTCACTCCAATAGTTTACCTACCGCTAAGGTTTTGAAAGAAAGGCAAATTAAAGAAAATGCTTGTTGCCCACATTTTAGAAACCCAGAAGACCATCTATGGCATGTGTTTCGGGAATGTCCTACAATTAAGCAAATATCTGTGACATGGGAATCTTGTTTCCCAAATAATGAATCTGTAAGTAATCTCTTTATTAATTGAAGCAGAATCAATTATCTAGTTCGAAAAAAGAGAACTGGCCAATAATCAACCACTAAAGTCTTTTATTTTCTGTGTTATGTTATGGAGTGTCTAGAGGGCAAGAAACAAAGCAATCGTTCAAAATGATTTTGTTGATGATAATCTGATGCATGAGATCAGATGGACAGCACACGAATATTGGGCCTATTTGAAGAGACAAAAACATACATATAACATACAAAGAGCTTCTCTGATTTGGTAGCCTCCTAAAAACATGGATAGGTGAAACTAGTATGGATGTCTCAGTGCAAACTTCAAGTGGGAAGGTAGCATAGGTGGGGTAGTGAGGGATTCAAAGGGACGGTGGATTTTTGGGTATGCGAAAAAAATTTGGGAAAACTGATATTTCAGCAACAGAGCTTTGGGTAGTTTATTGGGGTCCATCTTTTTGTAGAGCCATCGGTTTATAAAAAGTTGAAATAAATATTGACAATAAATCTGCAGTAGCTCCATTAAGTGAGCCACATAATATCATACCCAAGTATGATAATGTGTCAATGGCTTGCAGAGAAAAGCTCTCTCTCCCAATGGATATAAGGATTGAAGGCATTCCTAGAGAGCTGAATGTTGCAGCGGATTGGATGGTAGGAAGTTTGCAAAGGATTGAAGAAGAAGATTGTTTTTTGATGTCTCCTCCTAGTGAGCACTTGAACATTTTGAAACAAGATCGGCGTAATTATGGTTTGTACAAAGATATAAGGGATGTTGTGGGGTTTATGAGGCATGCAAATAGCCTCCGTGTGTCAACTTGCTACATTTTTTGTTATATATATATATATATCATTATATTATATCTTTCTATAGGAAAAACTCTTGCTATAGTTGTTTTCTAAATTATAAATACATATTTGAACTATTAAGGTGTTGGAAAATCATCTAAATTTTTAATGTGTAACTTTATCTTTTAATAATTTATAAAATTTATTGATAAGCTCAAAATTCTTATTAACCATTGCTATTAATGGTAATAACAACTTAAGTTATTTTCATAGTTTCAATAGCTATCAATCAGACATTTAGAGAGTTTATAGTAGTTTATCCTCATGTAACTAATACTTTAAGTGGTATATTTGCAAATTTTCCTAGTTCTTCTCTTCTTCTTAGCATTGGTCGGGTACCCGATTGATAGAATTATCAAATGCGAATCTCAAAACTTGACCAATATGTTAATATAATTTAATTTAAATATAAATAAATATCACATTTGCTGCTTGAATTTTATCTATTTTTATAATTAATTACTGAAAGCTTGAAACTGTTAGTTTACCATTTATAAACTTTATAAGATTATTCATAGTACTTAGATGGGTAGTAATAAAAAGGGGTAGTTTACAAAAATTTTGAAAAAGAATTTAAAAAATTTAAGCAATAAAGTCACTCCCCTCCTAATTGCTAAACAAGACTAACAAAAGCAAAGAAGTTCTAAACTGCCCTAATCATTAAAGGCTTAATAGTATTCCATTATGATTAGTGAAACACTTCGAGATAGTCATCAGGACCTGATACTTTGAGTGCTCCAAATTGAAAGACCACCTCCTTAATCTCTTCTATTATTATAGGTGCACATAGGGTCATATTTTCCTCCTTCGATACTATTATATCCACCCAATCCAAACAACTGGCCCAATTCTATTCACCATTTGATTGGAAAATATTATTGAAATGGTTGACAAACATGTTCTTGGTAATTAATTTTGAATTTGCTAACCTTCTTTTAGTATCTTTAAGGTGGAAATTTTTATTGTGGTGTCTTCTTGCAATGGTGGAAAAAAGTTGTATTCTTATCCCCATACATCAACTAATTGATCTTAGATCATTGGTATCGATGCATTTTCCCCACCCCTAAATTTCATCAAGCTAGGCTTAAATATGCTCTTCTTCTTTTAGATTAGTCTCATTTTAATTTTCTTGTGGCTTAGAAAATCTAGTTTTTAGTTTGTCTATTAGTTTCCTACTATCAGGGAAGACACTCTTACACTAATGCATTAACTATTTACTAAACACTTTAAGCCTATTCATGACTCCCTCTAGATCATTAATTCCCTTTGTTTACTCCCATATTCGCTTGACAATATCTCCATTTTCCTATAAGGTACGCCATGAGTTTTGAAACTTAAATATTTTCTTCCCTTTAAAGTCTCTAAACTCAAAGTTCACCACAATGGATGCATGATTTGAACCTAAATTAGGTTCATTAATAACTTATGTTTGTGGAAATTTCAACATCCATTCAATTGACCCAAGACATCTATTAATCCTTTCCTTCACAAATATCACATTATGTCTATTGCTAGTCGATGTGAATTTATGTGCTACAAAGCCCATATCTTAGAGATTTAACTTTTGCGATCATTTTTTGAAAAGCTAACATTTACCTTCCATCTCCTTTTCTACTACAACATTTCTTCAAGACATCCACAATTTCATTAAAATACCTTAAATATTACTAGGGACAATTTATTAATTTGGAAATGTCCATTAAAGATTGCTACAACTTCTTCTTTTCTTTGGAAATGTCTATTAAAGATTGCTACAACTTCTTTTCTTTAGAATCACATGGTGCATAATGCCAAGTAAAGTAGCCTACTAGGGAGCCATCACCTAAACACACTTTAGAATGAAGAAACCAACGATAACTTTCCACCGCATTAATCCTCATGTCCACACTCTACCACAAAACAAGACCATTGCTTAGTCCTCTTCGGGCTACATAAAACCTACCAACATAGCTCATTTTATTCCTCAATCTCTCAATTTTTTGTTCATTATTTTTTGTTTTGATTAAGAATAAAAAACATAGGTTGTGTTTTTTTAACAAGTCATAAAGATGTCAAATTCTCAAGGGTGACTAGAACCTTTGGCAATTCCAAGATAGGAGGATCATGGCACCTGTGTGGTTGTTATGGATCAGCTACCACTACTAATTTGCTTTGATATTTTCATAGGTACCTTAAAAAGTTCCAAAGACTACTCATACACAATACATTTCTTCCCCTTTCTCACCTATCTATTGCTTACTTTCCTAGGTTCCATCTTCCTCCTTCCACTAGGTTTATTGTTGGATGTAAAAATATGTTCTTCTTTTACATTCACTCCCATCATCATTTTAACTTTCTCACATACTGCCTCATAATCTTTTGCTTTGGGGCTCTTTAAGTCAGGCTTTTCTAATCCTTTAACTAGTTGATTCGAGGTCACTTGATAGCATTAGTTTCCTAGTCCCATCCACGTCTTTTTGAATAACTTTCTCCTTCTCCTCATTTGAAGGTAAGCTAACATTGTATTCTACATTTCCATGTTTGGTTTCCCCACCACTTGTTGATGATGGTTGGTTTGAGTTTGTATTGGGTTTAAGAAGTGGTTATGTTTTAGATTTAGAAAGGGGTTGTGTGTTTCCAAGGAAGGTGCTCTCTTTTTATGGAACTTAACTACTTAGGACCTCACCGAGTAGCTTGTTATAGACTAAGTTAGTAAAGCTAGTTAGGTACTCCACAATCCAAGCTAATATAAACTTCTAGATTAAGTGTTTAGCCTATGTCCTAGCTTTGGGCAACTTAGGTTGGTTGTTGGCGGGGTTTTTCTGTCGCATTAGTGTTGCTACATGAAGAGACTAGTAGGATTGATGGTGAATAAGCTTGATTGTGGGATGTAGTTGGCAGCATTTGCTCATTAGGAGCTCAATTGCAAACAGCCTCAAATCGAGCTTACTGATTGTGATGGGAAGCTTTTGTAGCTGGTAGTGGTGGGTTGTGTTGCCTATGTTATGGAGAACGTGTGGAAATATTCTTTAGCTTTAAGATGCTATTCAATTGCTCGAGCTTTGCCATTTGAGTATGGAGCCTTGTGTTATCAACCTTAGTTACTTAGTTTTGTGTAGCTAATGTTTTGCAAAGATTTTCTAGATCCATAAAGAGCTATGGATCGATGACTTGGTTATTTGTGTTTTGAAGGTTAGAAGTGTGTGTGGATAGAATGATCTATAGCACGTAGGTCAACGATATCCTTAGATTTGTTTGTTCATGACTTTGGAGCCTTTGTGAAGGTGGTTAAAGTGCATAGACGATGCCAAATGTTGTGATATGAGTTTAAAGAGGTAGCTATATCACCCACAAGATAGAAAAAAAGAGGCCATGGGGATGCTGGAGGATGCTTTGTTGTAACCACTTAAATACCTAAGTTAACACAACTGTAGAGCATGGTAATATGAGTGAGTGAAGAAAGTTCAAATCCTTTACAAAGTGACCTTATCCCCTATTTATAGGGGATGAAACCAAACTATTTTAGGAAGGAGATTAATAGCCCCAAGATCTAGTCCGAATTTAGTAAAATGAGAATATTTGACCATGATCTTATCTTATCTATTGGATGAGTTCTATACATTCCTTAATTGAGGATGTGGGTGAACCTTGCTGTCCTAACCTTAGAGCTTGAGTCTCCAAGTATTCAAAGGCTTTTAGGTTATCCTACTTCTAGTAGTTTATTATAACTTTGGGATAGGATAAGACTTGTTGGCACTCAGTTTGAGCTCTATTGATGATGCTTTCTACTGCAAGGGCTCGGTAAAAGATCGTGGAGCTCGGATTCAGCCTCAAGCTTGGGTAGATCAATCTTCACGGCCTCCCTCCGTTTAACCCACAACATCTTGATTTGCCATAAATAAGTACTACTCATACGTATTGGGTATATTGCATGCAATAAAATCCCTACACGATTTGTGCAGTTCAAAACCGCTATTTGGATTATCCGTAGACAATTTTCCTGGCCCATTTGAAATCCGACCTATATTATCTCCATCGATTTCCAACTATTCAAAAAAAAAAAAAAAAAACAATCAACTTCAGGATCTAAAGATTTTAGTCTTTTTCTCTTTCCGGATATAGATGAGCTAGAATAAGGAGAAGAGGTAGATCGAGCGGTAGAGTTATAGATTACATGCGCAGATGATACGTGTCAGCGAGCGTACCCCCGTGCTTGAGGTGTACTTGTGTAAATTCAAGGTGGTACATTTCATGTGATCCCACGAAAAAGACCAAATTATCCGCCACAAATTCCATCCCAAAATTTGGAAATGTTATTATTGAGATTGAAAAGGCAGTAAGCTTTGATAACCATATTTACTTGTTTCTTTTTGTGTTTAGAAAGGGGTTTTGTTCCTTTTCTTTTTTTAAAGGAAAGTAGGAAATCGCTATTGGAATGGTAACGAGGGACTTTTTGGTGTTGCATCAAGCATTCCACGCGTGAATAGGGTAAGGGTTACATGTAAATTTCTATGTCTGCCCATAAATGGTTCCTCAAACAAGTGCCTCCAAATACATTGTAAGCTTAGGAAATTTTTTTTTTTTTTACTTTAATAAAAAAAAAACCTTTTGTACCCATGAAAAAAAAATATATATATAATAGTTTGTTCTTTCATTCATTAACATTCTGCATGTCATTTATTTAATTGGTAATAAATAGTGTACTTTTAGATTTACCTCCCTAAATAATTATAAGAGATCGAAATCAGAATGATTAATTTCACGATGTATTGATATTTATCACTCAAGCCTCGATGTTGGTATTTTATCATGCATTATTTTATACAATCCATGACAAGAGAATCATAATTGTTTTTAGTTATTGATGTATGCCAAAAGATTATAATTTATTGGTTTCTAGATAGGCCAATCCTTTCCCTTGATTTCTTGTATATTTTAAAATGTCTTTTTTCCTTAATGATAAATTTCATTTATCGGAAAAAATTATATCAAACCTGCATAAATTGATTAAAAAAATGACGAACGAAAACCTAACTATATAAACAATAGTCATAATATCCAACATAGAAATATATTAAAATGTTTATGTTAACTCTTTTGTACAGAGTATAATGTAAGAACAATTTTTTTTTTTTTTTAATCTTTCCGACAAAATTTTTACTTAAATTGATAACATTTTGTTTAATGAATTAAAAGAATATTACAATATAATTTTAAGGGTAAATTACGGAAACATACCGCATAAATCTTAGATATTAGATAGAGACTCCAAATTTGAAGAACTCAATACTTGCACCTTCGAGTTGTTTTTCCAATTTGCTTTTTACTGGATTAATGTAACAAATTGGATTTTTCATTGTAGGCTGCTTTCCTAAAAGATATGAATTCAAACAGTTCACGTCAACTAAATAAATGAATTGTAATGGAATTCGCATTTTTATCAAAGAATATAAGTATTGAATTTTTTTTAATTTAAAATATTTCTATAATATTTAAAATTTATAAAACATGTCGTCGTAATTTATCCTAATTTAAATGATTGACTCCCTCTCTTTTACCGGCATTAAGAAACATCTCTAAAAATAAAGAATAGTTAGCATGCTTTTTGGACAAATGCCTTCAACTTTCCCATACGTCCAAGTTTTTCATAGCATCAATGGACAGGCAGAAACATATGAAATAAAATCGCCTGATGGCATTACAAAATACGAAAAAAATAAAATAGGGCAACTTACTGTTGGAGATATTCATGAATTCTTTGCCTAGTCTAGCAAAAGTTTGATGTTACATGTGTCATCACAAGCTACAGGTAACGATTTCCAAAAACAAAATTGTCTAGGTAGGATAACGTAAATGGCCATCTCTGTTTATGTTTATGTCTAATTTCATTAGATGGTTTCTTAGTTGTTATCCATTTACCAGCTGGATGCATTTCTAAGGAGTGATAGGATAAATATAGAAAGTAAATTTAATTTTTATAGAATATATTTTATTGAATCTTTCTTGAAATAAAGTGAGTGTTTTGGTAAAAAATTTACTTATCATAAACATTACACTTCTCTAACACTATAAATAGAAAATTACTCCAACTAGATAGAATAACTGGGATCTATTCCAATTCCATCCCAAGTTTTTGAGAGCTTGCCTTGCAATTTTATCAGCATTTTTTGATAAGTAAGATGCCTAAGCAAGACTCTTCAACTATCAATCTCATTAGACAAAAGTAAAACAGGATATTTAAGTATTATATCTCAAGGTTCAACCAAGCAATGCTCGAAATCCCTAATGTCAATATGAGCATTGCCTTGAAAGTAGCAATCATTGGCATGAAGGATAGGTCCAGGTTCCTCTACTTCCTCACCTTATATAAACTAAATTTTTTAAAGAATTTCAAGAAGTAGTAGTAGATTACATCACTCAAGAAGATACCATATTGGCTAGGTGACAAGTTGAGCAAGATTCATCTAATAAGAAGAAGAATGGCAAGGACCGAACCCCCATAAAAGATAAACTTAGCCTCAACATGCCTCTTCAACTTGGACAAGAGGGTCTTTGTTGAATTCCTTCTTGAGAAGAGTATTGATAAAACTCCACAAGAATGCCTTGTGAATGAGATCCAACCACCTTAGGAGCTATGTTGGATGGCCCCATCATTGCATACTTAATGCACAACACTATGCCCATAGAAAGGAAGAAGGCTAAGGCTTTAATTAAAAAAAAAAAAAAGAGGCCGGTACACACTCCTTGATGGGAAATTATACAAAGGAGCATACAACTTACAACTTCTTAAGTGCCTTAGACCTTTTGAAGCCGAGCACCTTCTCATCGAGCTCTATACTGGGATTTGTAGCAACCATATCATGAGCCATGCTTTAGCAATTAAGGCACTTTGAGCAAGATATTATCGGCTAACCATGAAGAGAGATACTAAGGCCATTGTACAACGATGTGATAAGTGTTGAAAGCATGCTCCAGTAGATAGGATAGCCAAGCAATGAGCTATTGCCAATTACAAGCCCTTGGTTTTTTGCTCAATAGGGACTTGACATCCTCAAACCATTCCTTAAGGCTATAGGTTAGCGACAATACATTATAGTCATTGTTGATTACTTCATGAAGTGAGTAGAAGTTGAAGCCATGGAAAAGATCACCGAACATAGCGTAAGAGACTTTGTTAGCCAAGCCATACTTTGTTGCTTCAAAATAATGAGTACCCTTGTCACTGACGATGCCACATAGTTTGATAACCCTTAATTTAGAAAGTTTTTATGCGAAGTGTAAGATTAAGATTCATTACACTTTAGTGGCCCACCTACAGTTGAATGGGGAAGTTGAGTCCACCAATAAAGTCATCTTGTAAAGCCTAAAAAAAAAAGGATTAACTAAGCTAAAGGAAAATGGGCAAATAAACTCCCTTGTATATTAAGGGGGTATTAGACGAGTCTACGAATAGAAACCGGGAAAGCACCTTTAATTTAGCTTTTGGAACTAAGGCCATTCTCCTTATTAAGCTCGAGTTGCCCAAAATCTATACTTATGACCTTGATCCCCAAGTTAATGAGATTAGCCTCCAAGCTAGTCTTGACTTCCTAAAAGAACTAAGAGATCAAGCAAGCTAAAGGGTGGCAACATACCAATAGTAGGTAGCGAGGTATTATGATAAGAAAGTAAAGCACAAAGATTTTTGACCTGGAAACCTCATCTGTAGAATACTTAAAGCTATTGGTTCAAGGGAAGGTCGAGGCAAGTTAACTCCAAACTAGGAAGACCCAGTTTGAATTCAATGAGTGGTCAAACACCGAGCATATAGACTTAAGAGATTGAATGGGCATCCGATACCCAAGACTTGGAATACTAATAATCTATGTTCTTACTTTAATTAGAGTATTATGGTTTAGAATCTTTACTATAATTGATGTAAATGAATCAGTGCTTCATGAATGCTTAATAAAATTTTTCTTATATCAATTTGTGTAAATTTTACAATTTATAGTATTTTTACTCATCTTATAAAAAAAATGAGCTCATAACTCAATCATACACACAAGGTTAAAGAGAATTCTTAAGCCTCATCTAGGTAATAGGATGCATTAGAGAACTTTGCTTAGATACAAAGCGAACGAGCACCTACCCCTAAGTGGACAAAATTGGCTAAACATTTATTCCATGCTAGCAAAAGGAATCTATTTGCCAACTAGGCATAGGCTTAATCAATGAAGATATTCCACCTAGGGAACTAAACCCCCACCCACAAGTTTCATAAAAAAAAAAAAAAAGCAAAAACAAAAATAAGGAAAATATATCCAAGTCAGGTCGGCATATCTCCATGAGGGTTGGGAGTAGGCTCCAATAACTCTTCAATGGAGAGAACAAGAGGCTGCTCTTGATGCTACTTAGAGGGAATGGGAGGCTAAACTTGATGACTGCTCAGGAAGGAGGGGGAGGAACCCTTTCACTTAGAGGAGGAGTAAGCAACTCTTCCTCAACTGCTAAAGGAGGGGGAGGTAGGTCTTCACCAATAATAATAATAGATAACAAAGGTGCATCAACATCTTCTTAAGCTTCAGCCTCCATTACTACACTCTCATCCTCTAATTCCTTACATTACTCTAAAGAGGTTTTAAGTTCATGCATTATAGTTAACTTCCTCATCATCCTCCTCTTTGAATGACCCCAACACTACACTGTCCCCCTCTTCAACCTATACCACGGGTACTAAAGGTTGACTTAAAGGTCTAAATTGGTATTTAAAATTTTAATTCTTCCATCACGAAAACCATGAAAATTAAAACTAGAAAAAAACAATAAAATTATCTTTAGTTAATATTTAACATAATGAGCTTGTTATGGAGTGCTCTATCATGCATATTAAAGGCTAAGGCTAACAAAAAAAATTCCCATAGTTTCTAGAATCAATTATATACTTAAAGTAAATTTATAAAAAGATGATAATTTTCTTTATTTACTTGTTAACAAGCGTTCTAATGTATTTATTACTAGTTTCCTAATATAATAGATTTGATATCAACGCACATTCCTTGATTTGGTGGGACATTTTATTTATGCTCATTTGTTACATAGCAAGTTTTATCTAAGTAGAAAAATTCCTTTTATCTAATCTTAAGCTTTTATATTAGATAATCATAGCATTAACGTTAATATGATATCCGAGTAAAAGGTCTTAAATCAAATTCCTACATAATCATTTTACTTTTAAGTTGTTCATTTAATAGGTTCCAATCAAAGTTTCAACAGCAAGTGAGGTGAGCGTTAAGTAATAAATATATAACAGCTAATGTAATATTTATAAAGCTTAAAATTTTATATTAGAGGAATGTAGAATTAATTTTAATGGTTGAACAAAAAAATAACAATAGTAAAATTTAAGTTATATATATATTTAAAAGTTAAGATAAGTATACAGCAGACATTGAGAGTTGGCATCTACTCATTATGGATCTGAGTCTCAGGGTGGGTTTGCAATTTATATTAAAAAAAAGAAATAAAAATTACCTTTCCAGATGGATTACCGTAACTCAACTCAACTCCACGAACGAAAGTAAGGGCAAAAAAGGGAAATAAGTTGCATGATAGGGGTCCTTCACCTGGTCACGGAAGCAAAAGGGTGGCTTAAAATCAAATCTAAGTGACCCCATAGTAACATGTCCGTCACAATGTACCCGACCTACTCGACCAATCATATTGCAGTTTTAGATGGAGCAATCTCAGCCACTAGTCTCAATTTCTCTTCTCAGCCACGCCTTTCCTTCTCTTTCTACAATCTCTTTCTCTCACAACCTGCAACCAACTCGTTTGTTTATATACCTTTTGACTCGGCTTCAGTGCTTGATGCAAGGCATTGGATATACATGCAAATCTATTATTTATTTATTTATTACTTTGAAAGCTAGCCGACTTTGTTGCTCTCATCCTTAACACACCATTACCTAGTACAGAATCCTAGGAGCGGCTTTCTTTTCAGAGTCTAAAATCTACATAAGGTGTGTCTTCTAGTTCTTCTGACATGTTATGATTTCAGTTTGTTCAGATAATTCGTACATATGTGTTTCTTACTATAAGATGATTTGACATAAGGTATTTTTCTTACTATGTTTAGATAATTCGTGCATATGTCTTCTACATGTGTTTAATCTTTTATATATCTATATATATATATTTATTTTAATTTTTGGGTAAGTTCTAGATGTGTTCAATATGTATGTTTGGCTATGTTTTGAAATGTTTATTTGGGTGATTTTTGTACTTTGGTAGCATAATTTTTTTGAAGTATCATTAAATTTCATGTCCTTTACCTTAAAAATGGAAAGCAAAATGCTGGTTACGAAGGTGTTGATTAATTTTTACTTTTGAAGATATAACGAAATGTAATAGTCTCTGGGTATGTTATGCTGGAAGCATCTTTTAGACAGATTTAACAAATGGTACTTCCTTTTGAATATATCCGTCTAAGAGAAAATACCTAAATGTAGGGTTTGCATTAAAATATTCTCTGTATGGCAATATGCCATTGAAGACATAAACAGGCTGTTTGTGAACAAGTGAACTAGGTTCCTGATAAGTCATGTCTAGTAGTAAATTTACTAGCTGGACATTTTCTTGGAAATAAATTTACTATGAAGTTGTAAAGATCCAGGGCTTTTTTTTTTTGAACTGTTTTATGGTATAATAGTTTTCCCTGCTTAACTTCTCAAACTTGTTCTTACTATGAAAAATTGGAAATTTATTAATCCATCGAATGTTTTCTGCTCTGCTTTTTACAGAGAAAAGTCATGGACTGGTACGTTCGGAGTGGTATTGACGATTTCTGCATAGTCCCTAAGGATCAAGAATTGTCTGATAGGCTTCCATCACCGGACAGCTGGTCCCAATGGGGAATAAGTACTCCTGAGGGTTTCGGGGTACCAAATAAAGAAGTACTTACAGTGACGGATTCCGCCAAGAATGATCTCAACTTGGACAATCAGAAGAAGAATTTGGCTGGAGTTGATTCAGACTACTGGGTTGACTTCAAAACTTCTTTAAGCGATATTGGCATGCAAGGTGGAGCATTGAATGGAACACTTGATGAAAATTCCTTGTTTGGTGATCCAGAGTTCAAGCTAGATGATTTAGAAGGAGTCGAGCAGACAGATGAAATTTTCTTGTATGGTTCAAACTCCCGTTGAAATGCATAATTAATAGCATTTAACATGGTGTTCTCCTAGCATCTGGCATTTGCTAGTCAATTATCGCATCTCTTTTTTGTGCCTGTTAAATTTTATTGAAACATGGCCACCATTTACAAGCTTTAGAGTTTGGATTTGGTTCTATAGGATGTTATTGTTCAAATTTCTGCATTGCCATTTGATTCCATTCATATGTTACGTGGAGATAATTAAATTACACTGAAATGACAGTGCCTAGATTCGAAGTCATGATACTCTGGTATCATGCTAGATTTAGATTTTGGATATTCAGTTGTGTAGAAGGTTAGAGTTCAAATTTCTGCATCGTCCACTGTTTCCCTATACACATTATGTGGAAATAAATAAATTAGGTTGAAATGATGATGTAGAAATTTGAAGTCATGATACTCTGATAACATGCTAGATTTAGATTCAATCAGCTTTAAGTTCAAGTCTACAGTTTAGGACAAGCTTTAATATTTTATTTTAGAAGTTCTTGTGTATCTTTTCAAGTTTCCTCATAATAGCTGTAGATGGTTAATTGACAGAGTAAATCGCTTATGTATGTAAGCATTCATTGCAAATGTGTCCCGGTAGTCTAGAATTATTTAATCTGCCAATCTATAACTGTTTCTCTTTAATTTCTGAATCCCAAATTACTGTAATTATATGATATTTTGAGTAGAAAATCCTTACTGAAATATGTCATCATACTCTTATATTACAATGTTTACATTCTAAACCATTTCTTTTAATCTTTGGAAATTGCAGAAACTCTGTACTGGAAGATTTGCCAGGGGACAAGAAAATGTCACCAAGTAGCTTGTCATGGCTGGACATGATTGATTCATTAAATATGACAACTAACAAAAGATGTATGGCAAGCTCAGAATGTCTAGGGGGAAGCTCAATTTCACCTCCTGGTACGTATGACACAGAAGCTACTACCTCAACGTCCACTCCAAGCAACACATTGTGGGGCTCCATGTCATGTTCAGAGGTTTGATTTTCATTCTGTTCATTGGTTTGGAAATAGCTGTTCTTTGGTGGATGTAACACTAAGTGCCCCCAAGTGGGGACCTATCATTCTGGTTTCACTGGGATACTAGTGTGATTGTTCTGGCAATAATGTTTTCTGGACTTTCTGAAACATTTTTATAATAATCTTCACAAATGTAAAATATTGTTGCTGTAATGGATGTTAAATCATCTAGTGATTTTTAGCATTAAGTGGCTGTGGAAGGTAAAAGCAATGGCTGGCTACTAATGGTTGTGTGTAAAAACTACGGAAAATGCTAACAGAAAATTAGGGAAATGATTTTCATTTTTTCAAAGCAAGAAATCATTTTCTATCTTTTCAATTGATGTTTTCTGTGAAGGTTAGCGACAACCACAGTCCATCAGCTGCTACTTCACTTGCTACCATCAACTGCTGCTAAAAAATCCTTAGTAACTGCAATTTCAAAAGATTACTACAGTTATATTTGACAATTTGAAAGCTTTTGTAGTTAACAAATGTTAAAAAATAAGTGTGGAAATCGTTTTCCTTGAAATGAACACTTCTAGATCAATACAATTCTCTTTAGGATACAGGATCACATATAAAATTCAGAAGATTATAGTTGTGTGGTGATGGAAGATAAAAAATTGACCATGACTTCACTTAGTTCCACTTATTTATTTTAACGATTCGATCTCATATAACTGCACACTGTATTAGTTGATGTTTCTTTGGCTTCAAACTTGTACTGTGTGTTCTTATTTCTAGGTTAATAATTGTTCAACTATTCGTTTAAGGCACCCTCTACCGATACATTTCCCCGCTATCAACAAGTATATTCGCACGGAGACAGTATTGAAGAAATGTCTCTCGAAGAGTCTGTGCTACATGATCTTGAACTGGTGATGGGGCAGGTAATTTCAACAAGCATGTGTTCATTGATTTCTTGTGATGCTTTTAATACACTATAACTTATGTGCTCATCTCTTTATCTATGAGGTTAGCTGACTGAGAACACCCGCATTTGCCTTAGAGATGCATTGTATCGTCTTGCTGCCAGCTCGAGACAGCGCCCTGCATTACAGAGTCACAGTGAAACTTACAGCAAAGAGGGGTTTCCGTTGGTGCCAGAACCTAACAAATGCATGAGGTTGGCAATGATGATTACTTTCTTTATATTTATAACGGTTGCTAAGATTGCAAGACTTATCCTGATCCTAATCCAGTTTATTTAACGTAGTTTCTAGGATGTAGTTCTAATGTGTTTTTGTGATTGTATTAACGTAGAGAATTGATGTGAGCAAACCAATCTGATAGTTTTTGAGCGAGTGCTTGACAAAACGGAATTCATGTAGCTGACCCCACGTAAGCTGAAATAAGGCTTTAGTGTTGTTGTAAAATAAGTAGATAAGCGCTTCAAGGCAGCTCGACTTTTGCTGTACTAGAATATGACGACCATAGCAGCCTCAGCCCATCAGCACATAAATTATCTTAGAAGATCTTTTGGAGTCGAGCAAATCATTGAAGAATCATTTACCTAAAAATTCGTCCTGTTTACATGCGAAAATTATGGTTGTAATATTTGATTATAAGGGTAAAATGCTAATATAGTCGGGCGCATAAACCTAGTTTTTTGCTTATGGCCATAATGAATGTTGTGTATTTCTGTGATTGCAATGGAACCAGATTGTTGATTTGTAGAAACCTTGAAGATTTGTTTAGTAAATTTCCTGGAGGGAGTGATTTTAGAGTTGGACGTTGAAAGTTCTAAATTCATGCTTTCTCGAACTTTGCATGTGTTCATTACAGATCAGAAAAGAAAGTAGCTGAAGCAGAGACCAATACATTCGACAGAGCTATCGCAAACATCTTGTTCGATAGAATGGACATCCATATGCATGATTTTTCGACTGGATCATTTGCAAGCTCAAATCATCAAGGCCCAGGAAAGAGAGGCATGTGAGATTGAGACCCAACAAATCACAGGGCTGCTGTCTGCCAACATGATTGCTGTGTCTTATTTTTCGGCCTAACTGGGGGTTTATGCAAGCCTGACCCCTTCAGACGCGAAGGATGTGTTTTCGAAGCATCAATAAGTGTCCCTACTCCCTATGAATATTTGTAGTCTGTATGTTTAATATATATGTAAAAATCTTTTTCCTCCATTTCATAGATCAGATCAGTTTTGACTCATATATCAAATGTTGGCTGGTTTTTGTTTAGCCACTGAGAGATTGGAGTTGAATTTCTGAGGATTTATGTTATTTGCTAGAAGAAAGATTGTCGAATCAGTATCTTCTCTTAGTTATGACACATGATAAGCTACAAGTGCTTTTAAAAATGTGCTTTTTCCTTAAACGAATGTAAATGAGATAGAGGCAAGTCTTGTTTTGGTAACTTTATGCCCTAAATTAGGAAAAAAAATTCACTAGTACTAACCATATGATTTAATAAACGGGAAGTAAATATCAATATATTTAAACGCATCATACTTAATAATAGGAATTTTTTTGAAAATTATTATTATATTTTTATGTATGAGAATTTTATTAGTTTTTGTGTATTACTAATCCATTGATATGATATATTAATATCATTGAAACTTTTTTTTTTTTAAAAAAAAATTAGACACTTATTTAAGCAGGTTGTTATGTAATTTGCTAGCATTTCATTTACAATAAAGTACATAATGCGATTGAAGTTATTTGAGATGGCGCTACAGGGACTCAATCATATTCTCAAGATATTGAATTTTACATAAAGTTCATTGAGTTTGTGGAGGGGATATGAGCTAGAGATCAATGCGTGTGTCGACTCAACATCTTCGAGCCTCCATTGATAAACCATGATTTAGATAACACAAGGGGGTTGGATATGTTACAGCTAACCATGTATTTTTCTACCGAGTAGCAACACACTAAGATTCTAAATCTTCATTATAATTTCAAATCTATTTATTACCACTGTAGAATAATATTATTGTAATTTTAATAATAAAAATGAATGACTTTCAAGTGAATTATTCCAATTATTATTACAATACATTATCCAAAAACTAGGATAACCATCTATCAATATATAATGAATAATATATTTGAAAGTTTAACAACAATCTTCAAGTTCTATAAAAGAAATCTTCAACAACTTCCATATTATTCTTTATTAGAATAATAGTGATACTCTATTCCATTTTCATCTTGATAATAGCACACTAAATTCCCATTCTCATTGTAATCGACATATTCATTATATTCACTTGCAGCTAAAAAATAAGTGGGATGAGTTTAAGCCCAATACGTGAGTATTGCACAGACATGCATGTGCCACACAAATAACAATATCAACACATGTAAATGCAATAGAAGTACATATTAAATCATTAGGTTATTATCTTCAATTAACTAATATATAACATAGGGATACTTCCATATTCGGTTTCTTCATCCGAATACTTTGTTCTGGTCATTTTAAATTCTAAGAATTGCTGCTGCAGTTCCTTCTACATAGCTTTTAATTCTTGAATTTCTTTCTTTTGGGAATTAATTTCTCCTTGAAGATCACTAAGTGTGAGTCAGACATAATGGTCTAGTAGTATCACCATCTAAGATATCCTTATTCCAAACTTAAATTAGGTTCTCAGGTTTTGATATCCATAATGGCACAATCCAACCAATTAAGAGATCTATAGAATTTGCTTCTAAGTTCTCTGATAGGATTCTGGATAAAACACAGTTGAGGAAAATGTGAGTTTAAACACTAATGTAGTGATAACGCCTGAATTAATCAAGGCAATCACTAATGCTTTGGGTTCCAGGTCTCCAGTAAAAGACCAGAAAAAGATGATTAAAAAATCATCTACCAATGTTCATGTAACTGAGGTGGCGTCTTCTTCGAAGGCATTAGTCCCTCAAAAATCTTTTCAATATATATATATATATATTTCTAGAATAGGAACTGCCACTATAGGCTCCGTCTAACCTTAATATATCATAGATCATTTTAATACATGGCTCTACTAGGGACAATGTGACATAAAGATCATCGAGGTGACCTTTAGGAATCTACCACCTCTAGCTCCTAGGTCAAGTCAAGCACAAACAACACTTACATTCAAGTTTAATATCCAGTTACATTTATTTGTATCACTACATTAACGATCACCAACATCAAATGTGGTAAACCTGTACATGGAGAAGTGGTCTCATGGTTGCTTTTACATTATTATTAAAAGGATATTAACCTATTAAATTCCAAAGATTGAGTTCAGTTCTATCCTATAACTTAATCTAGATTCACTAACTGGTTAATTATATCCTAAGTGTAGAATTCCCTTTCCCATTATCTTATTGTGTGTAAATCTTAATTTAGAGTTGCAAGTAAATGAAATATAATTAAATAGTGAGTGTTCTAGAACATTACGACCATGTGAGTGGCCATGCAAGGGAAAACAAGAGAGAACATAGTTATGCTAGTAGCCATGTACCTTTTTATATATAATAGTTTTCCAGCACATCTAAGTACATGATCGTGTATTTGGTCGTATACTTTGATACGGTAGGGTACACGATCATATATTGTGGCTGTGTACCTTTATAATAATTTTTATAATTTGACATGCCTAAGTATACGATTGCGTCTTATGACTGTGTACCTTTTTGCACACATTTGAAATTTGACACGGGTAGGTAATTGGGCATGTAGTTGACCGTGCATTACATTGTTCTATCACGAATCCTTATTTTTCTTCTCCGATTTGCTCATCAACTTAATTTCTATGAATCTAGATCGAATTGATCAATTAACCTATTAATTTTAATACATTATATGGATCTTGTGCACTTACTTATTTCAATTTGTGATCGGAATTCTCCAATTGCTTGATGATACACTCATTTCGTCTCACTCCTCATTTTGAACCCTAATAACATGTCACTAAATTCACTTAAACCTATGAATACTTAATTAGAAAAATGCACCTTAATGATCGGAACCATTACTTGATGAAAGTGGCTAGACCTTTGTGGATTTTTGTTAGGTCACCTTGCGAGTTTCTTTATGGGTCTCTTAGGTGTTCATTGCGCAAATGAGGTAAAGGAGGATCAATAGGTCAAGCGAGGCTTATATACTTTGACCCTAAAAAGACTAAACTGCTCCTATATCTTTAGACTATTTATATTATTTAACCTCGGTTTTAATTTATAATAAATAAATAATAGATATATAATATATGTATTTACATTCTCCCCTCCTTACAAAACTTTCGTTTTTTTAAGTTACCTAGGTTTGGAAAAAGCTTTAGATGCTTTATTCGCATGTCTTCTTCTAGCTCTTATGTCACTTTATGTTCTGTCTTATTTGTCCATTGTACCTTAACGTAGGGAGTCACTCTTACCTTCAATAGTTTCTTTTTAGTGTCTACAATCCTTACAAATCTTTCAATAAAGGATAAATCTAGCTGTACATTTAAAGGCTCTAAAATCACTATTTGGTTTGGATTTGGCACAAATTTTCTCAACATAAATACATAAAATACATCATGTACCTACCCAAACTTGATGGTAGAGCTAACTTGTAAGTAGCATTACCAATTCTTTCTAAAATCTAAAACAGACCTACATATCTTGGATTTAACTTCCCTTTGAGACCAAGTTTGATTACCTCCTTAGTTGGAGATACCTTCAATAGAACCTTATCTCTTACTTGAAATTTTAAGGGGTGTTGCCTTTTATCTGTACAATTTTTCTAGTGACTTTGAGTTGAGAGAATTCGTTGTCTTATCATCCTTGCTTTATCAATAGCTTCCTACACTATCTCTAGCCCTATTATTTGTCTTTCACTAACCTCGTCCCAATGTAAGGGAGATCTGCACTTCCTACCATGTAGTGCTTCATATGGAGCCACTCGAATAGTAGCTTGATAGCTGCTGTTATATGCGAATTTCACCAATGGTAGGTGATTACTCCAATTACCCCCATAATCCAAAGCATACGCTTGCAATAGGTCTTCTAAAATTTGAATGGTCCTTTCAGATTGCCCATCTGTTTGAGGGTGAAAAGCAGTACTAAACTGTAATTTAGTACCCAAAGCCTGATGCAGACTTTTCTAGAACCTACTCATGAACCAGGTATCTTTGTTAGAAGTTATAGTTGCTGGTTCAGCATGTAATATGATAATATCCTTAATATATAGTTGAGTAAGCTTCTCTAATCTGTGGTCCACCTTAAATGGTAGGAAATGTCCACCTTAAATGGTAGGAAATGAATGGATTTGGTCAATTTGTCTACAATCACCTAGATTGCATCATGTTTCTCCTTGGTTCTTGGAAGGGTTGTAACAAAGTTCATAGTTATATGTTCTCACTTCCATTCAAGTATACAAAGTGGTTGTAACTCACTAGTTAGTCTTTGGTGTTTAATTCTAATTTGCTGGCATGTCATACATTTAGATACAAATTCTATTATCTCCCATTTCATATTTCTCCACCAATAATGACTCTTTAGATCGTTGTACATCTTGGTGCTTTCGAGATGTACTGTGTATCTTGAGTAATGAGCCTTTTAACAATCTCCTTCTTTAATTAGGGTTACCATCTAGTACACACAATTTTATATTGTACTTTACTACGTCTCCAATAGCTTCATTAAATTTAGTTGTCTTTCCCGTTTCTATTTTACTCTTAATCTTTTGAATTTTGAGATCTCTCATTTGTGCTATCTTAATTCGATCAAGGAAACTTGGTTGAATATAAATAGTAGCCAACCTGGTTCCCACTTCATGTGTTACCATATCCAATTCTAACTTACACATGTCTTCTACTATCTATCTCTGAGAGGTGATTAGAGTTGCAATATTAATCTGTTTCTTTCGATTGAGGGCATTTGCTACCACATTTACTTTCCTAGGGTGGTAATAGATTTCTACATCATAGTTGTTGATTAACTCTAGCTATGTCTTCTGTCTCATATTCAGATCTTTTTGTGTGAGTAGATATTTTAGACTCTTATGGTTTATGAACATTTTGCACTTTTCTCTATATAGGCAATGTTTCCACAGTTTCAGTGCTAAGATTATAGCCGCTAACTCTAAGTCATGTGTAGGGTAGTTCCTCTAATATGGTTTCAATTGACGAGAGATATATGTGATGACTCTCCCATTCTACATGAGTATACATCCTAAACCTTGAGTTGATGTATCACTATAGACCTCAAATTCTTCCCCTATCTTAGGTAGAGCTAATGTTGGAGCTATTACCAACTTCTCTTTTAGTGTCATGAAACTATTTTTACATTCGTCATTCCACACAAATTTGACCTTTTTCTTTCTTAGTTGGGTCAAAGGCGTTGCTAGATGAGAGAACCTTTCCACAAAGTGCCTGTAATAGCTAGCTAGTCTTAGAAAGCTTTTGACCTCTATCACAGTCCTCGGTCTTGGCCAATCAATCACCACTTTTATCATCTTAAGGTCTATTGAGATGCTATCATTATTTACCACATGTCCTAAGAAGGATACCTATTCTAGCCAAAACTCACATTTGCTGAACTTTACATATAACCTCTCCTCCTGTAGTCTTTTTAGAACTATTCTCAAATGTGTTTCATGTTCCCCCTTACTCTCAGAATAGATGAGGATATCATCTATGAACACCACTACGAACTAGTCCAACAAGTCCCTGAGCACTTTGTTTATAAGGTCTATAAAAGCAGTTGGAGCATTTGTTAATGCAAAAGGCATTACTAAGAATTCATAATGCCAGTACCAAGTTTTAAATATTGTCTTTTTTATGTCTTCTTCCTTGATCCTTAGTTGATGATACTCTAATCTCAAGTCAATTTTGGAGAAGACCTGAGCTCTATGTAATTGGTTAAATAGGTCATCTATTACAGTGAGAGGATACTTATTCTTAATTATGACTCAATTTAGCTCTTGGTAATCAATGCATAATCTTATGCTCCCATCTTTCTTTTTAACAAAAAACACTGAAGCACCTCATTGAAAAATGCTTGGCTTGATAAACCCATTATCTTGTAGTTCTTGGAGCTAGGTCTTCAACTCTAACAATTTAGTAGGTGTCATTCTATAGGGTGCCTTGGATGTTGGTGCTATTCTTAGTACTAAATCAATATAAAATTTTATCTCCCTGACTAGTAGTAAGCCTGGTAGATTTTCTAGAAAAAACATTTGCATATTCCTTCACAATGTATATGTATTCTAGTTATGTGGCTTATCTAATTTCCACTAGCAGTGTCAATATTCTACTTTTATCTTATAACTTATATGTAGGAAGATTTGTAAGCCTCTATGCATTTAACTTGAATACAATTGGATTCTCATTGGAAATTGAAACAGATCACTAAATTTCAACAATCTATAGTGGCATAATACTTAGACAACTAGTTTATCTCTAAAATTAAATCAAATTCTATCATCTCTAATACAAATAAATCTACTGACATTTTATTTCCTTGTACTTTGATCCCAACATCCCTACACATTTGATTTAATCTTTCTCTCACTCTAAAAGGAGTATTCATAACCATAGCATCATTCAGTAGCAAAGGTTTCAAACTACACATATCTATAAAGATAGATGATATGCATGAATGCATCGCACTTATATCAAACATTACATAAGTAGTAATTAAATTTAGTAGCAATATATCTGCAATAATGTCTTGGTTTAGAGCATCTTATTGTTGTTGCTATTGTATAGCAAATTCATAACTGGGTGTTCTCTGCCTTGGTTCGGTATGTTGGGGTCTACCCACTAGTACTATAGGGGGAAGTCTTGCTGGTTGCTACAATGGAATTTCTTGGGGTGCTGCAGCTCTCTAATTAAAGGTAACACCACATTCAAAGGATCTATGGCCCGTTTGCTTACAGGTGTAGCAAAACGTTTGAGGAATGGATCTCTCTGTATAATTCCTACTGAGATGTCCTGTCTTATCATAGGAAAAGCATGCCTCTTCGAGCCAACTATAATGATGCAAGTCATGTAATCCCAAACATTTGGGACATCTTCTCCCCAGTCCTGCTTGTGGTGATGGAGACAATGCTAGAGGCACTAACCTTATTTGAATAGGTTTAGGAGTGAAAGCTATAGATTTGGCTTGATACACTACTAGCCTCTTTCCTTTATTTGCATATGACATACTCGAGGTAGGCCGTTTCCCCATGGAAATTCCTAACCTATGGGATAACTACTTCTCAGTTCTCTTCCTGCTCTACTTTAAGAATTTTACCCTATTGATAACCTCTACATAGGTGGGTAATTGGAAGGACCCCACCTCATGCTAGAGGTTAGGTTCTAAGTCTCTTACAAACCTTCTTGCCCTAGAGGCATCATCAATATGAACTGCTTCAGGTAAAAATTTGATCAAGCGATCTTGCTCTGCTTCATATTTCTCTACAATCTAGTTGCCTTGTTGGCAGTTATAGTACTCTACCTCCATTCTATCCTTAATGCTACTAGAAAAATATTTTTCATAAAATAGTTCCTTGATCCTTTGCCAATGGATAGGAGCTTTTGTTAATCTGGACACACTAGCTCACTATTTTGCAACCAATCCTTTTAACGTGAATGTTTCAAAATTCACCTTCCTATCCTCTAGCCCCATAAATGCATCAGATGTCTTTTCAATTTTAGTGATCTAATGCTCAGCTTTTATTAGATCATCAACTTGTAGGTTGAATTCATTTGCAAGCCGGACAAATTGTCCGATTCACATTGGTCCTCTATAGGCTTGGCAGGTCTTGTGGCCCGTTGTTGCTATTGTCCTATTATCCTTATTAGGGCATTCACAATTTCTAGTAGTTGAGCAGTCGTGATGTTAGCTTGAGTTGGATCTTCATACTGAGGCGATCTTAAGGGATACCTTTCATCTGGAGCATCTTCATCCTATCTAGTGCTAGATGATCCTTATCCTGTGATTCTTTTAGAAGGCATTCTATTTGAGATGAGGCAATTAAATAGTTCTAAAAGTTAGAGTCAGTGTAAGGAGTTAGTGATGGTATACCTTTATATATACCTATGTCCACACACACACACATATATAAAAGTAAAATAGAAATAAAAAAAAAACTATAACTTAAGATAGTAATTGGTGCAAAATAAGTTATTGGATAAGGCAATTGACTCGCAATTTACCTAATCTCTTCATTTCTTACCATTTTATAGATTTAATGCTCAATTTATCTAAAGATGTCAACTTACTTTCTATTGATTGAAACTTGTATTTATTGATCATCACCTAATTTCTAGCTGTTATCAAACCTATCTTCTATAGATCACAAACCTATACTTTAGTGATCAAAACCTGAGCTTTGTTACCACATAAGCTATAATGCCTTAGAACCTAGGACACTACAACTTGCTACATATCTCTATCGAGTAACAACATGTTAAGGTTCTAAATCTCTATTCCAATTTTAAATGTGTTCATCACCACTATTGAATAATATCATTGTAATTTTAATAATAGAAATGAATGACTCTCAGGTGAATCATTCCAATTATCATTACTTAAGACAAATACATTAAACTCTAATCCCAAAACTAGGATAACCATCTATCAACATATAATGAACAACATGTTTGAAAGTCTAACAATTATCTTCAAGTTCTATAAAAGAAATCTTCATCAAATTTCATATTATTCTTCACCATAATAATAGTGATACTCTATTTCATTTTCATCTTGATAATAACACACTAAATCCCTATTCTCATCGTAATTGACATATTCATCATATTTACCTGCAGCTAAAAAATAAGTGAGATGAGCTTAAGCCCAATACGTGAGTACCACATAGACATGCACGTGTTATATAAACAACAATATCAACACACATAAATGCAATGAAAGTACATATTAAATCATTAGGTTATTATCTTCAATTAACCAACATATAACATAGGGGTACTCATGACCTCGTCACACTATATATTATTTACATATATATATATTCATACAATAGAAACTGTCACTATGGGCCTCACTTAACCTTAATCTACCTTAGATTATTTTGATAGATGGTTCCATTAGGGATAACATGGCATAACGATCATTAGGGTGGCCCCTAGGGATCTACCACCTCTAGCTCCTAAGTCAAGCAAAGCATAAACAACACTTACATTTAAGTCTATTATCCAATTACATTCATTTGTATTACTACATTAACGATCACAAACATCGAACACAGTAAACTTATACCTGGAGAAGTGGTCTCATGGTTGCTCTTACGCTACTATCAAAAGGATATTAATTTGTCAAATTCTAAAGACTAAATTCAGTTCTATCTTATAACTTAATCTAGGTTCACTAACTGGTTAATTATATTCTAATTGTAGAATTCCCTTCCCCATTGTCTTATTGTGCATAAATCTTAATTTAGAATTGTAAGTAAATGAAATACAATTGAATAGTGAGTGTTTCAGAATAAGATGACCATGTGAGTAGCCATGTAAGGGAACATGAGAGAGAACACAAGCATGCCAATGATCGTGTACCTTTCTGTGTAGAACAGTTTTTGGCACACCCAAGTACACGGTCGTATATTTGGCTGTGTACTTCGACATGGTAGAGTACGTGGTCATATATTGTGGTAATGTACCTTTCAATGAATTTTCACAATTTGACATACCCAAGTACACGGATGTGTCCTATGATCATGTATCTTTTTGTACATATTCGAAATTCGACATGGGTAGGTAATTGAACGTATACGTGATTGTGTACTATATTGTTCCACCATGAACCTTATTTCTCTTCTCCAATTTACTCCTCAATCTAATTTCTATGAATTTAAATTGAATTGATCAATTAACCTATTAATTCTAATATATTATATAGATCATGTGTACTTATTTTAATTTTTGATTGGAATCATCCAATTACTTGATCACATGTTCATTCTGTCTCACTCCTTGTTCTAAACTCTAACAATATGTCACCAAATTCACTTAAACCTATGAATATTTAATTGGAAAGGTGCAACTTAATGATAAGAGCCCTTACTTGATGAAAGTGGATTGATTTTTGTGGATTTCTGTTAGGTCACCTTGTGGGTCTCCATATGTGTCTCTTGGGTATTTACTATGTAAATGAGGTAAAGGGGGAGCAATAAGTTAATGCGAGGTTTATATACTTTGATTTTAAGAAGACCAAACTACCTCGATATGTTTTTACTATTTACATTATTTAAATTTGGTTTTAATTTATAATAAATAAATAATAGATATATAATACGTGTATTTGTAGGATCAATTGATAAATGGATTTATGTCGGCCATCGATTGTTAATGTAATCCAATGGATGATGTCTACAGCCAAACCCTATCAATATATAAGGTTGTTCTTTATTCTAGACATCAAGAATTCTAGATAAATGTCATCATGCTACCAAATTCTTGTCTTATAAGATCAAACCAGTGATTATAACAAAGAGCTTAAGTTTTTCATCATAAATAGTGAAGTTTGGTGCTATTGAGTTCTTCTACTTATTACATGTTTTTTTGAGCTTATAGAGATTGCTTATCCCTCTTCTCTACCACTTCTTCTCTTAATCAATCATTACATACCATTTCCAATCATTTCTCTTCCACTAGGTGAAATGTGATTTGTATACAACATGTACATAACTGCTGCATTCAAATTCTTATACTTATAAGAAGAGGTGTGCAAATGATTTGAGACCTATTGACCAATCTATTTAACCTACTTTAAAAATAGGTAGGATTGAGTTTTTCAACCTCTTTTAAAAAATAAATTAAAACAAGCTTAGCTTATTTAATCTATAAGTTAAATGGGTTAACTCATTACTGGCCAAATGTTACTTTGATAATTCATTGCAGGCCAGATTGACTAATTTTTCTAATAATTAATAAAAAAAAGGTGAAGAAGAAATTAGAAAACGTACATATCACTTATTGGTACTCCTACGTCTACTTTCACAACACTAGAAGTCTCTCTTATGAATTTGAAGCAATATGTTGAAAAAGAATATGACCGAAGTCTTCTTTTATGGCAGATTGCTACTGAAGTTTTGTTTTGGACTGAATATAGTGAAGCCAGTAAAACTCAAAATTTACAAATGTTCAGCAAAATCCTGTTAGACTGCATGTTATATCCGTTAGTTTGGCAACCGACTACTATCTCTTACCATTGTGTGGAGCAGGAGACATATAAATCAAAGACACCTGTGCTGACGCCTAGAGGTTCTTTCACGAGACGAAGTCAAATATCAAGAAATCCTACAAGGAAATCCTTCGCACGGATCATCTTTCGATCCCCATGTCGTGAGGGGAGACAGATGTGAAACAGTATTTACGGAGCTTGCATATTGGCCAAAATGTTACACCAAATGCAAAGCCATAATTGGGAGATAATAAGCGAAGCGTAGGTGGAGCCATTATTAACATATGCAGCGAGCCATTACAAAGCGGAAATTCATTATTATTACCAGGTCATGGAGCAAAAAATTCATTTTGAGAGAGCCTCACATGAGTAGAAAACCACACATTATATGTATAAATATCTTAGAATATATTTTAGTGAATTAGTCTATATAATCTATTAAAATAGATAAATAAATTAAACCAATCGAGTTGGTGAGTTAACATTTTTATTATATTATTCTATTTGAGTAAAGATAGGACTAACAAATTATAATCCCTTGATTAAATGAGTTAAAATAACTTAACCTACTTTAACCATTTACTATAGTAGATGGAGCCAAATTAGGTTGTTTAACCCATTTTCTTAAACTCTACCTTTAAGTATCGTCCTTACTTCACCAATGACTAAGTGTAACTTATCTTTAAATCAACGGTTATCCTGCATGGAGTGCGTTGGCCCATGCATTGATCTCGTTGAGGGTGACACTTGAGGAGATATTATCAAGTTGATTATTAAGTATGGCCTTAAATGCATGGAAGTGGTAGCCAGTGACAGGTCACAGCATGGTCTATTCCTCTTTTGTCTCAGTATGACTTTCAGATCCATGGCGGGGACCGAATCACTTGTTATTTATAGAACAAACTACATTGTTAATTAAGGAATCAAGTTAATAGATTCATTTTGTGATGCCACATTATACATCAAACAAAATCAACTACGCTAAATAGAAGTGTTATGGCCCTTTGAACAACTCCCTAAATATATTTGCTAGGTTTGTTTTGGGGGTAAATGCCATTTATCTTGAGAATCTAAAAGGCTACATGTAATAACATACTAATTAATGGAATGCAATCAATTAAAAGTGCCAACCGATTCAAAGATAGATCATGTGCATAGCACAGAGATCGTAGGAAACTGGACCATCTCTTAATTTGAAATTGACGCTACTCCATAAAATTATGACAAGTGTATGCAGGAAGATTTATTTTCAGTGGAGGGTATGAATTGGGACAAGTGTTATGATCCTTTACCTTCTAGTATATTCCATAAATACCTGTTTTTATTTCTTATTTTTTATTTTTTATTTTTTATTTTTAGCCGACAAGGTGACTTCATTTCTTTCTGCAATAAATGTACAGCATGTCCAAGAGGAGACAGGGGTTAGACAACACTGCAACTGCAACTTATCCCTTGTTTGCCTTTGGATGGAAGACAATCAACACAGATATTGGTTTACATTTTTACTAACTTTAAGATCATAAGCTAAATAACATTTTTTAACATTAGAATGTCGTTAACAAGGGATGTAAGCGAGACGGATATTATCGGGTTCCTGATCTATTCGTACCACTAAAAACCCTATAGGATAGTACCCTATAAGGTTTGGGACGAGTTATGTTTTTTTTTTTTTTTTTTTGAAGTCCTATAGGGTTTGGAAAGAGTAATGAGACAAATGTTAAACTTGTTAGGAACCCAAACCTATTAACATATATATATATATATATTATAATTTAGTTAATAAATATTACTATATATTTAATAAAAAAATTTGAAAAAAAAATTAAATCAGACCAAGCCATAATCCAACGTCCATTCTAATTTTATAATTATACTCACATTTACTCACTTTTCAAACTTCAACTCCTTCAGTCCCTCGTCAGTCGTCAAACTCAAATACTCGAATAGTCAAACCGCAAGGACGTCCACACAGAGCATAGCAGTGGAAAAAAATAAAAATCAAAAGAAGCTACAAACAGTGAAACCCTTGGTCACTCATTATCTTTGTCTTGCTCGATCTCGTCGTCCTCCTCCTCCTGTGCAAGCTATCATCGCTCGTCGGTCACGCATTGTCTCGATCTCGGCTGTGCAAGCTGCCGTCGATCACTCATTGTCTATCATCGGCCGGCTTATCTATTGTCTCATGGTCATCATCTCGGTTGTCGTCTCGGTCATCTCAATCGTCTCAATTATTGTCTCCATCATCTCCATCGCCTCCGTTGTCTCCATCATCTCAATCATTGTCTTCATCGTCTCGGTTATCTTTTTGCCTTCGTCATCTCAGTCGTTGTCTCTGTCCGTCTGTCGTCTCGGTCATCTCCATTATCTCAGTCATTGTCTCTGTTGTCTCAATCATCTCTATTGCCTCCATTATCTCCTTCGTCTGTGTCATTGTTCGGTGTCTCTTGTCTTTCGGTGGTGGTAAGCTTAGATCTCACTCTCACTCTCTTAGTTAGTTTTATTTTTTTTATTTTTTTTTTGTTCTCATAATCTGATTAGGTTTGGATTAATAGTTGAGAGGTTGGAAATTAGGTTGTTTCTGATGATAAAAAGAGCTTTTTTTTTTTTTTATGTTATGTTAAATTTATGAAAACCCGATATTTAAAGTAAAGGTTGATAATCTTAGAAGATGACTGTCGGTATCTGATGGTTGCTGGTTAAATGCCTACGGTCGGTATATCTTTGTTGCTTAGTGCTGCTATAACTTAACAACAAAAAAGCTCTACATCGAACTTCCTTTTACTTGGCCATGGGGCAATAGCCTCTAACCCTTGCACCATTGTAACAGGAGGGGGCTAGCCCATTCACCCATTGCACGAGTGGAATACTATTTAGTCAAGTAGTCACTTATTACAATTTACTCTAAGTTACTATGTGTGCTGTGCTGCTTTATAAAAGTTAAGGCTACTAAGAAATCTCTAAGCAATTTAGTTGTTAGCTTGGGAATTTAATGTATATTGCAAATTAATGAATATAAATAAATTCTTTCATGAAGTTTACTTAGAGAACATTTGGGTTTTAAGAATTCTCCAAGCTAACTTCTGTAAAAGGCCTTTATTAAGATTTTGCCTAATCTCTAATGTGCTTTATGGGGTTTTTCCCTCCCTTTCCATAGGTTTAAAGATAGATGATGAAGAAGATGGGATTTGAAGACTATAAGAGTCAATTATCAAGTAAGAATTCCAAAAAAAAATAAGATTAATGCATTTGTTATATGTTTTAGAAATTTTCTCTTTCTATTAAGACTTGTTAACTATATTTTATTTTTTTATGTTATTTATTGAGTTAAAAATATTTTTACATCAGCAACTTTATTTACCAACATGTAGATTTTCGAATAATATTAAAACATATATGATTAAATATGTTGAAAGTGAAAATATTATTTATTTCCAAGAACATAAGCTATATTTATAAAAATAATCATAATGCAAATGTAAAGATTTTAAACTAGTAATAGAATATATATATTTTTTAAATTCTAACGGGTTTGGGATGGGTTTTGGGTTGCTTATTAGAACCTTATAAGGTTTAGGATAGGTAGTGGGTATTTCATGAAAGACCTATAGGGTTTGGGAATCCCCATAAGATAATAGGACAAGTAATGGGATTGCAGAACCCAGCCTAAATCTGTCCCACTTACATCCCTAACCATTTGGCTTTACTAAGACCATGCAACTTTAGTTGCAAATGTGTTTGTAGATAACCTCCACACGTGGAGTTTCAGTTTTGACATGCAATTTAGGCTCTGAAATGATTTTTCAATTCTTTTATTTATTAACGTTCTAGAAAGGAATCTTATATATATATATAGATATAATGTATAATGAATTAGGGATATACTCTTAAATATAATATATATTTTTTAAATTTGTGAAATATAATACTCGTAAAA
The DNA here is from genome assembly GCA_037954665.1 of Laguncularia racemosa. Taxonomy (NCBI): domain Eukaryota; kingdom Viridiplantae; phylum Streptophyta; class Magnoliopsida; order Myrtales; family Combretaceae; genus Laguncularia; species Laguncularia racemosa. The sequence goes on from JBBMOL010000006.1 coordinate 4,511,884, forward strand.
ATTATTTCAATAATAGATTTTGAAGACATGGATCCAGTGTGTGCCTTAAGTTTTGTGAAATTTTACAAAACTAAAGGCGTGCATCGAAACTGTGCCTTTAATATAAATTTATGCAAAATATTTTTCTAGCATTATTCTCACTGTCATGTAAAGGACTATTGAAAACCTACACTATAAACTTGTAAAAATTAATATTGCAAACCTATAAAAATTATTATAAAGTGATATTGTAAATTTGCATAGTATCACAACATGTGATCTCAAGTGCATAGGAAAAAATTTTGCACCAACAGTTTATAATATAAATACGAATTCTTAGTCTATGTTTATTATTAGACATTTTAATTTCTTTTTCCAGTATTTTTCTTTCTCATAATTTGAAACTTTCTGATTTCTTAATTTTTATTTTATGCAAGTTCAGCTGGTACATCTAAGTGTGTAGAAATATTTATAGGATATTTTTTTGACTTTTTTAGCAAAGCTATATTTCGGTATGTTTTTCTACCAAATTTTTTTTCCCTATTATATTACTTTTTATCAATGCATAAAAAATTAAATACAATTATTTGTACTATTCTTTTTTATTAAATTATTATTAATTGTTTATTAATCGTTAATTAATAATTATTAGTAACTAATATATCATTAATTAATATTAGAAAATGAATTAGTAAAAAAATTTGATATTTTTCATAAATGAAATGTCTTCATTTGTAGTTATGAAAATTTTTATAAAATTAAAAGTTAATTACTAACTAATTATTTGTTAATTAGTCACTAATTAATCATTAGAAACTTAATTAGAAAAAAATCTATATGATTATAAATGTAATATTTTTTTTGTGTTATTGTAGAAGTAGTTATAAAATTAAGTTGTTATTAAATAACCGTTAATTAACAGTAATTAGTCATTAATATATTATTAATTAATTATTAAAAAATTAATTAGTGGAAATTTTTTTATTGATTGTAAGTGTAATATGTTTGTGTGTTTTTGTAAAAGTAGTTGTAAAATTAAGTTGTTGTTAATTAACTGTTAATTAACAGTAATTAATTATTAATATATTATTAATTAATTGTTAGAAAATTAATTAGTAATTTTTTTTGTATTGATTGTAACTGTAATATGTTTATGTGTTTTTGTAAAAGTAGATTTAAAATTAAGTTGTTATTAATTAATAGTAATTAGATGTCATTAATTAAATGTTACAAAATTAATTAGTGAATTTTTTTTGTTGATTATAAATGTAATATGTTTGTGTGATTTTGTAAAAGTAGTTATAAAATTAAGTTGTTGTTAATTAACTGTTAATTAATAGCAATTAGTCGTTAATATGCTATTAATTAACTGTTAGAAAATTAATTAGTGAAAGATTTTAGGTTAATTGTAAATTTAATATGTTTATGTGTTATTATAAAAATAGTTGTAAAATTAAGTTATTGTTAATTAACCATGAATTAATTGTAATTAGTTGTTAATATGTTATTAATTAATTGTCAGAAAATTAATTAGTGAAAAATTTTATATTGATTGTAAATGTAATATCTTTGTGTTATTGTAAAAGCATTTGTAAACTTAAATTATTGTTAATTAATCATTAAGTAAGCAATAATTGGTCACTAATAAGTCATTAATTAATATTTCGATATCAACAGTAACATTTTTCTATTTTTTTTCTTTTTTTGCATAATAGATGGAGCTTAGACTCTTCAATCCTTCAATCTTGATGCAGCAGAAGGGACATTGATCATAGATTGTTTGGGATGGAGAGATAAACGACCTTTAACTTATTGATTACTTTATGTTTTATTACCAATAATATAATGTTTCACTTGTTATCATTTTAGGAGTAATCATAGCTCGTCGTTCGATGATGTAAGTTATCACTCCATTACAATGGGTGCATCATTCATGTCGATCCTCAAATTGAGCCATTCTTGCATTTGGCGGGATTCGAAGGTGCGAGCTTCCTGCCATTTATTCCATTAGATTGACACATAATAACTGCCTTCGACAAGAGATGAAGGTTAGAGATGCACACATTCTACATGTCAATAGAAGAGTTTACTATCAACCTGCAAGATGTAGAGATCTAGGTAGGCTTCCTCGTAGATGGTCAGGCAATTACAAGGAGTAGTTGCTTGGATTAGGGTATAACATGTGAGAGATTGCTAGGGGTGAGGCTGGGGTCTAATGGCAGGGGAGGCTGCATTAGTATGATGTAGCTTTGTGATATGTTTTGGATCCTTCCAACCCATGCTAATGTAAAGAAAATTCATCATTGTACGCATGCATATATATTGCAATCGTTGTGGGGATTTATCTTTGCTGATAAACCCAACGCCCTCATTCACATGATATTTTTACCTCTACTAGAGCATTTTGACATTGCTAGGAAGCATAGTTGAGGGTCTGCCTGTTTGGTTGGTTATATCACCAACTTTATGTTGCATCATCATAATTGGCACACGAGATTGAAGGGGCTACCATTCTCCTATAGGTGTGGGCCTTGGATAGATTCTCCAACATAGTGAACCTTACCCGACATAGACTAATTACAAAAGCGAGATCCCTTAGCTGCATGTTGGAACACGCAGAGGGACATTTAGCTTCACCATACCTATGTTGTAGGCGCATATCAGGATGCGCTTGACAGGTAGAACAATGAGCAGGTATTTTAGTTACCCCCCCTTTTTTTTTCTCTTATTGATTGTTAAAATTGAATATTATTTTCTATCCTCTAGGTCGATGAGAGTCGTACTTTAAGAATCTAATTAATGTCCTACTATATTTCTACAGAAGTAGCATACGCATTTGGGCTACTCAAGTGTCACTCATATGTTTCCACATAGTTGAGTGGCATTACCTTGATCGAGTTACAAGGTAGTTTGGGGGGTTTCAATATATCACACAACCAGTGAATATGTAGTCAAAGCTCCATCAAATTGACCTGTGTGGGAGGGTTGATATGGATTGGCTAGTGCAGTATGAAGTGTATATATCTATGTGGGAATAGCATGTGGATCGAGTGGTGTACATAGAGGGCCCTAGTGGTGTACATGAGGAACTCATGCTGTGAATGATGGATCAATTGGTGATATATCGGATGCATGGGAGCTGTTCTTGGATTTCTGGTAAGTACAACATGAATACTAGTTAGATGAATCATTGCATGACCATTTTTTATTTAATTTACGATTTGTTGTAATATATAGGGTGATACGTTAAGACAAATGTGCCTATCATCGGATCTTGACATGGCTGTTAGAATATCTTCTCATGCTCTTCACTTCAAGCACCGCTGGGGAGGGGGAGGGGGTGGTAACGCTGTACCTATAGATGTAGCAGTAGTATGTCGTAGAGGTTGAGGTTGAGGCAAAACCGACTAAAGTGTTCTAATTGTAGCAGATTCCTATGTGCCGTAGGACTGCAGGACGTCGATGACTCTAAAATCAGGGTGAGACATAAGAGAATCTAACATAGGATCAATAGTTCCCAATGGATTCCAATGTGATGTACTATAGCTCGAGTCCAATTTTTAGCACATACGTAATACCACATTCTCATTTTGTTAATGGTCCTATCCTTACACTACCTGCGCTACAGAAGAAATGCTATGGTAAACAACTAATGTATCGGGGTGAATCATCGCATAGTCCTATAGAGTAGAGCCTGGTGCCTCCCTGAACATTCGGCGATACCCCCCAACAGCATTCAACATAAGAGTCACAAGCTGCTCCTACTTCACATCCAAGGCCATTAAGAGAGCCAATGAACACATTTGCCGCGCTAGCTAGATAGTTTACTAAAGGAAAGAATAGGATAAGATAGCAATTTTTTTTTTTTGTTATTAATTTCATATGTTATTAATTTACATCTGTCAATTTGTACTAAAGGCGTGGACCTTAGTACAAATGTATTGAGGGTGCAAATCTTGTTTGTGCTTTTAGTTTTGTAAATTTTCTCAAAGTTGAAGAAGCACATCGAGTCTATGTTTTCGAAACCTATTTTTAGAATAATTTTTGTGGATACTATATTTCGCAAATTAAAAAAAAAAAAACTATATTTAAAAGTATACCCCTAATGAATTAACCAAAATTTCCCAAGTAAAGGTGATGAAGAAGCCATCTAAGTGAATATATAATCTAGCTTTTAGTACATAACAAATTTCTCAATTCCTTTACATTCCAGTCCAAGCGTTTGCCATCAGGGATATTCGAAAATTTTCTGGTCTCATGTCAAACTATCTTCTTGGTGAGGATGCAACTTGAAGTTAAGAGAGGGATGGAATCCAATGGGTCTTTTCACAAATGTGAAATCCCTCTACTTTCTATTTGCCTTTTGTAATTCTCTATACTGGCTTCAAATGGGGTGCCTTGTCAAAATACTATGATGCTCTACCATTTTAGTCTCGAACCCACAAAATTTGAATCGGAGAAATGCGCGCTTTTGAGGACTTTAACCTATATCATGTTTGGGCTTGTTAGTATTTTTCATGCCAGTTTTCGCAATAATATGTCGGGTAGAAATATTGATTTTTCCAAATTTTGGAGATTTACTATAAGCTTAAGATTAATTTTTCATGATCAATTTAGCCTAACTAATATCGTGATGTGTAATTTAGTTGGGCTTGTTATCTAATTATGTTAATTGTGCTTTCTTAGGCTAGTTTAACTAATGTACGTAGGACCTGGATATAGGCTTTGACCTAGACAAAGCTTGGGGTAAAATTGATAATTTGGCATTAATATGCCAACCTAGACACAATGCAACTATAAATAAGCTTAAGTTGGCAAAATTTGACATGATTGATAAATGGACAATACATTTGAATCTGTTTATAAATGTGTTCAAGCTATACAGTATCTAAACTTCCTTTAACCCTGTTTGATAAACATGTCTAATATACATGTTCAGTTTTGTCCCTCTAACCTATATAAGATTAGAATTTTTTCAGTAATTCTTCTAAGATTTAGAGTTAAGTCCTAACTTAACCATGCTCATACTCCCTCTTCATTCTTCTCTCCATATCAACTCGACTTTAAGAAGACCTACTAGTATGATATCGCTTCAATTTGTTTTTTGAGTTTTAGTTAAATACAGGTATAGGTTATAGAATCTCATGGTTTCTTCTTATATAATGAAAAATTCTTCCTATGTAGTGAGTATCATTTTTTATCTTCCTTTTGGTTAATATATGAATTATCTTTTGAGATATCATATGTCTCTAATATCCACATTAAAAGGTGGAACTTGTATTTCCTATAAAGTTATTACAGAACGCACTAATGGACTTAAATAGTTTAAGTTTATATGTTGGATACATGATCATTTGAAATACCCCTTAAACTTTGATGATATGGAATATAAGAGGAAATTAATAAGATGATAAACTATCTTCATCAATTTTCTTTAACATAGTTTCTTTTCTTATCCATATTTAGTGTTTTTTTCTCTATGCTTATCCTTCAATTTTGTCTTTTAAAGAGCTAATAGAAGCATAATGAATTTGGATATTGACAATAATATCTCATGAGACCATGGCTCTATTAAATAGCAATATAACAAATAGATGATTTGCTTCATGATATTTATTTAGACTTTAATTTGGTTTGGACTTTTTTTGAATTGTAATTTGTTATATTTAAGAGTTTCTAGGTAACTTGATCTTATGGACTTCAATGTTATGAAAAATTTTCTTCCTTCCTAATTTTTTTAGTACACTTGAAAACTCTAATAGAACCTATGTCAAATACTTTAATAAGTGAATGAACACAAAGCATATTTATAAATAGTTCATGTTATAGATTTAGATTTTTTTGATATAATTAATAAAACCATCATCTTACGAATTGAAATTTGAAGGCACAAATCAATTTAGAGCTGAGTAGCAAACACCGCCTATTTATATAAATTGTTACCTTAGCTGGAAGTTACGGTCAAGGTTCTAGAATTAGTAAATTTATTAAGGTATTGTCAAAACCCAATCCTATCGATTTGTTTTAATTTGTGAGAAAAAAAAGGGGGGGGGGGGGGGGGGGGGGGGGGGGTGGGTTGAAACAATGCAATTCTTAGTTATTCTAGTCCCACCGGTGGGATAGGCTCAATTTTGACTTAGTAAAAGTGAGTAGGGGCCTAAAACTTGCTAGGTAAATAGGCTTGCTAATTTTACCTAAAGCCTAGTACTTCTATTGCCAATAAAGTCCAAGTTCTAGTGGAAACTAATAATTGTCTACTAATTAAATGTGCTTAGTTAAATTTTTAAACATGGTAGATACTATGTGGTTATTTGGACATAGTAGGGCATTATGTCATGGTTTGAGACTTTAGGGGTTATTTGGCAGTTAATCTTTTAAATGGATGTACAAATAATAATAAGTGTTATAAAACACTTATTATTAGTTAAATTTTATATGGTTTTGGTTTAACTTCTAAGCATATTTAGATGGATATTACACATAATTAGCTTCTATTTTGATTTTAGGCCTTTGAAAAGCAATTTTGGTTAATATGAAGCAAAATCGTATAATTTGCATATAAATCAAAGCAAAAATAACAAAGTTGCAGAGTTGGAATGGTCGACATGATCTTCAACACAATCGTGTTAGAAGTCGTGTCAAGCACAAGGATAAAAAGCTTGAAAGAAGGCTATACCAAGAGCCGTGCAAAGGGGTACACAAGCATAGACACACCTTTGTCTAAGGCTGTATTGAAGCTTATTTTTGGAGATTTTTGAAAATTTTCAAGATTAGAGTTACATAAGCATTTGCATGATCATGTCACATGAGGATTCTACTTTCTAAATTGATGGAGGGGATACAAGACACGAACACACGATCTGAAGCACGGTTTGAAGCATGGTTTCTGCACACGGCCTGAAGCACAGCCGTGTCTCGAACAAGGGGATCAAACAGCGAATTTTCACAGAGTCCAACACGGCCTGAAGCACAGCCGTGTCTCGAGTAGGGGTATCGAACAGCAAATCCTCAAAGAGTCCAACACGGTTTGAAGCATGGCCGTGCCTCCGACCGTGTACGCGTATATTCGCCTTTTCTTTTATTATTTTAAGGGAGAGTATATAAACCCTTTTGTTAGTCATGTTAGGGTTACGTCTTATTTTATATTTGAAATACATTTCGTGAGAGGTTTCTCTCCTTTAACAGGTTGTGCGCAACTATTGTTTGTTTGTGAGATTCATTCGTTGAGTGATTCTCGTGTCTCTCTACGCTAACACGCTGCGTCAGTTGGTATCAGAGCAAGGAAAATTTCCTGTGGAGATGTCAGGTGACGGTAGTTCAAGAGGCGGTCATGTTCCGGATGTTGCTCGGGATATGGAAACTCTTCGAACCGAAGTGCAGGCTTAAAGGGTAGTGTTGGATACCATGGATTAGAGACTCCGGCGTTTTGAACAGCGCTTTGATGATCTGGTTGAGCGTTTCGACGCGATGGGAACTAATGTGAACAGAGGTAGAGACGTTAGGGGAGCACGACCCAGGGCAAATCCTGCTCTTAGCATTCCTATCAACAGGCCTATCGCTGCAAATCAAAGGGTCCAAGCGTGTGATGTGGATTTTGAGGAGGAAGATGAATGGTTGGTCGGAAACCCACAACCACAGCGGAGAGGATACGGTGGTGGTGGGTATGGCAGGAATCACCATAGCTATGATCAAGGAGATACCAGCGAATTCAGATTAAAGGTAGAAATACCCTCTTTTACCGGTAATTTGAACATCGAGGATTTATTAGATTGGCTGGTAGAGGTAGATCGTTTCTTTGATTATATGGAAGTGCCGGAGAATCGTAGGGTGAAGTTAGTGGCTTGTAGATTGAAAGGAGGGGCTTCGGTATGGTGGGAGAGATTGCAGAATAGGCGATATAGAGAGGGTAAGCAACCAGTGCAGACATGGTATAGAATGAAGCAATTGATTCAAAGGGATTTCCTACCTCCTGACTACGAACAAATACTATTTCAACAGTATCAGAGGTGTAGGCAGGGCCCGAGAACAGTGTATGAGTATACGGCGGAATTCATGAGGTTGGTTGAGAAGAATGATCTTAAAGAAAGCGAAGGGCAGCAGGTGGCTAGGTACCTGGATGGGCTGAGGTTGCAAATTAAGGAGAAGATAGGGATTCACGTTTTACGCAATGTCAATGAAGCGAAAAACATGGCTCTTTGGGTAGAGATGATGCTGCAAGAGAAGACCAATAGATTTGATGGGGGTAACCGAAGGTTTAAGAACGAGGGGTTCAGTACAGTAGGTACGGATAAAGGGAAGGCTATCCCGGAAGTACCAGGTGGAGTTAATGAGAAGAGAGAGGAAAGAGGGGTAAGCAGGAGACCAATGGAGGCTAGGGAGGCACCTAGACAAAATAATCCCTATGCTAAACCAGTTATGGGAAAATGCTATAGGTGCAATCAACCGGGCCATCGTTCTAATGAGTGCCCCAATAGGAGACCAGTCAATGTTATTGATAGAGAGGAGGATGAAGAGGTGTGTTGTGAGCCGGATGGAGGGGATGAGTTTTATGGTGATGATGAGGAGACATATGTCATCAGGAAACTAATGTTAGCACCAAAGTGTGATGAGAAGACCCAAAGGCATCAGCTGTTCCGTATTAGGTGTACCGTCGATGGTAGGGTGTTTGATTTGATTGTGGATAGTGGAAGTTGTGAGAACATCATAGGTCGAGAAACGGTGAGGATCTTGAACTTGCCGACTGAAAAACACCCGAACCCATATACTATTGGGTGGATTAAAGCAGCTGAAAAGATAGAAGTCACCGAACCATGCAGGGTACCTTTCTCTATAGGGAAGTATAGGGATGAGGTCTATTGTGACGTTGCAGATATGGATGCATGCCATCTTCTGTTTGGGAGGCCTTGGCAATTTGATGTCGATGCCAAGCATGAAGGAAGGGAGAATGTTTACCGGTTAGAGAAGGATGGGGTAAAGTTCACTCTTCTACCTCTCAAAGTATCACACTGCCCTAAAGCTTCTAAAGCGGAAGGGCATTCCTTCCTCACTGTCACCCAATCTGAGAGGGAGATGGAGGAAGCAATTAAGGAGGCGCAGACCGTCCATGCGCTAATTGTTCGGCAGATGATGACAGTTGAGGAAGGCCAGAGTGATGCTTCGGAGTTGCCTGACAGAGTGAAAGAGCTTTTAGAGGAGTTTAAGGAGATAACATCCGAGGAGCTACCTGATGGATTACCTCCCATGAGGAACATCCAGCATCACATTGATCTGATTCCAGGAGCTAGTCTACCTAACCTTCCACATTATAGAATGAGTCCCAAAGAGACAGAAATATTGCAAGGGAAGGTGCAAGAACTACACCAGAAGGGATTCATCAAGGAGAGCATGAGTCCTTGTGCGGTGCCCGCCTTGTTGACCCTAAAGAAAGATGGGAGTTGGTGTATGTGTGTTGACAGCAAAGCAATCAATAAAATTACTATTGGCTACAAATTCCCAATACCAAGGTTGGAGGACATGCTAGATTGTTTGAGTGGGGCTAAATTCTTTTCCAAGATCGATATGAGAAGTGGCTACCATCAGATTCGGATCTGACCGGGAGATGAGTGGAAGACGGCCTTTAAAACCAAAGAGGGCCTATATGAATGGATGGTCATGCCTTTTGGCCTTAGCAACGCCCCAAGCACCTTCATGCAGATTATGAATCGGGTACTTAAACCCTTCTCTGATCAGTTTGTAGTAGTTTACTTCGACGATATCTTGATCTATAGAAAAACTGAGGAGGAGCACATTAATCATGTGAGGGAAGTGTTGAAGGTTCTGAGGGAGAATAAACTCTTTGTGAATCTTAAAAAATGTGTATTCCTCTCTAAGCGGTTGCTGTTTTTGGGTTTTGTCGTTAGTGGTGAGGGAATTACTGTGGATGATGAGAAGGTAAAGGCTATTAGGGAATGGCCCATTCTTAAGACAGCAAGTGAGTTGAGGAGTTTCCTAGGGTTGGCAAGTTTCTATAGACGATTTATTCGGCACTTTAGCACCATTGCTGCACCTATGACTGAGTGCCTGAAGAAAGGGAAGTTCTAGTGGAGTGATGAAGTTGAAGGTAGTTTCGGGCTGTTAAAAGAAAAGTTGTGCAATGCGCCAGTTCTTGCATTACCTGACTTCGATAAGTTGTTTGAAGTCGATTGTGATGCAAGTGGGGTTGGAATAGGGGCGGTACTATCTTAGGAAAGGAAACCCATTGCCTTTTTCAGTGAGAAGCTATGCGGGTCTAGGCGAAATTGGTCCACATATGACAAAGAGTTTTACTCAGTAGTGCGTGCCTTGAAGACCTGGGAACATTACCTAGTGGGCAAAGAATTCGTACTATATTCGGATTGTGATGCCCTTAAACACTTGAATAATCAGAACAGGATTAGCAAAGATATGCATGCACGATGGATTCAATTTTTGCAGAAGTTCCCGTTTAAGCTGAAACATAAGTCGGGAGTTTACAATAAAGTTGCAGATGCTTTGAGTAGGCGAGCCAGTTTGTTGGTGACACTTCATACTGAAGTGGTGGGTTTTGAGCATATGAAAGACCTGTATGGGACTGACAATGATTTTAAGGATACTTGGGAGATGTGTCGGGATAAACAGCCTAGCAGTGACTTCCATATTTATGAAGGCTACTTAATAAAAGGAAATCAACTGTGTATTCCGGAGTCATCCTTGAGGGAGAAGTTGATCCGTGACTTACATGGGGGTGGATTAGCAGGTCACTTGGGAAGGGATAAGACCATTGCTGCAGTCAGTGCTAGATACTACTGGCCACATTTGAGGCGTGACGTTGGGAGGATTGTGCAACGATGTCATACATGCCAGACGTCCAAAGGTCAGGCCCAAAACACTGGCCTCTACACTCCATTCCCTGTTCCTGATAACATATGGGAGGATTTGTCCATGGACTTTGTCCTGGGATTGCCCCGTACCCAATGGGGCGTTGACTCTGTTTTTGTTGTGGTGGACAGGTTTTCCAAGATGGCCCATTTTATCCCGTGTTGAAAAGTCGCTGATGCTCAGGTCATTGCCAAGCTGTTCTTTAAGGAAGTGGTACGTTTACATGGGGTGCCTAAATCTATTACTTCAGACAGAGACAACAAATTCCTGAGTCATTTCTGGAGAACCTTGTGGCAGCTGTTTGATTCCTCCTTAAACTATAGCAACACAGCTCACCCACAAACGGATGGTCAGACAGAAGCAACAAATCGAACCTTGGGTAATCTCATTAGGAGTATCTGTGGTGAGAAACCCAAGCAATGGGACGTGGCATTGGCTCAGGCGGAATTTGCTTATAACAGTGCCGTTCACAGGACAACAGGCAAGTCTCCGTTCTCTATTGTCTATACCAATACTCCTAACCATGCTGTGGATTTGATCAAGCTTCCAAGGGGTATTGAGTTTAATACAGCAGCCAAGAACCTAGCGGATAGTTGGCAGAATACTACACCTGAGGTGAGGGCGAAAATTGAACAATCCAATGTTAAGTACAAAGCTACAGCTGACAAACATCGAAGGTGACAAGTGTTTTCAGTGGGTGATCAGGTTATGGTATTCTTACGCAAGGAACGGTTTCCTGTTGGAAAGTACAGCAAGCTTCAACCTAAAAATTATGGTCCGTATAAGATCGTGCAGACAATCAACGATAATGCTTATGTGGTTGGTTTACCAAACACCATGGGCATTTCAATGACATTCAATGTCGCTGATATCTTTCCTTTCTTCCCTGACGATGAGGCGTTATATCCTATAGAGAACTCGGGGTCGAGTTCTTCTCTGGTGGGAGAGAATGATGGAGGGGATACAAGACGCGAACACACGGTCTGAAGCACGGTTTCTGCACACGGCCTGAAGCACAGCCGTGTCTCGAACAAGGGGATCAAACAGCGAATTTTCACAGAGTCCAACACGGCTTGAAGCACGGCCGTGTCTCGAGTAGGGGTATTGAATAGCAAATCCTCACAGAGTCCAACACGGTTTGAAGCACGGCCGTGCCTCCGACTGTGTACGCGTAGATTCGCCTTTTCTTTTATTATTTTAAGGGAGAGTATATAAACCCTTTTGTTAGTCTTGTTAGGGTTACGCCTTATTTTATATTTGAAATACATTTCGTGAGAGGTTTCTCTCCTTTAACGGGTTGTGTGCAACCGTTGTTTGTTTGTGAGATTCATTTGTTGAGTGATTCTCGTGTCTCTCTACGCTAACTCGCTGTGTCACAAATCAATCGCATGAGTTGAAAATTACTTTCCCAAAGTGTGATTATTCTTGAAGATTTAATTTCTTTCTTATGAAGCCAAATTTCCTCATTTGTGAAAATGCAAATTCTTGCTTGCTAAAGCTTAGTTTCCTTATCAAGATTCTAATTTTACTCTAGGAAACTACAATTTTCTTAGACAAGAGACATGTAATCAATATAAAATGGGGTAAAGTCAAAGCTTTTTGACATAGAATTTTAGTGTTAGAATTAGAGTAGTCATAAAATTTTATTTTACTATTGCTATTGAATTTTGTATGCTTTTTTAATACATCATTTTTATAGATTTGCTTTTAATTTTAATATGATGCTAGCTTAATTTTCCTTTTGTACTTGGGTATGATGAGCCATAGAATGAAAGTATAATTGATAATTGTTTATTCAATGAAATTATTGATATTCTTGTGATCCAATTATATGTACTTTGTTAATTTCAAATTAATATTGTCAACGTATTAGTTTGAAGTTTGATTTCTTATATAGAGATTGAAAGATCCTATTCTTGAATAAATCTAGCATAATTGGAAAGAGTTGCATACAATTCTAAAGATAGGATAACATAAATCATCTGCATTATGATCAAATCTAATTGTGAAATTCACATATTGAAAGTAATGCAATTTTAAGGGTTTTAATTAAGAGAAAATTCTAATTAATCAACTTAAGGTTAGGAGTTAATAGACTTGAGAGAGCTATTAGTTCGAGTTAAGAATTCTTACAGTCCAAGAATATAATATTGAAATTAAATAATAATTAATTAATTGCATTAGTAATTTTTTAGGATTCAATATTCGAGTATGCTTTTATATATTATTATTTTCTTAAGTCACTTGTTAATTTTCTCATTTGAATTTGATGATTAAATAATAGGAGAAAGGTAAATATCGATACTCATAGTCCTTATGGGATTAACACTCAATAATATTATCCATGATACTATAAAATCAATAAGTGTACTTACCTATATATATATAGTTTTGCATATATATATATATATATATATATATATATATATATATGTAAGATGTATATAAATAACTTTAATTTCAATTTAAGTACAGTAAGTTCAACCCTACCCCCTAGATGTATATATAACATAAAAATATTTAAATAAAAAATTATAAATAGAGTTAAAAGAGTAATATGATGTAAACATAAGTATTATTTAACTTTTTTTTTTAAATAATGGCTCTACAAAAATTCTATCATTAATAATACTACAAAAATTATCAATTTTATATGATTAATTACGTAATCGGTTCAAGACTTCATATTCATATTCATAATATTAATTATAAGATAAACACATGGAGTAATATGATTGTTATTATTTATTAATATTTTATACAATGAGGCTAAAATATTTGTAGTATTAATATAACTATTATTTATGGTATACTACTAATAAATAAATAGAAATTTAAGATAATTAAGTTAGTTTACTATAATTTTATAATGAATGAAATTTAATACTATTAGTTATAGTAAAACAAAAAATAAAAGAAAGAAGTAAAAAGAAAATATCATTAAAGCAATAAATGTAACTTTTAAAAAGTTAAAATAACTATTATGAGAATTAAAACCATAACCTCGATTATATAAACCTTTATACCTCACCACAAAAACATATATTATATTTTATTAATTATTACTCTAAATATATATATATATATATAATATAATATAATATAATTTCTTATTTTTTTCAAAAAAATTATAATTAATTTTTTTCAAGCTTAGAAAGCTGTGGCCCTTTGGTCCCTTAAATCCGCACATGATTTTCATAAATTTTGCGTAATCTAATTTTGATTTCTAAATATAAATTAGAATATAAAATATGAAATGCCAAAAGGGTAGATCCTAGAAGACAGAAACGATTGAAGAGCACGAGAATCCAAGACAAGGTCAACTACTTGCTCATTCTAATTGGCATATCTTGCAAGACAATTAGCTAGTTCTTCTCTCCTCTAAATTTCATCAGTTGTCCCAAAAAAGAAATAAATATTAATATTTTTTAAAATATTTTTATAAATATATTAATTAAGAAAATAGTCTAAGAGATATATTAATTAAAATAGATAATCGGCACTTTAAGTATTCATTTTAGATGAGTTAGGATAATTAAATGTCATAATGAAATCCATACTTCAAGTACCGTTTCAATTAATAAAGATTTGGGATTATTTTTTCAAATGGAATATTTTTAATATTATTTTTAAAAGTAATAATATTTATTTATTTTTCCCTTGTCTGTTCTGCTTTGTTAGTTGTCGAAATTGGATTTGTCATCATTTGTCAAAGGAAATTGCTATTAATCCAAAAAATGCATATTTTGCAATGATAATCAAAATAGATTGCGCATAGAAAAACAAAAAAAATATTTGTCCGTAGAAATTATTCTAGTCTATTTAAACTATTAAAAATAAGAACTTAAATTCTATCTTATGATTCATTTCAGCAATCTTGCTGTAAAACATGAAGTAAAAGCTGCCTCGAGGTAACATTAGAAAACTGAAGCTCCAATCTCTCAAATTCCTTTACAATATAAATGTAAAAAATTGTGTAATCAAAATCCAGATCAACCAACATTTGGAAATTTTCATAAAAACAAACCATCTATTAACTTTTTAATTGCATCACAATTAGAAATCAAAAACCGTTTTGATTGATTTAAAACCTATAATTAAAGAAAATTTAAAAATTAAACAGCATTCTTGAGAAAAACCGTAATTAAGATGGATATTGTATAATCTTAAAAAAATAAATAAATAAATAAAGGAGGAGTCACTAAATTAGAATTTCGAGTTTTAGGAGCCTCATAGAATCTAAATTATTTAAGGCTTCCGGTAGGTGCTCTTTAGTTCAAATTTTTGAGAAAAACCGTAATTGATTGTTTCCATTTGACTGCCAACCCCTCCACTCCACTCAACTGCTCCATTTCTGACTTCAACTAGACTCTTTAGTTTGTCGATTTCTACCCTTGTATCGGATCTTAAAGTCTATCCTTGACCTAAATCATAAATAATCGACCTAAAGCTTAAGAGTCACTTAAAGTAAAGTTAACAATAAATTAATCATGTATTGAGAATCTACTCAATGATTTCTGGAAAACTATGAATTGTTTAGAGTTACTCTGAGTAAGGATCTTAAGAGATTAATTTTGCAAAGTAAGTTGCAATTAGGTACTTGCTCTACCCTATTCAATTAGTTTTGTGAGCATAGTAAATGACTCTTTCATGCTATTTGTGATTGATGCTTAGGCCAATATGATATTTGTTGCCTCTTGTGGCTTAAATATTCAGAAGGAAGTAACCAGTAGTTAAGCATCGATATCATCTTAACTTTATATATGCAAGTTGCTTGTGGAATTGAAGTAGATAGGGATGGGTAATTTGGTAGGAAGTTGTCAACAAGACAGAGTTATGGTATAGAAGTCATATATTTTCATTAGCCAAACATTTATAATGAGTCATAGTCATGTTAAACAATCATTTGTTTTAATGAAAATATAGATGAAGAAATTAAAATTATGATGGGGAGGGCAGTCATGCCTTGCCACCATTTTTGTGATCCCATTGTGATGGGTGACAGCCAAACTATGGCTCGTGGATCGCATGCCAACTAAGGGCTAAGAGATTCCGCCGCTACCCCTACCACTACAACGGTCGTCGCCTTTAGTGTCCTCCTTTTCTGTTCGCAGCAATAGAGTAAGGCTTCCCATCACTATCGTAGGTGCATGCATGCATCGACAATTCATAGGTTAGCGACCCATTATAGTGCAGCTAGTCCTCTCTTAACCTTAATTTTTTTTTTTCATATTCTTGTTTTCTTTGAAAGAAATAATTTTTTAATGTATATAGAAGTATCAGAATACACACCAAGTTGATGCCATATGAGAGCTATATGGCATGATAACTTCATTGTATAAGTTAATTAAAAACTCCTATAAGTTTTTGAGACTTATTAATGTAAATACCTTATCTCTTATATAATCGTGACCGTAGTCATCACCCTTGCTTCCATGTGCTCTTTATAGCGATGGCCAAATACACATATCAAATTGAAAAAGAAAAAAAAAAAAAAGAAAATTGCTGGCTAAGCAAGCCATAGATGAGATTCAATTACTAAAATTAGAAGTTTTTGGACTTAGATTAAAAAAAAATTCTATAAATTTTAGGATTTTTAATGCAATTCTTTTATTTCTTTTATAATTGTGAGTGCGTTCATCACTTATCTTATATAAAGTCTTATTTTTAGCTTTAATGATACTATCATACTATGTGTATAGATTAATGGTGTATAAATATCAATAAAATTCTAACTCATGAAAATATGAGTTGATATTTTTTTAAAAAATACCTACTATCACTATCATATACTTAAATATTATTAATACTTACTTACCATTTATCCAAACATATGGTTTATTAATACCGATTACTATCATATATTTAAATATTATTAGTATTTACTCACTATTTATCCAAACATATGGTTTATTAATACCAGTAAATTGTTCTTCCTTTTTTTACGATGGCTAGTTGATCGTTTGGCCAACTAATCACTAATAAAAGAGAAATTTGGTTAAACATTACCTTATATCTTAAAATGATTTATAAAAAATAATATAAAATTACGAATAACTTGAAAGCGAATCTCGAAGATATATAGAAGTAGAGGTGGGCATGGATTAGATTGACTTAATTTCTCCTTTGAACCAAACCAAAACATAAAAATATAGTTTGGTTTTTTATCACTTTAAACTAAACCATTAAGTTGGGTTTCAAAATTTTTTCAAACCATAAATTTTTTGTTTGATTTATGGATTAAACTATATTTTATTTTCTAAGAAAGTATATTTGCTTAATATGTAATCTCATATAAGTAATACTAAATTTATTTAATAGTGACATGAATTGATATCATATAAGAGATCAATAAAGTCAATATTTAAGCAATAAAAAAATTTAAATGTACAATTAATTTATTTCTCAAGTTAATATTTAATTTAAATTTTGAGTTAACCTATATATAGAATCACTAAATTATGATATTAAAATTTAAATATATATACTTTTCACTAATTTAGACTAAAAATTCTTTTAAATGTTATATTACAACAAAAGAATATTTTTAGTTATTAGTAAAATATCTTTATTTTTTTTTCAAATGGTTTAACTCAAATTACCCTTCCAAACCATTTATAAATTTTTGGTTTTGTTTAGATTGGAAAATTGTCAAACCAAATTACTAAAAAAATAAGAAAAACCATAATTTTGTTTGGTTTGATTCGATTTGTGGATCGGCTCGATTTAGTTGATTTTTTTCCTACCACCACATAGAAGTGCACACAACAACAAAATATATCTCATGTTCAATTCCATGATGTGCTTAGCCTCTAACATTCACTTTTCCTTTGTCATTATTATTGCCCAAATTGTTTATGCCAACATAAACTAATCACTGAAAAGGATCTACGTAATTTATGTATTGGCAGCAATAATCAAGAGGATACCTTTATGTTACGATACTTAGTTTGGTTTTGATAGTTATAAAATGTGTTAGAAGAATAAGTAAAAGGTGAAGTAGAAAGTTCCATGATTCGCCAATATGATGTAGATGCTAAAATAGAAGGTTCTTGACTTGATGGTTTTGGACAAAAGAATGCAGAGACTAAAGTAGAAGGTTCTATGATAGAAAATGGTTAAATATCGGTATAGAACCCTAAAGCAGAAGATATTTTCAGTTCCATATAAAAATTTACAGATTTGATATTCTGGTGGATTAAATTGGCTCAGTGATTATTTCGAAGATGCATCACCATCAGTCGACTGTATTTCGAAAATATATCTGATTTCGTCCCACTAAAATTGAATTAATTTTCTAGATATTAACTTTTGTCAAGCTTGGAATGAAGTTCAGAATATTTGAAGAGATAAATATGGGAAAGTTTGTTTATAGTTCATCTATTTTGGATAAGGTTTGATCAATACTATAACAGATTGGATTAAAATATGAAAATTTATGCATGGTTTTTTTTTTTTTTCTCAAGGTAAAGTCAGTAAAAGTGTTTGAGTTTGAAAATTCATTTTCATTTCTTCTACGATCATCACAAGTAGTCCACGTCCACGTCCAAGTCAACCCTGCAGCCACTTTGAAGTACTGTTTCATCTGAACGTCGTGTCAAGAATTCATGTATTGGGAGTTTAATTGCAAGCAACGACACTTAGTTAAGTCAAGTGACGTACGTTGGAGATTGAACAAGAAGTATTACCACGAGTGATTGGCAACGTGTAGATTTTGTCATGCCATTTATACTCCACGTTTAGCAGCTGTTCAGTGTTTTTCCATATCAAGTTGATTAATATGTGGACAACACTAAATGTGAATTCCATGTCATTCAACTCAACGTCGCAAAAAGTCTCTTCAAGGTGGCAGCATTTTCAACTAATTTGTAGTGTCCAGCAACAATGTACATTCAATGGTCAACAAGCTGTCATTGAATTTCCATATACACATACAGCAATGTATAGCATTCAAAAAGTGTAATGTCCCAAAACTCGAGCTACGCTATTACTCGCCATGTATCCTTATCACATAAGAATACGCTAAGGCTCTAATCAACTTTGATATCTTTTAATCTTATAATTCCTGCAAATTTCCCTTCATTATCTACAATAATGACATCATGATATAAAAACATTTCAATCTATCCTTCAATCTTGAAACCAATTTAACATAAATCCATAACGAATATCTAATGTAGTGGAAGTCTATAAAATTCCAATTACATATTCTCCAGAAAACCACTTTTTGTTCTAATCAAATAACCAAGTCATTCTAAGTTCTACTCTCCGTAATAGTAGTGATAATTATACTCTTCCTCCCTTCCTGGTTCTTTTACTCCTAGATTTCCTTTTACGTTATTGACACCTTCAGTACCTGCATCTAAAAAAAAATAATCCTCGAAGAGTAAGTTAATGCCCAGTACGTATAACAAAAACACACACACATGAACAAACATGAATAAGTATCACATGCATTATGCAGTATTTAAACACAGGCACCATTTCATGATACAATTTAAGTCCACAAGTAACAAAAAGGTACTTATGACCCTCTTAACACACTTAACACATTAGAGCATGAATTGGTGATGAGAACTGCCATTATGAGCCCCACAACCAGGATTCCTTAACCTTTAAACTTAGTGATGAAAATTGCCACTCTAGGCCTCGTACACATGCTCACTTAATCTACTTAATCTTGGTGATGGGAACTACCACTACGGGCTCCACATCCATGTCTACTTAAGCACTTAAACTTGGTGATGGGAACTGTCACTATGGGCCCCACACCCATGTCCACTTAAACCACTTAATCTAACATTCAACCTAGATCATTTCTAAGCACGACTCCATTAGGGCCAACATCATACAAGGATCGTTAGGGTGCTCCCTAAGGATCTACTACTACGAGCTCTTAGGCTGAGCCAAGCACATACAACATACAACTTAAACACTTAAGCCAATTCTTCTAATTAAATCAAATTCAATACATACGCTAACTTCAATAAGCACAAATCAACACATAAGTTATACGTACCTTGAGTTCTAGTCTTAAGCACTTCTGGTTTTGGCATTAAAGCTAATATGAAATCTGTACAACATCAACAATTCCTTCTTACTACTAATCTACGATTAATATCATCTCTTAACTCTCTTAATCTTAATTGTTTAATTTTTCTAAGGTCTTACTAGTTATCTAGGTTACGTGGAAATTAACTTAATTAAAAGTTAAATAGATATATAAGTAAGTTATATTTCTCTTAACACGGATATGTTGGAGGCAGTATAACTTAACATAGGCTAATACACAACCATGTCAAAGGTTGTTTTGGTGAATTTTAGGTTTAATATGGTTGGAACACGGTCATGTAGATAGGTTGTGTATCTCTCGATATGTTTTGTATTTAACATGGTCGGAACATGGCCATATAGATAAGCTGTGTATCTCTCAGTATACCCCATATTCAACATGGTCGAAACACGACTGTATAGATAGGTTGTCTATCTCTTAATATATTCAGGTTTTAACACGGTTGAAACACGATTGTGTTGGGAGGCCGTATATCTCTTAGTAAATTCCTATGAACCCTAATTTTTTTATTCCAACTCCTAAATTCGAGTCTCTTTATTTCTAAGTTTAACTTAACCCTAAAACATATAATTAAAAAATCAGTTACAAGGATTACAGTATTTACATCAAAATTTCTACTAATTGAATCCTTAAGCCATTGAGTCTTGTTCTTATTACGTCCTTTCCTCAAATTCAAGTTCTAGTTTGCACAAGGATTGAAAAGTGATTAGATTTTCCATTCCACATGGAAAAATCACCCATTCACTACCTTACTTACTTGGTTTACTTGGAATTGTCACTATGGTTCGATAGATTGCCTTTTTCCTTCTAGAGAGTCTATGTTGTTACTATGAGGAGGTGAAAAAGAGAAAAGCTAAGTCAACCTTGAGTATTTATACTCTGAATGTAAAAACACCAATTTTCCCTTTAAGTTTTTATGAAATCTTAATCGTGACCTTTGTTTTACGTTGTTATATATATTAAATAATTCTAAAAAAAAATTCATATATTACATTCTCCCCCCTTATAAAAATTTTTGTCTTCAAAAATTACCTGGATTATTGGAGAGTTCTGGGTATCTTCTTCTCATCTCCTCTTTTAATTTCCAAGTTGCTTCTCTTTCTGTTTGATTACTCCACTGCACTTTGACATATCTAATAATTCACCTTCTCAAACTCTACTCTTTAGTATCCACAATTCTGACAAGTCTCTCCACTGTTGTGAGATTTGGCTGCACTTGCAAAGGTTCCAGTGCAATGATTTGATTTGGGTTGAGTACATATTTCCTTAGCATGGAAATGTGAAATACATTATATACTCTAGCCAAACTAGGTGGATGAGCTAACCTGTAAGCCACTATACTTATTCTTTCCAAGATCTCAAATGGGCCTATATACCTTGGGTTTAACTTTCCTCTCAACTCAAATTTGATCACTTCTTTTGTTATAGAAATCCTTAACAAAGCCTTATCTCCCACTTGAAATTCCAAAGGGCGTCTTCTCTTGTCTACATAGCTCTTCTATCAAAACTGGGCTGTTTGTATTTTTTGCTTGATCGGTTTCACCTTGTTTACTACCTCTTGTACTAACTCTAGCTCCATCATTTGTCTTTCTCCCACTTCATCCCAGTGTAGTGGAGATCTATACCTTCTTCCATAAAGAGCTTCCTATGGAGCTATCTGGATGGTTGCTTGGTAACTATTATTATAAGTAAACTCCACCAGAGGTATATGCTTATTCTAGTTGCCTCTAAAATCTAATGCACATGCTTTGAGCAAATCTTCTAATATCTGTATAGTCCTTTCAGACTAACCATCCATTTGAGGGTGGAATGTTGTGATGAATTACAGTTTGGTACCCAAAGCTTTATGTAAGCTGCTCTAGAATCTACTTACAAACTTTGTATCTCTATCAAAAGTGATGGTCACTAGCATGGCGTGTAGTCTAACTATCTCTTGTATGTATATCGGAGCTAGTTTCTCTAACTTGTATTCTACTCTGATAGGTATAAAATGAGCAAACTTGGTGAATCTTTCCACTATAACCCAAATTGCATCATTCTTCTCCCTGGTGTTTGGGAGGATTGTAACAAAGTCTATTGTCACATGTTCCCATTTCCACTCCGATACTGGAAGAGGCTGTAATTTTCCACCTAGTCTTTGACGTTCTATTTAATATGTTGCCATGTAAGACATCTGGCTACATACTTAGCTATCTTTCTTTTCATATTTCTCCACCAATAACAACTCTTTAAGTCTTTGTACATTTTGGTACTTCCAAAGTATATTGTGTAAGTGGAGTAATGTGCCTCTTTCATTATCTCCCTCTTCAATTCTGCATCCTTTAGCACACATAGTCTCATTTGTATTTTAAGGTTCCCTTTGCATCCAAGCTGGATTATGGAGCGTTGCCTCATTCCATTCTACTCTTGATCTCTTAGATATCTTTATCTTTTATCTAACCACCTTTAATTCTATCCATTATGGTTGGCTGTATTCTTAAGGTAGCTATTTTTGCTCCCACTTTTTATGTTAAAATTTCTAGTTCTAATTTGCGCATGTCTTCTAATAACTCTTTCTATAAAGTGATGAGAGTAACTACATTACTTTGTTTCTTTTTATTAAGGGTCTGCCACCACATTAGCTTTTCCTAGATGGTATTGTATCTCCAGGTCGTAATCCTTTATTAGCTCCAGCCATCTCCTCTATCTCGTATTAAACTCTTTTTGTGTAAATGAGTACTTTAAGCTTCTATGGTTAGTGAAGATTTTGCACCTTTCTCCTTATAAGTAATGCCTCCATAGCTTCAAAGCTAGTACCATAGCTGCCAACTCTAAGTCATGAGTTAGGTAGTTCTTTTCATACGACTTCAATTGACGAGATGCATAAGATATTACTTGATCACCTTGCATCAACACACACCTCAACCCTTGAACTGAGGCATCATTATACATTGTAAACTCTTCTCCACTCTTAGGCGAGGTTAAAACTAGCACTGGCACAAGTTTCTCTTTGAGCATCTGAAAGTTAACTTCACATTTGTCATCCTACTCAAATCTCACATTCTTCTTTGTCAGTCTGGTGAGAGGAGTTGCTATTTTAGAAAACCCTTCCACAAATCTCCTCTAGTAGCCTACCAGACCCATGAAGCTTCTTACCTTTATACCTGTCTTTGGTCTATGCCAGTCCATTATTGCTCTCACCTTTTCTGGGTCCATAAATATCCCATATCTATTAACCACATGACACAAGAAAACTATTTATTCCAGCTAGAATTTACATTTATTGAATTTGGCATATAACTTTCCATCTTGTAACCTGCTCAATACCAGTCTCAAGTGCTCTTCATGCTCCTCAATGCTTTTAGAGTATATCGGGTTATTATTTATAAAGACGATTACAAATTCATCCATAAAATCTCTAAATACTCTATTAATTAAATCCATGAATGTAGCTAGTGCATTTGTTAATCTGAAGGGCATCACCGGGAACTCGTAATGCCCACATTTGGTCCTAAATGTTGTTTTCTGAATGTCTTCTTCTTTAATCCTTAGTTGATGGTAGCTCAATCCCAAGTCTACTTTGGAGAACACCTGAGCTCCCTGCAACTAGTCAAACAAATCATCTATGCTGGGAAGAGGATATTTGTTCTTGATTGTGACCTTGTTTAACTCTTTGCAGTCTATATAAAGTCTCATGCTTCCATCTTTCTTCTTCACAAATAAGATTGGTACACCCTAAGGAGAGACATTGAGTCTTATGAAACCCTTATCCTGTGGCTCCTGTAATTGTTTCCTTAGTTCTTCTAATTCCATTGGTGCCATCATGTGGATTTGTTTTGATATGGGTACCATACCTTATACTAAATCAATGTTAAATTCTATCTCCCTGGTTGGAGGTAAACCAAGAAGGTCTTCTGGAAATACATTAAGAAACTCTCTCACATCGATACCCCTACCATCTTAACTTCTTCAATAGCTTTAACATATATAGTTGTCAGCACACTTTTTCCCCACATCTCATAAGTGGGCAATCTAGTGGGTCTCTACACTTCTAACTTATATTCAAAATATTCCTCTCCTGGTATATTAACTGCACCACCATGTTGTGATAGTTAATGGTGACATGATATTTTGACAACCAATTGACACCTAAAATAATGTCAAATTCTATAATCTCCAATATTAGGAGGTTTGTTGGAATCACCTTACCCTGTATTTCTATTCCCGTTCCTTTGCATAATCTACTTATTATTTTTTTTTACTCCTAAAGGAGTACTAACAACTAGATAGGCATTTATGTTTTTAACATTCAATGTGCATGCATATACAAAATTCTTAGATACACAGGATACAGACGTATTGGTATCAAATAGTACACATGCATTATAGGAGTGTATTGGAAGCATACCTGCAATTTTGTCTATGTCAAGGATGTCCTGGTGCTGCTGCTGGTGAATGGCAAACACCTTGGTAGGAACTCTTTATTTGGGACCCCTTGCTTGTGGTCTACCTCTTTATCCTCTCACTAGAGGTTTGGTTACCTATTGGATTGGGCTTACTTGATTTATTATTTGTCTTTGAGGACAATTGACTACTTTGCATCCCCTCCGATTGCATACATGATAGAAAATTAAGGGGGCCTAACCTCTTAATGCAATGTGTGCTAATGTGTCCAGTCTTCCTACAAGAGAGACATGCCTCCTCTAGCCATTTACACTCTCTCAACTCATGAGGCCTATAGCATCTGGTACATTTAACATTTGGGCATACTGCAGGAAGTGCCAAAGGCACTTGTCTGATCTATAGAGGAGGGGCTACAACACTCTATGTTTTGCTTTGCAACACATAATGTCTTTTACCCCTGTCTTGCCCTATTCCACTAGAGGCAAACCTTTTTCCTAGAGTTATTGCTGCTCTACGGCTTCTTTGTACTTCAATAATCTTCTTGTTCTACTCGAAGTACTTAGGCTCGTCAACCATTTTAGCATATGTATTTAGCTAAAAGGCTCCCATTACAAGTTGTAGGTCTAAGTACAAGTCTCTTAGGAATCTCCTAACTCAGGACCTATCATTGTTACGCACATTTTTAGGAAGTAATTGGATGAGGAGGTTTAGCTTTGCCTCATATTCTTCAACTGTTCGGTCCCCTTGTTCACAATTGTAATATTCATTCTCCATTCTATATTTGGAGCTACTAAGAAAGTATCTCTAATAAAACAGCTCCTTAAATACAGCCCAATTCATGCATTCCCCTGCAAGTCTAGGAACCAAGGCCCACCATTTTGTCATAGTTCCCTTTAGTATGAATGCAACATAATTTACCTTCATTTCTTCTAGTATCTAAAAGGCAGCAAATGTCTTCTCAATTTCCTATACCTAATCTTTAACTTCGATTGGGTCATCCACTGTGAGGTTAAACTCTTTAGCTACTCTAATGAACCTATTAAAGCTGATGGGTTCATTGATATTCCTATGTTGTGGGACATTAGGAGCTTGGTATTGTTTTGCTAGTAGTCCCACTAGGTGGTTCATAGTATGAAGCAGCTAAATTGTCTCTTAAGTCATCTGATCTCTTCCCCCTTGTGGTTGTGGATTTTGAACTTCCTCTTCATTAGGGTTATCATGTCTAGCACCCCTTCCTACTCCTGATCCGATGATTCTTCTTGGAGGCATTCTGTTTAAGAAGAGATGACCGGATGTACTTAAAGTTAGTGTCAACTAATGTTAGGACTAGTATATGTTAGTATATATACATATATATACCCACTTGATTTACTCATAAATAACTTAGCAATTGAAAGGAATATAAATAAAATAATAATACAAGAAAATAGTTAAATAAATAAATAAACGTCCCATGACTTTACCCACTTTCTTCATGTCTCACCATCTTACAAATCAAGTGCTTAGTTCCTTTAAAGATCATATCTTATGCTTTATTGTTTACTTATGTCTATTGATCATCACTTAGTTTTAAGGATCATTACTTAAGCTCTTGAGGACAGATAACCTATGCTCTAAAGATCGAAACTTAAGTTTCAAGGATCATCAACCTATTCTCTATAGATTCAAACTTAAGCCCTTAAAGATCATAATGTAAAGCTCTAATACCACCTTAGTTGTAACACACTGAAACCCGAGCCATGTTACTGCTCGCCACATGTCCTTGTCACATAAGAACACATTAAGACTCTAGTCAACTCTGATACCTCTTAATCTTACAATTCCTATAAATCTCCCTTCATTATCTACAATAATGGCATCACAATATAAAAACATTTCAATCTATCCTTCAACCTTGAAACCAATTTAACATAAATCCATAATGAATATCTAATGCAAAGAAAGTCTAAAATTCTAATTACATATTCTCAAAAAACCACTTTTTGTTCCAATCAAATAACTAAGTCATTTTAAGTTCTACTCTCCATAATAGTAGTGATAATTATCCTCTTCCTTCTATCCTGGTTCATTCACTCTCAAATTTCCTTTTATGTTATTGATACCCTTAGTACCTGCATCTAAAAAGAATATTCCTCGAAGGGTGAGCTAATGCTTAGTACATATAACATAAACACACATACATGAACAAATATGAATAAGTATCACATGCATTATGCAGTACTTAAATACAAGTACTATTTCATGATACAATTTAAGTCCACAAGCAACAAAAGGGTACCCATGACCCCCTTAATACACTTACCACATTAGAACATGAATTAGTGATGGGAACTATCACTACGGGCTCTACACCTAAGATTCCTTAACTCTTAAACTTGGTGATGGAAACTACCACTACGGGCCCCACACTCATGTTCACTTAACCCACTTAATCTTGGTGATGGGAACTGCCACTACGGGCCCCACACCCATGTCCACTTAAACTACTTAACCCAACATTAAACCTAGATCATTTTTAAGCACGACTCTACTAGGGACAATGTCACATAAGGATCATTAGGGTACTCCCTAGGGATCTGCTGCTATGGGCCCCTAGGCTAAGCCAAGCACATACAACATACAACTTAAAAACATAAGCCAATTCTTCTAATTAAATCAAATTTAATACATGCGCTAACTTAAACAAGCATAAATCAACACACAAGTTACACATACCTTAAGTCCTAGTCTTAAGCACTTTTGGTTGTAGCCTTAAAGCTAATATGATGGAATCAAATCACGACTATTACAACTTTGTTCGAAGCGGGAATCAAATCACAAGAGTCAAAGGTGGACACCTAAGGCTGGCGGCTTTAGCACCTAATTCAAGGTTGATGGCCTTGACTCCTAAGCCGATGGCTTATGTAGGCGATGTACAATTCAAGGCCGGTGGCTTATGTAGGAGAACCGATTGATTTTTGTGGATTTTTGCATTTTGTTTCCTTTTGCTATATATAGGTTATAATGTAAGGATTTGGGGACTTTTGAACCTTTGAGAAATTACGTATTGAAGTTTGATCTTCCATTTTTACTCTTATCAATCCATTGGATTGTGGCGAGTGATGGTATTGGATTGTTGTGCATTATATTAACAGATCCATACTAGGACTACTCTCTTTCTGGTGCTTCATATCCGTTAAAGGTTTAGGGTTTTATTTTGTGTTCTTGTTTGTTATCTGATTGTTAGATCTGATTATCATTGATTATTGCCTAGAATATGGAATTATCTGATTATATACTTATTTGTGTCACATCATCTTTTGGTAGTAGAGCTCATATTAAGAAAAGGGATTGTGACTATTGGAATTCTTTGACAAATTAGGGTTCTTGAGATTGTGAAATTGTGTTGTAGTAGATTGTTATTGGATTGAGGTTGTACATGGATTATCAAATTTGGGTTGTGTTGTTGTTGTGCGATTTGATTTGGGTTTGATCTTGGAATTACATATCCAATTGAAAATTAGGGTTTTCTTCATTATTGTTGTAGTGGGTTTTGGATTTTATTGTAGGATTGATTAATAGAATCAGGGTTGGTTGCTATTTTTGTTGTTTGTGTATCCTGGTTAAATTGTTGTTGTGCTAGGTTTTGAGCCAAGGATCAAACGAAGTTTGTAATTTGGATTGTGCCGATTGGGGATTATTTCATTGTATGATTGTGACTTGTGAATTCTATGCTGAGATTGCAATTTCTGTTGAGTATGTCAATGGAGGAATCGGGAATGAAGCCAATACTCAGGTTGGAGAAAGAATTCAGGGTTGTCGTGTTGCAGGTGGAAGAAGAACTTTGGAAGAACAATGGTAGGATCTAACTATTGTGGTTGCTAACTTAGCCACTAGGGTTGATCAGATGACTTTACCCCAACAGCCAGTAGCTAATCCATAGTTACCCCTACCTAGGGTAGCCCTTAATGCTATGGGTAGAGAATAAGTTGTAGGAGGAAACAAGGACAGACAGGTTAGAAGAGAGTATCATGCTTATAGGGAGGAAAAGGATGACAACTTTGAGGATGAGGTTTATCCAAACCGTGAGTTTAGGCCACCTAAGGGTTTGGAATATGTAAAATTGCAGATGCCTTCATTTACTAAAAGGGGGCCTACAAAGGATTACCTTGACTGGGAGGATAAGGTAGAAGGACTCTTCGAGTGCTATGAGATCAATGACCATATGCAAGTTTGTCTAGCAACAGTTAAGTTTACAAGTTATGCTGCCTTGTTGTGGAAGAACCTTATGGCCAATAGGAGGAGAGATGGTGATGTTGATATTCGTACTTGGCAGGAGATGAAAAGAGTTCTATGAAAAAGGTTTGTTCTAGAGCATTATAAGCATGAACTATTCATGCATCTCCAAACCTTGAGACAAGGCTGTAAAACTGTGGACGAACCTATCTAAGAATTTGAGGCACTCATGATTCACTATGGAACCATTGAACATCCTAAGAAAATTATAGCACGATTTATGTCAGGGTTGAAATATGAGATTGCCTGTATAGTGGAGCTGTAGTGGTACGACACTCTTGATGAGGCCATCTAGTTAGCTTTAAAAGTTGAGAGATAGAGGCGCTCTAATCCATATAGAGCATCGAGTAATAGGTATGGATCCACCACTTAGCTATATGGGTCAGATAGTCAATAGGTTGAAAAAGGGGAAATTGATAAGGCTATGGAATCAAATGCAGTTGTTACTGATAGGGAGAGGGAAAGTTCTAGAAAAGGTAAAGCAGTTGCTAGGGCTGATATCAAACAAATAGTGCCAGGGTCATTAGGTGGGAAGATTCGTCAAACCCAATGCGCAAATGCATGGGCTTTGGATACATGGTTGCTCAGTGTCCCAATAAAAGGGTGATGACTACTATGGAGGTAGAAAGTAAGGATGGCAAGGAAGAGGTGCTTGAGCCTATAGATTTATCAGCAGTGTTAAAGGAATATTACGAGGATCCAGATGCTGAAGTACATGAAGACAAGGGCAATGATCAATATCTGGCTATTAACGTGTTATGTAGGGTAATGGCTACATCTCTAGATATTGAGGACGTGCAGAGGGAAAACCTATTCCATATTCTCTGCAGGGTCTAAGGTAATCTTTGTACTCTTCTTATTGATGGTGGTAGTTGCACCAATGTTATACCTACTGCATTAGTGAACATATTGCAAATAGTCACTACACCTCATCATAGTCCCTATGAATTACACTGGTTGAGTGAACAAGACAGTCTGTATGTTACTCAGAGGGTTAAGGTTCCAATCAGCATAGGGAAAAAGTACTAGGATGAAGTTGATTACGATGTTCTCCCTATGTGTGCATTACATGTATTACTGGGTAAGCCTTGGTTATTTGACAAGAGAGTGCTACATGATGGGTTTAGAAACACCCATGTGTTTTAGAAGGATGTAAATGGGTTGTTTTAAGTCTTATGTTACCAATTAAGGTGCACAAAGGCCAAGAGCAGGTCAATAAAGCCACTGACAAGAAGTCCTTATTAGTGAAGAGGAAGGGACTAGGGGACAACCTGAATAGAGTGAATTAGCTATAAGTAATTTAGAAGTCTTCAAGGCAACCACGACCTCAGGACAACAAACAATTATAGACCAAAATTTTCAGTCCAGGGGATTCTTAGAAATGCGTAGCTAAAACAGAGGAACCATCAGATTTGAGGACAAATCTTCCATAGGTCCGAGGAGATTATGAGAATCAAATTATGACTATTACAACTTTATTTGACATGGGAATCAAATCATAAGAGTTGGAGGTAGATAGCTTTAGGCCGGTGGCTTTCCTTTAGATCGACTATTTAAGGTCGCCAACTTTGGCACCTAAGCCGACTAACTAGGCAGGTGGCTTTGGCACCTAAGCCGACCATCTAGGCCGATGGTGTACTATTTAAGGTCGGTAGCTTATGTAGGCGGTGTGCAATTCAAGGCCAACGACTTATGTAGGCGAATCGATTGATTTTTGTGGCTTTTCGCATTTTGTTTCCTTTTGTTATATATAGGTTGTAATGTAAGGATTTGGGGACTTTTAAACCTTTGTGAAATTACATATTGAAGTTTGATCTTCAATTTTTACTCTTATCAATTTGTTAGATTGTGGCGAGTGACGGTATTGGATTGTTGTGCATCATATCAACAAATTCGTACTAAGACTATTCTCTTTCTAGTGCGTCATATCTGGTAAGGGTTTAGGGTTTTATTTTGTGTTCTTGTTCGTTATCTAATAGTTGGATTCGATTATCATTTATTGTTGCCTAGAATATGGAATTATTTGATTATATACTCGTTTGTGGCACATCATAATATGAAATTTGTATAACATCAACAATTCCTTCTTAGTACCAATCTAAGATTAATATCATCTCTTAACTCTCTTAATCTTAATCATTTAATTTTTCTAATGTCTTACTAGCTATCTAGGTTACATGGAAATTAGCTTAATTAGAAGTTAAATAGATATATAATTAAGTTATATTTCTCTCAACACGGCCATGTTAGAGGCCGTGTAGCTCAACATGGGCTAATATACGTCTATGTCAAAGGTTGTGTATCTTTTGATGAGCTTTAGGTTCAACACGGTTGGAACACGGCTGTGTAGATATGTCGTGTATCTCTTGATATGCTTTGTATTCAACACGGTCGGAACACAGCCGTGTATCTTTTAGTATACCCTGTATTCAACATAGTTAAAACACAACCATGTAGATAGGCTGTATATCTCTTAGTATATTTAGGGTTCAACATGTTCGAAACATGGCCGTGTTAGGAGGCCATGTATTTTTCGGTAAATTCCTACAAACCTTAATTTCTTTATTCTAACTCTTCCTAAATTTGATTCTCTGTATTCTTAAGTTTAACTTAACCTTAAAAGATGTAATTCGAAAATCAATTACAGGGATTACGGTACTTACATCAAATTTTTTATGAATTGAATCCTTAAGATTTTAAGTCTCATTCTTGTTACGTCCTTTCCTTGAATTCGAGTTCTGGTTTACACAAGGATTGAAAAGTGATTAGATTTTCCATTCCATACGGATAAATCACCAATTCACTACCTTTTTTACCTAGTTTACTTGGAATCGTCACTTTGGTTTGATAGATTGCCTTTTTCCCTTTGGAGAGTCTATGTTGTTGCTATGAGGGGGTGAAAAAGAGAAGAGCTAG
Source organism: Laguncularia racemosa (assembly GCA_037954665.1). NCBI lineage: Eukaryota > Viridiplantae > Streptophyta > Magnoliopsida > Myrtales > Combretaceae > Laguncularia > Laguncularia racemosa. The sequence continues at coordinate 4,543,385 of JBBMOL010000006.1, forward strand.
GTCAACCTTGAGTATTTATACTCTAATTGTAAAAAGACCCATTTGCCTCTCAAGTCTTTATGAAATCCCAATCGTGAGCTTTGTTTTATGTTATTATATATATTAAATAATTCTAAAAAAAATTCATATATTACAAGAAGCAAATTAATTTCCACGTCTCAAGTTTTAATCGACAGAACAAGTTAGATGTATAAAGTCTAATGTAATGTGTCAACCAGTCCATGGGGAAATGTTTGCCATATATTTTTATGGACTTGTATATCAAATATTTTCAAGTTTTAAATTTGAAAATTTTAGAATTAGAATTTCAAGGTTATCAGGATCAAGTCAATCCACTAAGCAAAGTATACAGTCTCATATTTGTAGGATTTATTTTCAAAAGAAAAAAGGCAACAAAATAATATGAAAAACCTAATTTTTATACTTATTTCTTCAAGATGTAACTGTTGCCTTCACAATATGGATAGCCAAGAGATTGAAATCAAACAATAAGTGTCCAACCTAGTTTTTAATTTATTTTTCCTAATTTGGTTTACATTAAACCTATATCCATTTAATGTAAACCTTCAATTAAGGTTAGAAAATTTTAAATTTTTCTTATTTAATTTAGAAAAAGGGAAGTTACCACCTGACCAAGATTGAGAAAAGACTTAAGTTAGGATTAATTGAACATATTAGTCCTAAGCTATCTATTAACCTACAAAAATATTTAAAAAAAAAGAGATTTTAGATTTGGGAGCTATCATATTAAAATTTAATGGTTACCACTTTAACCCTCTAAATTTGAATTTATATATGTAAAAAAAAAAGTAAGTTGAATATTTACAAAAGGAACCTAACTACTTTTTATTGTTGAGGATGTCTCGTAGGTGCCTACGTACTTACTAGCTAGGATTTGACTTACCATAGTTCACATAAATTCCTAACTCTTTTTTTTTTCTTTCTAATTCTAGATTTATGTATCTACTTTCTTATTCTTATTTTTATTTTATTATTTTAAAAATATACTAAATTATTTGAAATAAACTGCAAAAGGCCTTTTTTTATATATGATATGAATCCATGTGATGAAATAATACATTTTTTATCTTTTATTTTTTTAAACTTCATTTTTTTGTTAAAAGAAAAAAAAAAGTTAAAATGAGCAAAACAAGTAATTAGAATGAAAGAGGAACTGAACCTGGATTAGAGTAGAAACATTGGTCAAATTTGAGTTTGATGTGGGTATCCAAGTCAAGTTGGCTAGAGTAAGTTAGAAGAGAAGAAGAAGTTGTGCTACTTCACATGGTAACCAATTGAGGGGTGGAGTGTAGCAAATCGAATTGTTAGGGCGTGGCGTATATAGTGGGTATAGTGACTTCTTAGCAAGTTAACAATAACTAAAGCTTTAGCCGAGTGATCGATTGAAGGTGTGTGGAACTTGGTAATTGAGGGTGGTTTTGAGCTGTTTCAAGTGGTTTAAAGTGGTGGGTGGGGGGTTTTGGTGGACATAGAAGCTTTTGGCCATGTCAAATTCCCTTAAGAAGGCCTAGAAAAATGAGAATTCTAGAGAGAGAGGGGAACTTGAATTAAACCCTAAGAGAGAGAGAGAGAGAGAGAGAGCTCATATCTACTTTTAGAGGGAAGAATGGATGATTTTGTATGTTATGAGAGCTTGTGTTGGGTCCTATTCTAGGCAGACTTGAGTTGAACATGGAAAGCTCTCAATCACAATGATTATGAAAATTAAAATTCTAAGGTCTAATTAAGAATATTCTTAGCTTTATGCAATGTTTTTCTTAATTGCTAATCAAAATTGATCCCTTTATGTTTGTTTTTACCCTATGAGCTCATCAGAAGCTTTGATTCTTTTTGCATTTGCATAACTCAAAATTAGCCAATTTGAATTTTTAATGGATTTTCCCTAAGTTTTGAGCTCAAATTTGACCCTTTGATTATATGTATTTGGACTTGTAGATGGGTATTATTCAATAGTATTCCGAGTACTCTTCGTAATTTCATCATCATCTTGGTGAATTTGCAAAGAAAAAGTCAAAAAAAAAAAAAAAAGGATTCAAAGTCAATTGTCCAAGAAGAAAGTTTTCTAGAAATTAGTTGTGTTGCTAGAGGTTAAAGAAGCATAAGTTGTGGGTTGGAAACACACTTTCCATGTATGGAGCAAAAAGAATGTACGAGTGCACCTATTAGGTTTCAAACCAATGATCACTAGGTAAGCATGCATGCACTCTTCAACTAAGACATTCATGACTCTAATGAGTTAAGTGCAACAAATTTTATTTGAACCATATTGTTGAGTTAGGTTAAACTTGAAAGCAAGTCTAAACTAGGCCTATGAACTAGATAAAATCCAAAATTTTTCTTAAAACAAAATTGTTTATTTATTTAAGCCTTAACCAACAAAATTCTCTTTTCTATTATTATTATCTTTAAATTTTTTTCATTATTATTTATTTGAAAGTCTAATGCTAAAAAAACTCAAAAGGGAAAAAACATGAGATGTCTACAATAAGAGTAAAAAAATTACAAGCATTGAAAAGTATATGAAAGGAGAAAATCCATGAAGCACATGAGCCAAATCATTTTTCTTTGATTGTTATTTTTTTCATTTGAGTGAAAATTTAGAGAGGATATTATTACGTATATTATCCTCATTTTCTTTGAGCTATTTTGATTTGTTTTGACAGTAGGGTTCTTACCATGTTGTGTAATTAGCTTTTAGGTAGAAACTAGGTAGGTGGAGTAGTGATAGAGTAAAGTTGTATTAATAAGACCTTGTGACTCTCAACTTGATTGATTGATATAGTGGAGCAACTTGTGAGGTGGATAACCAAGTCCCTTACGTTGGAGATAGAAGAGTGGACTGATGCATATAAAGCAAAACCATTGTAACTTCTCAAATATATATCTATTTATTCTCTTGTATTCAATTTTTGGTTATTGCTTTCACATTATTCATTGTGCCATTATAAGTAATCAAAAGGAGTTTTTAAAAACTTTTAGATTTTAAAAGTAATCAATTTACCTCATCTTGATTACTTTATTTAGGGAAACACTTTAAATAAAATAGTTAAGTGATGCTTTAATTTTTGGTAACATTATAAATTTCAAATCAATTGCTCTGTCATACCATTAGATGTATGAGCTATTTGCCACTTTTAGTGTTGTCCTAGTTTTATCAAAAACTATATATTATTTTAATTACAAAAAATAAATATACCATAAGAGTCCCCCAACTTAAAATAAAATTAATTATTAAAATTTATTAAAAATGAGAAAAATACATATTATATCTATATAGAAAGTACATTATAAGTTAATTTAAAATGAGAAAAAAAGGACCTTTTAACCTCCTTTTTCCACATAAATGGCTAAGTTATGTATTTTTCTCTTACAAAAACCTAAAGTGGGAAAAAGAAAGACCTCTCTCTCCCTCTCTCTCTCTTTTGTTGGTGTTATCGCTCTCCCTCCACCTACACTAGGGGTGGAAATTTTATTAAAAATTCAAGCTAAAGAAAAGTTCAATTTTTTTCAACCTACTTTTTATTCTAGTATCTAATTCTATATTCCATGTGCAGTTGGTTTACCTAAGAAGGATTAAGAGCTTTGGTCAACATTTGTGGAGTGTGGTGGCATGTTTTGTATAGTGGTAATGTTGTTGGTCAAGCTTCTATTTCATTCTTGCTTTGCTGAAAGTTTAGTACCCTAAAACCTTTAATTAGAGACTTGGTAGAAATTAGGTTTTTGATCCTCTTATTAGATTTATACTTTATAATTTGGAGTTAGAATTATAAAATTTATGCTTATAATTGTAAGGTATTGCTATTGATTACTAAAGTTGTGGTTATGGCCATTAAGAATTTTGAAGTATTGTGGAGTTAAATGATCTAATTGGGAAGTGACAAAGAGCAACCAAGGTTGAATCCCCAATATGTGTTGAATTTAAGGGGCTAGCTACCAGAGTAGTTAATAGACATCATGATTTGGTCAACCACATTAGGTTAGGAAAGGCTTTAATCTATCACATTGCCCTTTGGTCGATGACTATATTCAAGCTAAAGAAAAGTTCAATTTTTTTCAACCTACTTTTTATTCTAGTATCTAATTCTATATTCCATGTGCAGTTGGTTTACCTAAGAAGGATTAAGAGCTTTGGTCAACATTTGTGGAGTGTGGTGGCATGTTTTGTATAGTGGTAATGTTGTTGGTCAAGCTTCTATTTCATTCTTGCTTTGCTGAAAGTTTAGTACCTAAAACCTTTAATTAGAGACTTGGTAGAAATTAGGTTTTTGATCCTCTTATTAGATTTATACTTTATAATTTGGAGTTAGAATTATAAAATTTATGCTTATAATTGTAAGGTATTGCTATTGATTACTAAAGTTGTGGTTATGGCCATTAAGAATTTTGAAGTATTGTGGAGTTAAATGATCTAATTGGGAAGTGACAAAGAGCAACCAAGGTTGAATCCCCAATATGTGTTGAATTTAAGGGGCTAGCTACCAGAGTAGTTAATAGACATCATGATTTGGTCAACCACATTAGGTTAGGAAAGGCTTTAATCTATCACATTGCCCTTTGGTCGATGACTATATTCAAGCTAAAGAAAAGTTCAATTTTTTTCAACCTACTTTTTATTCTAGTATCTAATTCTATATTCCATGTGCAGTTGGTTTACCTAAGAAGGATTAAGAGCTTTGGTCAACATTTGTGGAGTGTGGTGGCATGTTTTGTATAGTGGTAATGTTGTTGGTCAAGCTTCTATTTCATTCTTGCTTTGCTGAAAGTTTAGTACCCTAAAACCTTTAATTAGAGACTTGGTAGAAATTAGGTTTTTGATCCTCTTATTAGATTTATACTTTATAATTTGGAGTTAGAATTATAAAATTTATGCTTATAATTGTAAGGTATTGCTATTGATTACTAAAGTTGTGGTTATGGCCATTAAGAATTTTGAAGTATTGTGGAGTTAAATGATCTAATTGGGAAGTGACAAAGAGCAACCAAGGTTGAATCCCCAATATGTGTTGAATTTAAGGGGCTAGCTACCAGAGTAGTTAATAGACATCATGATTTGGTCAACCACATTAGGTTAGGAAAGGCTTTAATCTATCACATTGCCCTTTGGTCGATGACTATATTCACCCCCCCCCCCCTTTTTTTTTCCTTTAAGGTTAGAATTGTGGATTTTGAGTATGTATAGGGTTTATAATAAACTTTAGTCTTTGTTATTTGGTTTTGTTTTTCAAGTTAGACCACGTGAAGTTCATGAGCTAATTCTAGGTAAGTGAGACATTGTTATGTGTCTGTTCATGTATTTAGGATTAGAATAATGAAAACAATAATTAGTTGACATTAATGAATGGGTTTTATTTGCATTTACACCTAGGTCGATAACCACTTTAGTTAGGTGGATTATGAAGTGGGTATCTATCACTTATCAAGGGTCATTAGGGATGAAGTGGTTGGTAGTTAGGTGTTAATACCTCATTAGTTCTAAATAACAAGTCATTACTATGAAGAATTGTGGCTAGTATGAGTTGAGATAGTTGTAGAGAAGTTGTTGATGGCTTACACTAGAAGTAAGAGACTTTATTGTGGATGGTGATAGTGAATTGGACTATCAATCATATATACGGGTGTTGAATTTGATGTGAGACGATTAAATGTGCTATAGATATTGATATTGGGGATGATTGGGCAATGTGTTTCAATTTCCTATCCATGATGTTAGGTTACTTGTGTTTACTACCCTCCACTCAAAGAATATAATTCATCAGGCTTATATATGATGTTTTTATTGGTTATTGCATCAGTATACTATAAAGGTATGCATCTAGTATTGCTTTGATTTATCTATGTCTAGTATTTCCTTACTAGACATTACATCTCACTTATGTTTTAGATTGTTGATTTGAGGTACAAATGCATTATTGATGATAATAGTATAGCTGGTTTTAGCTCTTAGGTGGACTAAGTAATTTAGGATACTATTTAATGACTCTTAAATGTTGTTTTAAAATACAAATTATCATATCATTTATTGATAGGTTTTTATTTGAGTTAAGATTTTATATATGTTTATGTTAATGAGATAGATGTATTTTGATAAGAGTTTAAACATATGGTGTTGATTTGTAATAAATAGGACTCTAGTAGTACATCATATGTTCTTACCACATATAAGAATGTGCCATTAAATTGTCATATCCAATGGTCTCAAGGTATGACACATATTTAAAGATTATTTTTTTTTTTGTAATGATGCTAGGCATAGCTAGGTAATGAGATGCAAGCCCTTACAAACATTAGGTCATAAGTTTAATTTTCATTAAAGTCATTTTTTGTTTTCAAAGTGCATTTATTTTTAAGAGCTTGAATGGTGAAATGGATCTTACAATGATAAGGAGTGATTCCTACTGGGAATGTCTCATGGGAATTGGTTTTTATCCTCTTTTATCCTTTCTTTAAATTCTTTTTCCACAATATCATAATTAACTAAATAAATTTACTTGAGATGTTATTTATTTATTAGTATTTATACCATAAATCATAATTACATTGTTAATGTTATAAATGTTTAGGTCTTATTGTATAAAGTATTAGTAAATGATAATTGTCATATTACTAGATATACTAACGTTTTTTTTCTACAATTACTATTATGAAAGTGAATGGAATTCATTAAATTGTTTATTGTCTAATAACTTATAGTAAAATAGATATTATTTATAGTATTACTAATACAACAATCTTGTGAAGTCATCATAGAAAATTGTAGAATACTTATATTTATAATATGTTACTCTTTTTGTTGCACTTTTAGCTTTTATTTAAAATTTTTTTAGATCTATTTTTATTCATAAGAACACTTAGATAATTTAATGTATTGATTTTGATTTCTTGTCATAAATTCATTATTAAATTTCAATTGATACATATGCCCAAGGAAAAAGGTAAAAAGTTTAGTGTTTTAACCTCCTATAATATGCAATAAGCATCCATATAAATATTTCCTAAAAATACTCAAATTTCCTTTATAATTGTGTATTAGAAAGTGTCATAGTGCATTTGTTAACAAAGTTCTTCTATTAATAAAATGCATTAATTGCAATGACAAAATAAGGTAAGTTCTACCTCTTTTTTGCATTCTTTTGCATACCTTTCATTATAGTTCAATTGACTATATGTATTTAGCACCACAAGCGCATTATAGAGGTACCCTACTCATCCAATCCAATAGAAACCATATAAGATTTGACCCTATAGAGTTTTAGGATGGGTTTTAGAATGGATTTCACAACCTTATAGGAATTCGGGTTGGATTTTGATATTGAAAGAAAACTTGATCGAAAACATGAACTCAATAAGAAATAAAATAATATATACTTTGAAAGGATTCTTTTTTACTATTTAGTAAATGCTTAGAATGATTTTTTTAAAATTTATATTCATAATTGGAATTTTGTGTTCTTAATTGTTAATTATCCAATTGAAATTTAAGAAACTTAAGTAAGTGTAACTAAAATTTGTGGCTTGAGTAACTTGATTGCCGATGTTTTACTTTTAGAATCTTATAATCTTTTTTCGTAATATAATTAAAAAAAATGACATTGTGGTGGGTCAGGTTAGGTTAGTAATGGGTTTAAAAAAACCTCATAGAAGTGGGCTTTGGGAATAAGGCAAAAACCTTATAGGATTCTAAGATGAGTTCTAGGAAGCCTTATAGGGTAATAGATCGGGTTTAGGCTTTATCAAACCCATTTCAAACTCACCCCGATAGCATCCCTATATAAATTTAGTTAGCCTAACAATTGAGGTGATTAACTTGACATCAGTTTGTTAATATTATTTAGAATAAGCTGCTTTATTGAGTCATTTTATGTGTATATTATTTTTTCTTGTTCATTTTATTGACATCCCTTTTATAATATCATGCTACCGATCTTGCAAGATTTATTGTATACTATGGATATATGGCGTTTAGGTAAATCATTTGAACTTTCCTTAAAACTATTGGAAATTGTGTGGACCTTTAACTTTTTCAAAGTCGACTCATACTTCCCCTAAAGAGTTGATATGACAGTTGACATTATCTGAAATGGCTCTAACATGATGCTTAGTTTATTATATTTAATTAATTAAAATTTAAAAAATATTTAAAAATAAAAAATAAAACTAAAAGTAAGAAAAATCAAAAAAAAAATTTAAAGAAGAAGTTTATGGCTGTTGTTGGCCTCCACAAGCTTCATTGTAAGTTACATAAGTGGGTTGTGTGACTCACAAATGGTGGTGGATGGTTGCCCATTATTAGCCAAACTTTAAAAAAAATGAGAGAAAAGAAAATATAGCTTAAAATCCAATTTGCAACCTAATTGGACTTTATGCTATTTTTTTATTTTTTTTTAATTTAACTGATGGTGTCATCCATTGTCTACTATTTTTTTTAGTGGCATGTTAGTGCCAAGTCAATAAAATTTACATGCCAACCGCCATGTTAGCTTTTTAGAAGTCTAAGTATTAATTTTTTAAAAAGTTAAGATGTCTTTACAATTTTAAAATTTTCAAAAAAGATCTATATAATTTATCCTATGGATATTATTTTTATTCTTTGAGGGAAAACAATAAGACTCCTCTTATACTGAATATGTTCATTCTTGAAAAATGTACATATCCAAGGGTTCTTAATATCATAAATCTTGGTTCGTGGATCCTCTTGTACTGTTGGATTTAACTAATGTAAATTTTTTTTCCCTAATTGATGGAAATTTACTTTTATTAGAGGGAAAAAAGACCTCTTAATTAGACATATTCCAGACATATTCCTTTTGGCCAATAATTACTCTTAATTTGAAATGGCATTTGAAATAAATTGCACCCCAACCTAAGTCTGAACACAAAATGCCATGCTGGAGACCACATAAAATTTTCTTTCATGTCAATTTATCGATCATAGTCTAAGATCTTTCCATTTTCATTTTCCAAACTAGAGATGTACATAACTTTGCGTATACCTTGTCGTACCTTTTGTTATAGAGCACATACTCCCAAGACTATTTGAGGAAAAGAAGATATATTAAAATATAGAAAAAAGAGAGTATATTTTTAGTTTTTAATGTTAATTTCCTTTTTTATTTGAGTTTTCAACTTTTTTAAAACTTATTTTTTTTAAAAAAGAAACATTTGTTAAATTTATTAAGTTTTCCATCAATCTATTGATACGTATCAACTTCAAATTGGTATACAATAATTAAATTAACAACAAAATAATATCAAATATATTTATTTATATAATATAATAAAAATAATTTAAATATGTTGACACACCATTTTTTTTTATTTTTTTTCTTTTTATTTTTTGTGAAAAAATTAGGATAAATGCAATTTATTTGCATTACATGACTGAGGCATAAGGTAGTGTTTGGTTGAAACTAAAATGTGGTACTAGACAGGACAAATTTTTTTGTCCTGCGTTTGGTTGCCTCCATAAAAAAAGTACTGAACAAAAAAGCAATATGGTATTGGACGAAAAGGTAAAATTTTGTACCACATGTAATTCAGTACAAAAAATGTGGTACTGGAAAAAAAATTATTTTTTTCAAAATCCCCAAACTGCCCTTCATTTATTTCCCTTATAGAAAACGCTTCCTCCATCCCTAAACCCTTTCAAGAGCAATAGGAAAACCCATCTGCACTGCTCTAGCAAAGGGCTTCGTCGTGCAATCGATCGCTGTTCGAACGTCATCGTTATCATTCCACAAGTTGCCGTCAGGTTAGTGTCATTTCGTTCTTTCTCCCTTGCTTGCTTTTCTGTCTTCCTTGCTTGCTCTCTGTCTGGTTGTTGCCATCAGGTTCGTGTGTGTGTGTGCTGTGTATGTTTGGTGGAATGGTGTAGGGGCTAGTGTAGTGTCTATGTTTTAGCTGGTGATCGTATGTGTGTGTTGGAATGTTATGTGGTGTTACTTGTTGTCATGGTGTGTGGTGTTACTTGCTGTCAATGGCTGTTGTTGCTTAAGTCTAAGAAAAGTGAATTTTTGGCTCAGCACAACCCGTGTAGACATTCGTGCTGGGTGAAGAAAATGGTCAGAAACCATGCCAAAACGTGCCTCAAGTTTAGCACAGCCTATGCTGACGAGTGACAACAAACATCATGTTCAGCCCTGCTTCGAGCATGGCCATGCTGGAGGCTGTGCTGAACTGGGCAGTGAAAAATAATGTGTTCCGAAGTCAGCATGGCCTCGAGCATGGCCATGCTGATGCTCGTGCTGAACCCTGTTTTCGCGAGAAGTATAAATAGACGCATTGTTTTATTTTAAAAGGATTTCTTTCCTTCTAGAGCTTTATTACAAACTTCAAGAGGAGAATTGTTTGAGCATCATTGGAGATCACAAAGCAAACAAGGGATTATTCATTTTAGCATGAATCAATACTATTTCTCTATATTCTCTGTTTTTATTGAAAACTCCATGGATGAGTAATTCTTTATATCTTTCATCTTGTGAAACCTTAACTCATGTGTTGAACCATTGATTGATTAATGAATTATGTATATCTTTGTATCTATTCATGTATTTCTATTATTCTTATAATTGATTTATGCGCACAAATTGATTGCATGTCTGATTTTTATTAGATTGAAAGAGGTTTCATCTAGTAAATTAGATCTTCATGAATAGAGGGATTACATGTTTTACTTAGAGGTAGGAAAACATTGATTTTCTATAATTTATTAGAATTGTGAACTTAATGAGATCTTGCATAATGGTAGTGAGAGAGAGGCCTCCATTATCTTATACATGATTATGAATTGATTAACTCGAGAGAGTAATTGATTTTACTTGAGAATTCCTACAGTGTAAAGTGTAAATTGATTCGTTAATCGATATCTTATTTTGAGAATTTAAGGGTTTGGGTGAAACAAGATAAGGGGTACATTTTGTGATTGAATACATTTTAACGACAATATCATTCAATTATAGGGTTACTAGGATTTGTTAGTTGTTTATTTAATTCATAATTCCTACATCATAAATTAGACTAGATAGTAGAGAAAAGGTAATACTAGTACTTGTTTTCTAAATCCCAGAAGACAACACTTATTAAATCTATACTATAATCGATAGGTACAATGCCTAGCTCGATAGTAGATTTTATTGGTTATAAATTTAAAACTTAAATGATCGGTTAGATTTGAGCAATACTAATTTACACAAATTATTTTATATAATTTATAATATCTTCAAATTGTATTTTCTTATAATAATATCAAATATGTATAAATAACCATAATATCATTAAAAGGGTATAATTGTCAAATTTACTATGTTCAGTCAAGTACTTTGCAATTCTAAACATTGGAAGGGTCATTACCCCAATCTTTGAGAAAGAGCTTACATCCATGTTTATCAATATATTGGAGAAACCCTATTTCACTCATTTGATTGGACAAACTTCTTCAAGTTTTACAGTGGTAGCTACAAGATGCGGGGTTGAAAATGCCATTACCTCTAGAAAATTACTAGTTAATGAAACCCTAAGGACAACATCATTAAAGATACCAAATAATATCAAAAGAAAAGAAACCACAATCAGCATGGTTAATTTTAGTAAAAACAATAAGCTAACCCCTCACATTTCCTTCTAAACACTAAACCCAACCATAAACACTTCAATCTAAATATAACCAAACAATCAAACCTAAATCAATAGACCTCCTAAATAGTTCACCCGAATCCCAATCCCCCTCAGCCAAGTCTTTGCTAGCCTCAAGGCTGATAATCTAATTAGTTTTGAAATTGCCAATGAGAAATACAGGCCAAGAACCTATGACCCCAATCTCAAATGCAAATACCATATGGGGTAAGTATGACATTCTACAAACAAATCCTAGAGACTTAAGAATAAAATCCAGGATCTGATCGATGTAGGAGTAGTGTAGCTAGACTTCATTGAGCCACCTACTCCTAATGTCAACAATAACCCACTTCCTAATCATGGTCTTTCCATTAACGTGATCACTTCGAAAGCGCCAAAACCAGAAATTGATTTGGATAGGTTACTGATAGAGTAGGTAGCATAGAACTTGCAACAAGTTGGCTTCCTACTATTAGTTAACCTAAACAACAGATTACAAGCTAAGTTAACCATCTATCAATTATTATTGGAAGGCAAGATCAAGCATCTTACATTCAAGAAATGCTAGCTCCCAAACCTTATAGGTCAACAACTCAAAAGGAGTTAGAGAAAAGATGACATGTAGGTGATCTTATAGTTGGTTTATTAAGGCAACATTTAGGAAAGTTCGATTATTTTGTTGACTATTTTATCCAACTGTTAGTCCATGAAGAACTTAACCAAGGTGGTTGGGGTTTTGGTTTTGAACAAGAAGGATAATGATCAAATGGTTAACATGATAGGATTTGACTTCAAACTAGTGACCCTAAAATGTTACAAAGAACTTAAACAAGAGTAAAAAAATCCTAAAAACTAAGAAATATACTTTCCATGTTCCCTTAGCACCCAAGAATTATAAAGCTGCCCCATTTAATTATTCGATGATTAATTAAGAGAAACCCTCAAGTTCTATCATAGGAGAAATCATCCGGTTAGGAAGGATCTATAGCCCTAAAGAAGAGGCTACAAAAAAACCTGAAATTGTTGAATCAAGTGGGAAAGTTATAAAGTTGGTAACAGAAGAAGAAAAAAGGGCTGTCAATTTTTTCAAAGATGATCAAGTCTAGTGAGTATAAAATCATGAACTAATTATCAAAATCTTTAGCCCAAATTTCCTTTACGGGTCTTCTACTCTCTTCTAAGCCTCATAAAGAAGCCTTATTTAGAACTTTGAGGGAAGTTAAAGTACCACAGGAAATATCTACTAAAAAATTGGAACACATTGTCAATTCCTTTTTTGCTATTGACCATATATCCTTTTCAATGGAAGAATTAGGAGAAGAAGGTAATTAACACACCAAACCACTTTTCATAGTGGTGAAATGCAAAAACATGATTGTTTCCAAAGTCCTCATTGATAATGGGTCCTCCTTCAACATATGCCCTTTAGCTACTCTTAATTTGCCAGGTGTTGATACATCCAACATCAAACTAGGTTCTACCATAGTAAGGGCTTTTGATGGGTCTAGGAGAGAAATTGTAAGGGAAATTGATTTGATGGTAGAAATTGGCTCGTAGTTATTTAGAATCCCTTTCCAAATCCTAAACATACCAAGGTCCTTTAACTTACTTCTTAGGAGGCCTTGGATCCACATAGCGGAGGCTATTCCTTCTAGCCTCCACCAGAAGGTCAAATTCATTTCTAATGGTTAGATTGCCATCGTCCTGGGTGAACAAGATTACGCGATTTATAAAGAAACGACCATACCCTATATAGGAGAAGAGGGCCCAGACCTTGGACTCTAGATATTTGATAAAGTGTATATGATTACTAGTTTCGAGATACGAAGATATCGAAAGGGGTAGTTTAAAGAAGGTCAAACAAGGGCGTTTGGTCTTGGATATGTCTCTACTCTAGAAGAAAATTTCCATATGAGGTTCAGGTAAGGACAAAGGAGAGACAAACTATATAGTACCTCGATAAATTTTCCACCAATCCAAACTACATTCACCCATCCGACTGGTGTTGACACACTAGTGTCTGTAAGAAAAGACAACTCTGTTGATCTCATAGTTAAGTAGCAACAAGAATCAATGGGCATATCTTGTAGCTTCCAATTACTCCAAAATTGGTTCTCTTTTCCTCTAAATAACAATAGGCCTATTTTAGAGTAAGGATGGACCATGATTTAATATTTGTTGAGTTTTTTTTTTCTTTAATAAATGTAACCCACATAAATAAAATCAATGAAGCCTTTAATCATTTCCTCAATGTTGTTTCATCTTTTCTCTTCTGCTTATTCGTTTCTTTTCTTCATACATTTATCTAGATCCAGTGATGAAAATCAGGGATATCTCGTACATGAGGGTAAAAATATTAATATCGCCTCTAACCCTACTCGTTTAGTTATTAAGGATGATGTTGATGACCTCAAAGCAATTCAAGAGAATCAGCAAAGATATCAATAGGGTAGAATTTTCATTGATGAGTTAATTGAAACAATCAACTTAGAAAATAAGGATAATCTTAGGAATCTTAAGATTAGGGGCAATCTTAATGATGGATAGAAAAGAAGGTTAATTGAGCTATTATCTGAATACTTCAATGTATTCGCATGGTCTTATGAAGATATGCCAGGAATTGACCCATCAATTGTGGTTTATAAGTTGTTCACATAAGAAAACATCAAATCTAAGAAACAAAAATTAAGGCGATTTCGACCTAACATTTTACTAAAAATCAAGGAAGAAATTAAGAAATTTTTGGAGGTTAAGTTTATTGAGGTGTCAGATTATCCTGAGTGGGTAGCTAACATTGTCCAGTAATAAAGAAAAATGGGAAGTTCATGTATGTGTAGATTTCTAAGACTTAAATCAAGCAACACCAAAAGATAACTTCTTTTTGCGCCACATAGATGCCTTAGTAGATAATACAGTTGGAAACCATCTTTTCTCATTCATGGATGGTTTCTCAAGGTAACTAAATCAAGATGTTAGAAGAAGATAAGACTAAGACAACCTTCATCACAACTTGGGGCACCTTTTGTTATAAGGTTATGCCCTTTGGTCTTAAAAATGCTAGGATAACATATCAAAGAGTGATGGTTGTACTATTTTATGATATGATGTGCTAAGAAATTGAGATGTATGTTGATGACTTGATTGTTAAATCCAAAGAAGGGGAAGACCACATAAACACTCTGAAAAAGCTGTTTAAATAGTTAAGGAAATACTAACTGAAACTTAACCCCAAAAAAATACACTTTTGGAGTTACATAAAAAAAATTACTAGGTTTTATGGTCAATCAAAAGGGCATCGAGGTGGATCTAGATAAGGTCAAAGAAATACTAGAAATGCTGCCTCCACACACACTTGAGGAAGTTAAAGGACTACTTGGGTGTTTAAATTACATTGCTCGGTTAATCTCACAGCTTATAGATAAATGTCGCCCTTTGTTCAAGTTACTAAAGAAAAATTCTATCATAAAATGGAATGAAGAATGTGAGGAAGCTTTCATGGAAATCAAGCAATATCTCATGAACTCTCCTATATTAGTGACTCATAAACTTGGCAAGCCTTTGTTCTTGTACTTGACAATACTACCTAAATCTATGGGGTGTATGCTTGGCTAGAAGGATGAAAGGGGAAGGGAACTAGCCATTTATTACATGAGTAAGAAATTTACTAAAGGGGAACAAAAATACTTTGAAGTAGAAAGGACATATTATGCATTAGTTTGGGTCATGCATTGACTTAAACAATATACACTACTATTCAGTTGAGTTATTAGCAAGACATGATCCCTTGAAGTATTTGGCGAACAAATTAGCCCTAATTGGTAGGATTTCTAAATGGAAAATATTATTATTTGAGTTTGACATCACCAACATGAACCAGAGTTTAGTTAAAGGTCAAGTTGTAACTGATCAATTGGCTAAGCATCCACTTGAAGGAACTTCCCAAGAACTACAAGTGCAATTTCTAGACAAAGATATATTGGTGACTGAAAATGTAACTAATTTTGAAAAAGAAAAGATTCTCAAATGGAAATTGTACTTTGATGGAGTAGCTAATGTATTTAACTGTGGAATAGGAGTAGTACTAGTCTCACTTGAAGGTATACAATTCCCTATAGCAACGAGACTCATGTGTCCATATACCAACAATATCGCTGAATACAAAACATGCATTTTATAAGTATTTGGGGACTCCTCACTCATCATTTGTTAAGCCTGAAGAGAGTATAAGATGAAAGATCCAAAATTGGTACCTTATCAACAACACTTATTACGATTAATAAGGAAGTTTAGAGAGTTCACATTCACATATATACCAAAGATGCAAAATCGGTTTGTTGATGCTCTAGCTACATTAGCATCTTTGACTCAAATAATAAAAGGGGTAGAAATCTAATCTCGCAGGATTGAGATTGAAGATAAACCTACTTTTTGTTTAGCTATTAAAGGAACACAAGGAAATAAGCCTTGGAATTATGACATCAAGATCCTACTTCGGGAAGGAAGATATCTAGAAAAAGTTAACAAGAAAGATAAAAAAATGCTTAGAAGATTGGCGAGTCATTTTTTATTGAGTGGATCCACACTATATAGGAGGTCATTTGACAGCACATTATTGAGATGTGTAGATGAAAAAGAACCAAACACCCTTATGAAAGAGGTACATGAGGTAATATGTGGTCCTCATATGAATGGTTACATGTTAGCCAAGAAGATCATGACATTGGGTTGTTACTGGTTAACTATGGAATCTGACTACATCAAGCACATAAGACGTTGTCATCTATGTCAAATTTATGCTAATAAAATAAATGCCCCTCCTCAAGAACTTCATACACTTTCTTCAATATGGTCATTCTCTATGTGGGGTTTAGACATAATTGGACCAATTAACTCAAAAGCATCTAATGGTCATCATATTGGTGGCAATTGATTATTTTACCAAAAGGGTCAAAGCTACCTCATATACTAATGTTACCAAAGGAGTAGTGGTCAAATTCATCAAAAGGAACATTGTTGCTCGATATAGATCTCTCGAGTCAATTATTATAGATAATGGCACGAACCTCAACAACAAGCTCAAGATGGAATTATGCTAACATTTTGGAATCAATCACAAGAATTCCACTCCATATTGACCACAAATGAATGGAGCTGTAGAAGCGACCAATAAAATATGAAACGAATTATTGAAAAGATGGTTGTTACTTATAAAGACTAGCATAAGATGTTACCATTTACACTCATGACCTATCGGAGCCCCATCAGAAGATCAATAGGAGCTACCCCTTACTCTTTAGTATATGGTACCAAAGTGATATTGCTAGTTGAAGTTGAGATTCCATCAGTTAGGGTATTGTCAGAAACTTAACTAGATGAAGCTAATTGGGTGAAAAAACGGGTTGACCAATTGAGCCTAATTGATGAAAAGAGGTTAGTAGCATTATGCCATGGCTAATGTTACCAACAAAGAATGGCTAGAACTTTAATAAAAAAGTGCGACCTCGAAGTTTCTAGGAGGGTGACTTAGTTTTAAGAAAGACCCTTCCAAATGTACAAGATCCTAGAGGAAAGTTTACTCCTAATTATGAGGATCCATATTTTGTAAAAAGAGTGTTATCTAGAGTGGCATTAATTTTGTCACATATGGATGGTCAAGATTTGAAGGACCTTGTAAATTCTCATGCAGTTAAAATGTATTATCCTTAATGAATCAATGGAGTCTTGTCTAAGTTTATTGAAAATATCATTGGTTTCTTTGTGGTTTAATTTTTAACATTTAAGTGTAAAGTGGATATTCCCATTGGTCATCAGATCAATCATCTCCCTCCTCATCGATAAGTTTCTTTCTCCTTTACTCCTATTTTTCCTTATACACAAATACAATGGAAGCTATGAGGAATAAAACAATAATGAATAATGAAAACTCTTTAAATACTCCATCATGTTTTCACCTTTTCTAAAAAGGAGTTTTTTTTTTTTTTGCTATTTTAGGTTGGAGTCTCAAATAATGGGAGCAAAGATAATTTGAGCAAAATGAATTGGAAGAGTTGAAATTTTGGAATGAAAGTGAATATCACACAAGCATGTTTCATCTAATGATGGAAGGAGTTGATTTATGATGGAGACAAGTAAATGGGTATGTTGAACTTTATGAAAGAAGGTTCATTGTTTAGGCGCTATTTACAAAACTAGGTAAAATTCTTCACTATTAAAAATATGTCATGCATAAGTAGTTAAATTTTAAATATGCCTTAAGATAGTTAGCCCATAAGGACATTTTCCTAAAATTCATTTTTAGGTTGCTAGTCTATAATAGACACTTTCCCATAAAAATTAGTTAGCCTAAAGAGATACTTTCCTAAAATTCTTCTTTTCTTAGGGTTGTTAGCCTATAGTAGATGCTTTCCCATAAAAATTAGTCAACCTATAGGGGCACTTTCCTAAAAGTCTTCTTTTCTTAGGGTTGCTAGTTTATAATAAACGTTTTCCTATATAAATTAGTCAACCTATAGGGGCACTATCCTAAAATTCCTCTTTTCTTGGGGTTGCTAGTCTGTAATAGATGCTTTCCCATACACATTATTTAGCCCATAGGGACACTATCTTAAAATTTCTCCTTTCTTAAGGTTGCTAGTCTGTAATAGATGCTTTCCCATACAAATTAGTTAACTTACCGGGGCACTATCTTAAATTCATCTTTTGATAGGGTTGCTAGTCTAAAATAGATGCTTTCCTATGCAAATTAACTAGCGTACATGGGCACTATCTTAAAATTCCTTTCTTCTTAAGGTTACTAGTCTATAAGGATGTTTCCTTAGTATAAGATAGTCAGCCTATAAAACACCATCCTAGACATCTCTTGCCAATTCATTGAAATATTTCTATAGCCCTTCACAGTACTCTTTTAGGCAAAAATAGTATATCTCTTTAGTCTTTGTAGTAAAGTTTGCCTCAAACTTCACCATAAAGAGGGGCAGCTGTAGACACACCATTTATTTTTATTTTTATTCTATTTATTTTTTATAAAAACAATTAAGATAAATGCAATTTCTTTACATTACATGACTAAGGCACAAGCTAATGGCTTGTTGGAAAACACACATGCATTTACAGGAGACCAGAGTTCGATTCCCCATTCATGCAAAACACGTGTAAAAGATTTTTAGGCATAAGCTAATGGCCTTACGAAAAGTACACGCATGCGATTCCTACATATGTAAGTTCAAATCTTGCTCGCATGGATGTGTGATTGTTTGTTTTTCTAAATAAAAATGCAGGTTAAACCCATGATTTTGATCCCTTCCCTTTTACTAGAAAAGAAAAAAATGTGTGTTTAACTCACATTTTCTTTTTTGTGCACACAATAAAAAATGTGGGTTCAACCTAAGTTTTCTCTTTTTTGTATTTCCTTTATAATGAAAAACGTGGGTTGAACCCATATTTTGAATATCTTCTACCTCTAAAAAACACAGGTTAAACCCACAATTTTGATCCCTTTCCTTTTACTAGAAAAGAAAAAAATGTGTGTTTAACTCATGTTTTCTTCTTTGTGCACACAATAAAAAATGTGGGTTCAACCTAAGTTTTCTCTTTTTTATATTTCTGTTATAATGAAAAATATGGGTTGGACCCACATTTTGAATATATTCTACCTCCAACTATTCGCCATGGGAGAACACATCGAGCTAAATTTTTTTTTTCTTTTGACGTTTCAGAAGATCAAATGACAAAGCAAATGCTTCTGGAATTGAATTAAAAGTGCAATAAAAAACCTTCAATCACAAATTAAAATCACAAACGCATCCATAATAAAAAATCCAATCTTTGGCCTTTCTTCTCCCCTGTGTGTTTTAAACCCACATTAGCTTATAAATAGAGCCCCATCTTACTTAAAAGGCATTTTGAAATTTTCCTCAAAAAAGCTCAAACTTTTCCATTCATTTTTTTCTTTCTTCTCCGACGACATCCTCTTTCTCTCTCATCAATTTTTTATAATTTTTTTCTAATCATCCTATTCGAACAATTTAGTTGCACTCCCCACTTTTGGAAGCTCTAGCCGACACCGTCGTGTCCTCCGCTACTCTTTACCATTCTCCGTTGCTCTCCGCTATCCTTTGTTGCCCTCTACCGTCATCATCGAATTTGGCGACCGACCCAGGTTCGTCCATTTTTTTATTTATTATATTATTATTATTTTCCATTATTTTTAGAAAACAATAAATTTTTTATTATTATATATATCTTTAAGACATAAAAAAGGAGAATTTTTTTAAAGAATTTCTTTTAGTTATTATATATTTTAAATAAAAAATATTTTTAAGACATTTAGATTTCTCTTCTTATTAATATATATATATAATATTTTAGATTTTTTATATCTATAAAAAAAACCTTATAAAAGTTTTTTTTTAACTATTTAAAATTTTTTTAGACATTAGATTTGTTTTAGTTATTTTACATATTAAGACATTTCTTTTTGTGTGTTTTTTTTAATTTAGTTATTTTATATATTTTAAAGACATTAGAGCAAAAAAAAAATCTATTTTTTATCTAGAAAAATATATTTTAGATATAGCTTTTTTTTAAAAGAATTATAAGTCTTCAAATTTTTTATTTTATTAACAAAATTTAAAAAAAAATGTGAACTACGATGGGTCAGATCCCGAATACCAGGTATATAGACACCCTTAGGGCGATCTCATTTGTAAATAATCTTTTTTTTCTTTCTTTCCTTTTCTTCTTTATTTTTTCCCAAAAGAAAATTAATTTGGAAGATTAAAAAGTAGTAATGTAAAGTTTTAATAAGATAGCCCCGAACTCTAAAATTTTTTGTATAAAAGAATTTTTTTTTTTTTACATAGACTAGTATCAAATTAAGACTAATCCACTCAATTAGACTTAATTAAAAACTTTTCTCGACTATGATAGAGTGGTGATTCTTTAAAAAAAAAAAATTATTTTTGTTTCTAATCTTAGTCGAGGATTTACATTAAATGAGTATAGTGTTTAATGTAAATCGAATTAGGAAAAAGGGAAAAAAATCAGACTCGACAAAATATATTTAATAATATAATATAATAAAAAATAAAAAAATAAAAAAATAATAATTAAAATAAAAAAGGGGCTAGAAAAATTTATGCGTATCTTAACTACCTTAGGGCTAATAGGAAGTCAATATATGCTTAATATAAATAGAAAAATTAATGTATTTAGTAAAAATCTTATTGTTGTAAGGTTTTAAAAACGTTGAGACTCAAATAGAAAAAAAATTTTGAAGATTCAAACAGAAAAGACAAACTTTAAGTGTGATTAATTGGATAAATTAGTATATGTAGACAAGTCGAGATAATATAGTTCTAAACCTGAACTTGAGATCAACTCAAAAGTTTAAAGCTTGAAGTTGATTCAAACTTATAATTTTTTAGCTTAAGCTCAAATTAGAGTGGTAGTCAATGATTTTTCACTCAACTTCATTAAGTTTGGAAAACTATATATTTTATCTCTATTTAAAATAATAGCAATATGCAAACTCAATTTGAACTCAATTTCCACTTAAACTTGATGTGAGGTCCATCAATATCATGTATTAGTTGAGTCAAGTATCCTAAATTTCCAACTCGTCTCAATAAACCACTTAAATAATTTTAATTCATGAGTTGGATTCGGTTATTGTAGAGTCAAAGTTGAGTAAATTATAAATAGATTTAATTCACTTACTCCCAAAGTTTGAGGCAACATTGTTACACCGTATAAATAATTTAGCTCCTCTATAATTAAAGGGAAGCTTCAGCTAGTTTTAGTAGACATTTATTAGCTGGCCGGTTTGTTCTCCTAAACCGGAAAAATCATTGATGCTATAGCAAGTTTCGTAAAGGAGGACATAATATTAAAAATTCAATAACAAAACGTGCACAAATTAAATAAATAATCAAGATGATAAACGGGGATTCCGACAATGATACGTCTACTCCCAAAAAAAGTTATTGTTTACATGAAAGTGAACCATGGCGATTTCAAGCAGAGACGTCACTATTCCCAATCGTTATACTAAATAATGAACGTTGATTAAATTCAATTATCGAGCAGCTTTTAGGTTAATAATGAAAGCGCTAGGCTTTAAATAACAATTTTTTCAAACTTACTTTCATAGGTCTCATAGGCTGGATAGGAATACGATACCTTCGTATCTTATATCATTTTAAAACTTGTATTAAGATATACGAAGCATAAATATAAAGTTCTAAAGTATTATGTGCTCATTATATAAAATTTATTAAATAATATAATATATATTAATGAATGGAAGATAAACTTATATTTTTTTTCAGTCAATAAAAGAATAAAAACCATACTATATTTATGTTAAAATCAGACAGTCTAAGCTTAATGCAAATCCTAATCTTAATCCTAATGCTTCCTGAAAAGTTAAGGAATTTTGTCACATCTAACGTCTTCACCAAACAAAAAGCTCTTCTTCTTTTTTTTAATAATAGTATTTCCACGTGAATCTCCTTTTTCACCCAAAAGATATGACAGCATACCAATAACAACTACACCTAAAAGTAAACGCTACCATTGGCTCAGAAAAGAAGACTTTGGTTTTGCCTAACACTGAAGATTGCAGCAATGATAATTCCTGGTGGTTTGAATCAAGTCCAAGCAAAAATAAATAAATAATAATAATAAAAAGGGAATCATCTTATCTGGATTGTCGACCGACTCCAGCCCCATTGAGTACGACACACACAAGTATCACAGTGCTTAATTATGGAGAAATAGGTTAGTTTGTCTTTTATGGATAAGTTTATTTTTAAAAGATGGTTTATAGAAAATATTTTAAAAAATACGGTTTTAAATTACAGTTTGGAGTTACAATTATGCAAAGTGTTGTTTACATTGTGAATTGAATGAAAATCATATGTAGTACATGTGATTTCTACCGTCTCCCTACTCCTGCAAAATTTACAAATCTAACACAAGTATACATTATACCCTAAAAAAGAAAAAGAAAAAGCCATTGATTGAATCTTATGCAAAAGATGCAATAATTGGCCATCCCTCTACTCCTACAAAATTTGCTAATCTAACACAAGTATACATTATGCCAAAAAAAAAAGGAAAAAAGAAAAAAAAGTCATCAATAGAATCACATGCAAAAGAATCGTGGGGGTGGGTGGGTGGGTGGTGGGGTGGAGGAATGTATTGATTGAATCACATAGAGAAGATGCAAAAGATGCGATAAAGAGAAAAAAAAAATTGACATAGAAAGAAGATGGAAGAGATGATAAGGATGACTGAATTGCATGTAGGAGATGCGATTTCTAAATGTGCTAGAGAAGCTAAATCGCAATTGGTAAATGTAGTTTGCAAATCTCATTCTTAGCATGCAATTTCTTGTGAAATTCCTACTCAAAATTAGGTAAACAAATTCCCCAAATTATTTGCACCTGAACCCTATTTTTAAAAATAAGTTCGCCTACAAGAGTAAATTAACTTATTTTTCTTTAATTATCATTATATTTATGATGGAACGTGGCCCTTTATCTACTAAAAGTCCGAGAAATTAAATTATTAGAATATTATCGGCATTGTACTTAGGAGGATGAGTTTAGTGGTAATCTTGTTGATGAATAATTAAACAAATGATTTTACTCATACAAGAGAGATCAAATTGTAATGTCTTGAAGGGAATGCATACAAAGTTTTATTTTTCTTTTTTTTTTATCATGAAGAAAATATGATAAGTAAAATGGTGGGAGTATCAAGACCTAACTGAATATATAAGTACATCTCTTTTAAAATCAAGTCTTACATAGGGAATATCATCATTTCTCCTAAGAAAATAAAAACTACCTAACTAGTAAGTGTAATAAATCCCATAAAAAGTCTACACAAGGGTTAGAAACATAAAGAAAATCAATAATAACAAAAGATAAAAAATCCGCTTTATAAGAAGTACTAATACAATGATATTAACCAATCATTACAATCTTGGAACGATTCGAGTCTATAAGCATAAATCTGTGTAGGTGCAAATGTGATGTCGATAAATCAGTGATGGTGAAAATGGGATTTAAGGGGAAAAAGAAAAAAGAAACAAAATCTAAGATCAAAAGTGGTAGATATGAGGATATATGATGGTGAAAGAAAGGAAGCCACCTTAGAGTTGTTAGGAGTTATGTGTCTATGTGTGTATTTTATACTAAATCTTTAGTTAAAAAATTGAATAAACGCATACAAAGCCTGAAAGTTTGTATTTAGTTAACCATTTAAGTCTATTAGTAGGAAAGACAAAGAAAATGATTAATCTCGAGGTTGAGTTAATGTGTGATAAGATAGAAATTTTGATTTTATGAAGTGGATCTTCTAGACATACTATTGAGGATTTTAGTTTTCTAACTTAAAAGAAAAAACCATTAACACTTTATTAATTGGAAAATTCTACGATTAGTCACTTTTTACTATAAATGGTACATGTTTTACTATGATTAGGAGTAATTTATTGTATATATATATAATGTCGATAGCTTTATGATTGTCAATAGTCGGTTGTCAATAGTTTTTTTTTACTGTTAATGAACTATATCCTACTGTAATCAAGATAATTTTTCTACAATTAGGATAAATGACTACACTACCTAATCACTTTTAAGTGACCAAATTGTAAAATTTCTCTTATTAGTTATTATTGATAAATGAAATTCATTAAAAAATGTAATTGCAATTTTCAATCCATCTATCAGATCTACTAGATGTTAAAGGGTAAATTGCAAATATATCCATTTATATTTGCTTTATGTGTATTTAACTTCTTATTAGTGAAATCGAACGATTTAGACCCTTAAATCTTCAAATAATATGCATTTTGACTACTATATACCTATTTTGGGATTTAAATGCACTTTTTTCTTTTTTTTTTAAGATTTGAGAGTCTAAATGCATAATTTCAAAAATAGAGGGGCTAAGTGCAAATAAATAAATATAAGAGAGTGTTTTTGTAATTTAACATTTTTTTTCTTTTTAATATTGAAAAGGAAAAATGACAACTAAAATAAAAAGTTTTAGTATTTAAATAGGGAATTAAAGAAAAAGAAGTAGAGTCCAAAATTTATAGTGAAATAATTAATATTTGAGTAATTAAAGAATAAAAAATGATGTCTTACAATTCTTACTTTCAATTAAACTCAAAGTATATATAAGATAAATATTACTTTCTCGATGGAATGGAAGAAACATCCTCTTTTTCAATCTTTATAAATTATGTATTTAGAAAATTATTAAAATCAAAAGGTGAGTAAAATCAAACTAGGATAATAATGTGATTCATCTATGTACACTAGAATAGACACAAAATGCAATTGTGATTCCATGTTATATCCCCACTTCCATATTTGAAAGCATTTTTAGAAATAGAAATTGCGATTCCATGGAATCAACCATTCCCACTTTAAAGAGAAATTCAACTCCGCTTTAAGGGGATAAGATTGCGATTTCATTCCAACATCATTAACATAATTTCTTAAATGACCTTTTTAATTTTATTAATATATATCTATTATATCATTGAATTAAGGTTATTTTATTTTTATAAATATCACTATATATCATTCAACTTTATTCCATAACATGAACATTTCCAACCAGAAGAATGAACTTATTATTTCATTGTTGATTCCATTCCATTTCATTCCAACATAGTTGTCAAAACCACGATTTTTTGAGTTTATAATTCAAGAGGCTTTTTTTTTGTGTTAAATCAGAAAGAAAATTGATTTCATGTAAACTCTAGTTGAATCACAAGTCTATATGTTAAATTAAGTAGAATCTTAAGTTTTTAATCGAATTTACTGATTCTATCTATTTAAGTCAAATGAACTAGAAAATAAACTATTAAGGTGCTACATCATCTTCCTTATTCAATTTCCTTTTTTTTTTTTTTCTTCTCTCCTAGTCCTCTACTAGATTTTTGTAGCCTTCATTCAAGCTCCATCTCTAGCTGTAAAGTTTATGAGGGAATTCATTCACTTTTGTTTATATCATCAAGAATTCAATATTAGTTGGAAGAATAGGCTCCCTTTAATTCATAACTTTTTACAAACAAAATAACTAAAAAAAAAGAAGAAAAAAACTTAGTTTCAACTCTGCTTGCCCTTTTTTTCTATGCCCATTTGATTATAGATTTAGAGTTTATATATATATATATATATATATATATATATATAATTCAATAGAAAAAGAATGTAGTTTTTTTTTATTTTTTATTTCTATTATGTATTTAAGTTTTTTACAACTACTGTAAATCTATAATGTTTTTAATCTATTTTATATATATTGTAAAAACTTACATTTCCACATTTCAATCCTAGTTTACAATTGAACAAATCCTTTAGAAATATATTATAAAGCCCACTTTTGAGAGAGGGTTTGATGCTTAGTTAGGTAGATGTAAGGAATAATTTTCGTTTCCACTAGACAAAGAATGTAAGCAATTTTAGGTAACACTTTTTATGACAACATAAGCATTGAAGAGGACTAGAGGTGCTGGTATTATAGTATTGGTGAGGAAGTGATAGCAAGATTTGCACAAAATCTAATAATAGAGGAAGAGACAACATATATGAGGGGTAATAAAAAATGGAGATGAATTTGGAAAGTGAGAATCATCTAAAAAATACAGGTTTTGATTTGGAGGATACTTGACAGTTGCTTAGCTACAAAAGATAACTTGGAGAAGAGGGGGCATTTTACAAGGTAGGAATGTGTTTTTTGTGGTAGCAAACAAGAGACTATTCTCCATATTTTTAAGGAATGTTCTTCTATTAAGAGTATTTGGCATTCTTGTAACTCCTTAAGTGATTTTACTAAAACTATTAATTTGGACATGAAAGATTGGATAAAAAGAAACATAAAATTGAGGTGCAATTTCATGCTAGCAAAATGTCTATGGAAGTGCCTATTTAGCTTCATGATCTAGTGGATATGGAATGAGCAAAATAAGGGAATTTTTAGGAAATATGAAGCTAACCAAAAATGGATTAATCAAGTTGAAATTCAAGTGGCTAAATAGTGGGCAATCTATAGGCATAACAGACTTTGTTGTAGAATGAACATTTAGTGGAGTAAATGGGAACCAACTAGTTGGGTTAAGTTCAATTGCAATGGGGTAGTTAGTAAAGAGGAAAGAAGATCAAGGATTAGTGGAGTGTGTAGGAACAGTGAGGGTCTTGTGAAGTGTGGTTTCTCGAGGAGAGTTAATCACATGTATTCCATTAAAGTGGAAATGTAAAGTGTAGCAAAAGCTTTGAAAATGGAAAATACATATAATCTAAGAAAAAATTGTATTAAGCAGTCATTAATCTATTTAAGTCAAGAGAATAATAGCATCCATGTAGTTGATACTTGTAGACTACTGTTAAGGAATTTTGATGAAACTTGGTTTTGTAGGGTTTCACGATAAGTAAAAATAGTTGCTAATGCTATAGCAAAATCAGTGTTAGGGTGGTTATAGTTTCTTGGATAAGGATGCTACTAGGTAGGTGGTTATAGTGTACCTGATCCACCTCACTCGCTAATTACCTACTTTATGGAGTTTTGGGATAGGTTTGAATATTACTTTAAAACTATATACGTTTTTGGTTAAAAAAAATAAAAACAAAGGGAAAACTCAATCTACTAAAAAATGTTAGGTAATAATATTTTTAAACTCAAATTTTAAAGTTTATGACTGTGACCTACTAATTTGTCACATCGTATTAAAGAAAATTATTATTTTTATTTAATTTGTTAAGTTTAAGAAACCCTAGTCATATCTCTATTTTCTAATCTCGCTATTCCCACTTTCTAGTCTCATTTGCATCCTTCGGTTTTATATTTCTTCTAATCTATTTTATAGAATTTTCTTTCATCTTTATAGGCACGAAAATAATTGAGGAAAAGGATGAGTTAAACTTTAATTAATTTTAATGAATGTTTAGGAAGAGGATGAGATGAAATTTAGTTAATTTTTGAAATTTGTTGAATTATGTTATAAACTTATAAGAATATGTGATTAATGAGTTAAACTTTATTTAATTTAGAATTTAGATAAATGTTTATATAGTATATTAAACTCCCCATCATAGCAACTTCTAAGTATGATTTAACACAATTCATTTTATTGAACTTCAAGTTTTTAAATATGATTTAATAATATCTCTAAGAAATTATTTTATGAGAATTGTAATTACAAATGGTCGTATTTAATATGGTTGTTCTCTTATAAATTATTTATAATATCATATAACATATTATTGCTTTACTTTTAGTATATGTTTTACGAAAGGCGAAAATAAATTATAAGAATTTGGATAATACCTTATCTCTTTATTTCACATGAAGGTATCTTGTATAAATTGTAACCTCCAATCAACAAGTCAAGTTGTAGGTTTATAGTACCTTTAATGAGATAGGTCTTGATTATTAAATAAAAACCTTATAGAGTTTTCGACACAAGTTATAGATAGCCCTATAAGGTAGTGGTTAGGTTTTAATTTTATAAAACCTATCTCAAACGTAATTCGGTAGCATCCCTATTCTTAAACAGTTGTTCTTTTATTGTAATGAACTTGGCAAGGCTAGTATAAACTTCTTTTGGTTGTTTTCTTTATGGATATCTATCTTTTGATACATTGAAAAGTTCTTGGATTTACCTAAAAAATGAATTGTCAATCATGCAACATCAACTTTTAGATTTTAATTATTTAAATATTGATTATCTCATAATAAACTTTGAATTCTGCTTCTTTTTTTATTAATTATATATGTATTTATCAAAACTTTTTATTTTAATTGTCATATTTCCTTCCTAGTTTATTTTTTTTAAGGAAATGGTAAATTATAAGTATATGCCTTATATTTATTTTACATGTACTTAGTCTCCTTATTTTTGAAATTGTACATTTAGATCCTCTACATGTTAAATGAAAAAATAAAAAGTGTGCATCTTGACTACTACAACTCTATCTTGGGTCTAAATATACATATTTTAAAATTTTAAGAGTCTGAATATATAACAATAAAAATAAAAGATATAACAATAAAGATAAAAGGATTAAATACTCTAAATTTTTAACTTACTAAGAGAAAATTACGCTTTTATAGTGTCGTGTTCTTAAGATTGTTTTTGTTTTTGTTTTTTTTTTTTTTTTCAGTTTACTATAGTAGAAAATTGGGAATCAAATCCAATCCATTAAACTTAAAAATTATTATTTATATCTATAGTATCTTACTAAAATTTATTTCTTCCGAAATAGAGATAAAGTACAGAGGGACTAATAAAGATTTTCCTATCATCTCTACTAATCTTATTGCTGGCTATTAAACACCCTGAAGAGAATTGAATATCCCACCATCTTCCATTCTTTTTATATTAAATTCTATTCAATTTTCCTTTACTCAACAAAAATATCCAAACATAACGACAGAGAGAGACCGAGAGATAGGGCTTGGAGTTAGGGGCATTGTAATGAAGTGAGGAACGGTAGGTGAGGTCATATTGTTTCTTCTTCATTTTCTTCTTTTCCTACTTGTACATCGGTTTGTTTACATAAGCTTTTAATCAGCCTTTTTTTTTTCTTTTTTTTTTCTTTTGGGATTAGTTTCTTCAAATAGCTAAATAAAATATTAGAAACATAAAAGTAAAAATTACATATATACTTCTATTTCAAAATTAAATGACCAAAAATACTATTTTAGAATTTGAGATAGAAATCCATTCCTCCAATGAAAAACTCTTTTGTATAGTTTGTTGATTTTAGAAGAAAAAAACCAAATTTACACTATTTTCAATATCTGTTTTACAGAATCACAATCATCATAATATTCATGTACTCCGATCTTCTTCTTTTTTTAATAATTGAAACGCATTTAATTTAATAATATAGTAGTTAGATAAACACTATCCCCAACATATATATATTAGAGATAGAAAAAAGTCAAAACAAATGGAAAGCTCATCCAAATGGAAAAAATAAAGTACACAAGGAAGTTAGAAAGGATGTAAAAGCATAATTATCATACATTTTAATAATCAAAGTAAATTGTAATACATCTTTATATTTACTTCATATGTGCTTAATTTTTTTCTAATCTTTGAAATTGTATATTTATGCTCCTCAATCTTAAAAAATGGTGCATTTTAACTTTATATAACTATTTTCCCTTGATTTTATGCAATTTATTTTTATTTTTTATTATTTTATATATAGGCAAAATGGAGCTCTAGATATAGTTGCTAAAATAACGATTCTATTTATACAATTCTACAAGTTTAAGATTTTATGATATCTTTTCAAGTTAACTTGAGTATAATATAATTTTTATATAAACTTGTGATAGATCACAAATTTACACGTAAAATCGAAAGAATCTTATTTTTTAACCAAGTCTACAAATTCACCTATTAAAGTCAAATGGGTTGAAAATTGGAAGATGTAACTTGGCTTTTACAAGATATAAATATTATTGGTTATTTAAAATATCTGAAATTAAAATATAAAGATATCGTTGATAGTAGTTCTAAAGCATTAACGATGAAGATGGTAATGGTTACGATAAAAAAAGAGTTAGCAATAATTTTTACTTTTAATAATGAAAATGGAGTTGGTGATTGTTTTTTTTAGCTTTGTATATTATTATAATTTATATTGCAATGTATTTCATATTAATACTATTATTTATATTATAGTTTTATGTCTTAGAATATTAATTATACTAATTTATTTATACTATAAATATATAACTTTTATTCTAAGTTATTGCTAAAATTTATATTGAATTTATTTAGTTTCATTTTATATTTCATGCTTTTATGATTATAATAAAAATATCTATAGTTTCTTAAAATTATTTTATATAAATTATAGAAATTTATATTTTTTGTGTTTCAACTTTAAGTATCGATTCTATAGATTATTTGATAATTCTAAATAGAATTATGAGTTTAATAGTTTTAATTTAGATGTATCCCTTTTAAAGATATAAGAAACTAAATGTTAATCTTGCAAATAAAAAGCCGGTGTATTTCCAATTTACTCCAATAATTATAGGTAGAAGCACCATGTGTACAAGCAAAAGATGAGGTTTTCCTCTTTTGCCCTATCTCGAAGAGATATAAAGGGCCTTTTTGTGCTAAACTTTTCTAATTCATAATCATTCATATCCTGCAATGGCTATCACACAATCTACAAATAAGGAATCTTCTACAGCACAAGATCAAGTTGAAGATCAAACTCTAAGCACAGAGTGCAAGGAGCTCCTTCTTTCACTTCCAAAAGAAAGAGGTTGGAGAACACCTCATATCTATCTCTTCCAAGGTTTTTGGTGCCAACCAAAAGAGATCCAAGCCATTTTAGCATTTCAACGCCATTTCCGAGCACAAGATAGTGACATAATCCTTTCCACGATACCAAAATCGGGCACTACTTGGTTGAAAGCCCTTGCGTTTGCAATCGCGAACCGACAACGCTACGCGGTTTCAAAAAGCCATCCCCTTCTCACTTCTAACCCCCATGATCTTGTGCCTTTTTTTGAGTACAAGGTTTATGCAAGCAATGAACTACCAGACCTCATAAACCTTCCTAAACCTAGAATTTTCGGCACCCACATTCCATTTTCTTCATTGGCCGAGTCAGTCAAGACGTCCCATTGCAAAATTGTCTACATTTGTAGGAACCCTTTTGACACTTTTGTTTCTGCTTGGATTTACCTCAACAAAGTGAAGCCAGACTCACTACCACCACTTTCACTAGAAGAAGCTTTTGAAATGTATTGCAGTGGGAAAATGGGGTTTGGTCCATTTTGGAACCACTTGTTGGGATACTGGAATGAAAGCTTGGAGAAGCCAGACAAAGTCATGTTCTTGAAGTATGAAGAAATGAAAGAAGATGTCATGCCTCACTTGAAAAGGTTGGCCTCATTCTTGGGGTATCCATTCAGCTTGGAGGAAGAGAAGGATGGTGTTATTGAAGATATAGCTAAATTGTGTAGCTTTGAGAAAATGAAGGAACTAGATGTCAACAAGACAGGAAAATCTATCATGAATTTTGACAACAAAAATTTGTTTAGGAAAGCCGAGGTTGGAGATTGGGTAAATTATTTGACCCCATCAATGAGGGAGAGATTGTGTAGGGTTTTGACGGAGAAGCTTGGCAACTCCGGTTTAAGTTTCACCATGTCTCACCTAAGCAAGAAAAAAATGTGATTGTGATGGATCGACCCATCTACAGCTTTATTAATTTCATGCTTTGATGTTGTGCTTATATTCGATTATCATGTTTTGCTGAGTGATTAGTGGTATTCTAGGTGTTGATGTCATTTTCCTTTTACATTTGAATTTTCAAATTGGCATGTAATAATTTCCTTCTTACTGTGATAAAGGGGTGTATGTGTAGTACTGTGGTCTTTGATCTAGATCTATGTACCAATTATCCCCTATATATTCATCGTAGTTTCTTTTTTTTTTTTTTTTAGAAATAAGGATGGTGTTTTCTTACTAATATTAATATATATATATATATATATATATATAATCATACTATATATTTGTAATGTATAATAGTGAAAATGGTACCCTATTATCTTTTCATTATTATAAACTACTTAATTATCCTTTTAAACCAAAATGGTTGATTACAACAAATATGGTTCCCAAAATCACTCGCTCTTTCCCTATCTCTGTTAATTTTTCATTATTTCTTTTGTTATTAAGCCCTTGCTTTTAACTTCTACTCAACTCAAGTCTCTTGACTTAACAATAAAATTATAAAGAAGCGGATTCAACAATTGAAATTTTGACTCCCAAGCAACTTCCAGTTAGTGTCTTTAAAAAAAAAAAAAAAAAGTATGCTAACAAAATCTCAAACTTTTATTAATGCAATATCTATAATTTTATGTCTGCGTTCACTTATATGATAATGTAGGAAATTTAAAAAAAAAATTCTCGTACAACAATTAAATAAGCAAGTTTTCGATATACTTAATTTTTCTTGCTGTACTTATTTTGGGTCTATATAGGGCTACTATGTGCTGTGTATATTTAGTTGCTTAAATACAATATTACATTTATATGTTGTGTACATATGCTTTATGTATATACATTAAAGTATTTATATACAATATATACAAATAGAACATGCAAAATATCTATTATATGATAAAATGTCATATTACCCCACATTTGAAAGTGAGGTTAGCATGCCAAGTGCAAGCATTTTTTTTCCCTGATTAAGCACACAAATATCATATATTTGTATGTTAGTATCGTTTTGTCATATATTATTTGATTTGTTGTATGCAAATTTGTTTAAATAATAATGTACCGATTATATATATATATATATATATATATTAGACTTAGGAAAATAATTTAAGTAATCCATAGGAGCTGGCAACTTATAGGTAGATCAATGCCCTATTTGTTCTTTAGCCAATGGAAAAACATAACTATTTTATTTTAATCAATAAAATTATGCGTCAGCAAACATACAGTTAAATAAAACTTTTTTTTTAAATTATGTGTTACACAATTGAAAAGGAAAGGTTTAAATTTATTTCATTTAAAAAAAATATTTATATCAAATGAATTATAAGATCTTGGCAATTCAAATAAAAATTAATATTTTTATTTTATTATTAACAATGATAAATTATAAAATAACCAGTTGATCTTTTTATCGATATGGACTCTGATCCCTTTATCCAAATCTTTTAAAGCACTTTTTTAAACTTCTATTTTACAACTTTATCCTTTTTAGGTTATCAATAAAATCATCGCTAACAAATCATAACAGCAAAATAAATACCCACAAACATCATCTAAAACACGAGTTTAAATGCATATAGGCCAAGAAATAAGAGATTCTTTCCCTCCAGAGTCGTTATTGTGTGGTGTCTGTGCCCTTAGCTATTCCCCCATATCGAGACGGAAAGAAAGCATCAAGACTTTTACTCTTAGTATTCTGTCTCATGAAATGAATGCAAGCCCACACCCGAGTCAAATGGTCCCAGTAAAGTCAGTCACGACACCACCCCAAAACCCGCACGATGTGACTACTTGGTCCTCGGGAGTAGACTAGTAGATAGGGTCATTAAATCTCTGCCAACTACTACCGAAGGCACCAAGGCAATTGGCAAGGGTGATAATTGATATACCCTTAAACTTCGTAAATAATCAATTGAAATCTTAATAAATCCGTAAAATAAAAAATGCTTGCTTTTTTTTTATTTATAAAAACATATTAAATTTAAAGTTGAAGAGATATGAAAATATATATTGATAAGTTTAAAATATGTTTTGATATTAAAATTAAAATTAAAAAAATTAATAATAATTTTTTTAAATTATTTATCAATTTATTAAAATTTTAAAACATGACTTACAACACGAACAGATTGTATTATAAAATCTGGCATCTCTCGATTTTAGGATGAATTTGTCATTTGCCCAATAACTTTTATTTCATAAAAGTTAATTACTGAAATTCAAGTGTATAAGGATTGTTGTTTGAATTTGAATTGTCTTACCTTTTATGAAAAATGTTGCATTTAGTGGAGTTATTTGAATTGTTGCTTGCTGCCTTTGTTCTTGAAGTTTCGGTGTAAGGGAGTTCCAACAAAAAGTGTTGTGTTTGTTAAGGCAAGGAAGTGATACATTTGAAGTATTATTGTTGTTGTTTGAAGAAGTGCACCATGTGTGTGTGTAGTTTGAGTGGCGGTGTGAATTGTTGTATGTGTATAGCATGTGTGGTGGTATGAGTGTATTGTAGAGTTGTGTAAAGAAGGTGTTGCATGTGAAGTGGATGATTGTGTTTGTACCATGATTAGAAAGGGAGTTGTTGTGGTGTTGTTATATAAGTGAACCATGGGAGTGTGTGAAGCTTAAAGGGGATTTGGTGTTTTTCTTTTGAGGTGATTTGATTGTTGTGTGGTGTTGTATTTTGTAAAGTTAGTAAAGGGTGTGTGTGTTTATTTGGCATGGTTTAGTGTTTGTTGTTTAGAGAAGTGTTGTTAGTGAATGGTGTGGAACCGTGAGCAAAAGGGGAGTAGTGTGGCGGTGAAGTTGTGTATTTTTGTATTGATGCGGACCGAATATTCGACAACTACTTGGAGAAGCGGGAGAAGGAGAAACGAGCTAAGAAGCCGCGGTAAACTTCAAAGCCGGCTAAAGGCCGTCGGCTTTGAAAAGAAGGGGGCCGGCCTTGAGCCGGCTTTGAAGGTTGGCCGGATACACTTCAACAACCGGCCTCTGGCCGACTTTCATACATAAGTCGTCGGCCTTAGGCTGGCCTTCATCGCCAGCTTTTAGTTTCGCGATTTTCCTCTTTTATTTATTTTTCCATGTAATTTTTTTAGGACTATATATACCTTCCTAGGGTTTCTTAGGAAGGTAGTTCTTATTACTATGACTTTTACACCAATATTGAGAGGTTCTCTTTAATAAAGTTTGCATCTTGCAACTTGCGTGTTAGAAATCAACCGGTGAATTGATTTCTTATTTACCTTATGCTATCTCGCTGCATCAGATTGGTATCAGAGCCAAGCGAATTCTTGCGAAGATGTCAACCAATCAGGGTGAAGACGGTGGTTGTGTTCTTGACAGTGTTCAAGATGTGAGATCGCAAGGAGCCAATCAGTGGGTTTCGAGGGCGAAGTTTGACGCTATAGATCAAAGGATCGGGTGTATGGAACGGCGCCTTGAGGAGTTCATCGAGCATTTCAATGCCATGGCAGTAGATCCCAATAGGGCTGGGGGTGTTGGTAGAAGTCAGCCGTAGGCAGCTGATATCTATGGTGGCCAAATCAATCAACCTATTGTTGAAAACAGGTGGGGAAGGGTAAAATATGATGATTCTGGCGATGAATACGAGATCCTATATGGAGGTAGGCAATAACGAGGGCAAGGTGGTAATGGTGGTGGTTGTCGCCAAAATCAATATAGGAACAACCAGAGGGATGTTGGTGGTTATCGGAGAAATTATTACGGGTATGATCAAGAAGATGGGGGAGATTACCGTCTGAAGGTCGATATCCCATGTTTTGATGGAAGTCTTAATATCGAAGGTTTTCTGGATTGGATTGTCGAAGTTGATCGATTCTTCAATTACATGGAGATTCCTGGAGACTGCCGGGTTAGATTAATGGCATGTAGACTGAAGGGTGGAGCCTCGGCATGGGGGAGATTACCGTCTGAAGGTCGATATCCCATGTTTTGATGGCAGTCTTAATATCGAAGGTTTTCTGGATTGGATTGTCGAAGTTGATCGATTCTTCAATTACATGGAGATTCCTGAAGACTGCCGGGTTAGATTAATGGCATGTAGACTGAAGGGTGGAGCCTCGGCATGGTGGGAAAGGCTGTAGAACAGAAGACAGAGAGAGGGTAGACATCCAGTGAGGACTTGGTATCACATGAAACAACTATTACAACGCGATTTCCTCCCTCCAGACTACGAGCAGATATTGTTCCAACAATATCAACGGTGTCATCAAGGATAAAGATTCGAGCACGAATATACCATGAAGTTCATGAGATTGGCCGAACGGAACGACTTGAGGGAGAGTGAAGGCCAACAAGTCGCACGGTACGTAGAAGGTCTAAAGCTCCAGATTAGAGATAAAATAGGGGTCACCGTGGTGAGGAACTTGATCGAAGCGAAGAACATGACCCTACGGGCTGAATTGATATTGCAGGAGCAGTGTAGTAGGTACGGAGGTGGAAGAAAGGGTTATGTCAATGATGTCATTGGCAGTAGCAGTAAGGTAGGGATTGAGAAGAACAAAGGTGTTGTAAACAAGCCTAGTGAAGAAAACACCAAGAAGGAAGACAAGGGTGAGGGGAAGAAACCTATTGAGCCTAGGGGGACCCAAAAACAAAACAACCCATATGCCAAGCCAATTTTAGGAAAGTGCTTTCGTTGTAATCAGCTTGGCCATAAGTCGAACGAGTGCCCTACTAGGAGAAATGTTAATATTATCGATAGAAGAGATGAAGAGGAGGTATGCTGTGAGCCTGATGGGGAGGATGATTATTATGAGGAGGAGGAAGAAGTGGTAGAACTGACCTATGTGATTAGGAAAATGATGCTGACACCGAAGCTGGAGGAGACTACCCGACAACACCAGTTGTTTCACACTAGGTATACCATTGGAAGGAAGGTGTTCGATTTGATAGTAGATAGTGGAAGCTGCGAAAACATTATTGGGAGTGAGGTTGTTAAGCAGTTGCAGCTACCTTTCGAAAAACACCCAAATCCATACACCGTAGGGTCGAGGTGAAGGAAAGGTGTAGGGCACCGTTCTCAATAGGGAAGTACCATGATAAGGCCTTCTACGACATTGTGGACATGGATGCATGTCATGTCCTATTTGGCAGACCATGGCAGTTCGATGTGAATGCACAACACGGTGGAAAAGAGAACGTGTACAAGCTGGAAAAGGGGGGTGTGAAGTATATGTTGTTACCATTAAAGAAGGAGGGTCATTCGAGGGAGAAGAGAGGGGAGAGACGTTCTTTCTTAACTATCACCCAGTCAGGGAAGGACTTAGTAGATGATTTAAAGGAATCACGGGTGGTTCACGCATTAATAGTGAAGAATGTTGTGAGTGTGGAAGTTCCAGATGCCGTGAAGAGTTTGCTGGAGGAATATAGAGAGGTGGTTCCTGATGACCTACCTGAGGGTCTACCACCTTTGAGGGATATCCAGCATCAGATAGATCTGGTGCTTGGGGCAAGTCTCCCCAATTTGCCACACTATAGGATGAGCCCCAAGGAGACTGAAATCCTTCAAGAGAAGGTCCAGGAGCTATTGGACAAGGGATTTATTCAAGACAGCTTGAGCTCGTGTGCCATACCTACACTACTGACTCCCAAGAAAGATGGGAGCTGGAGGATGTGTGTTGATAGCAGAGCTATCAACAAGATCACCATAGGTTACAAATTCCCCATACCACACCTGGAGGACATGTTGGACAGGTTAAGCAGGGCTACTATCTTCTCCAAGATAGATCTGAGGAGCGGTTACCATCAAATTCGAATCTGCCCTAGAGATGAATGGAAGATGGCATTCAAAACCAAGGAGGGGTTGTATGAGTGGTTGGTGATGTCGTTTGGTCTCTGATACGAGATCGGTTTGATCGGATTCCTAACTGATACGAACCATGCCAACGTGTGACGAAATCCAATACCAATACGTTCAGAATTCGTTACTTAAGATTCCAAATACTCTTAAGTGGAAACCGCGACCCGTTGTCTATAAGCGAGACAAGAACCTTGGTATAATATGAAGACGCCATAATCGGGATGAAAGACCGATTGATCAGTCGGGAAATAAAATCCGATAAGTTCTAGATTAGTTCTTTAAAGAACCAAGAGAGGAATTCTCTCAAAAGTGTTTTCAAACTTCATGTTGTATATTATATATTCTAAATGTTCTAAACCCTAGGAGCTTTATACTAGGGTTTACAATTTGTAACAATAAAGGCCCAAAACGACATCACTTCAATAAGTGCGTAAAAATAACAAAACAAGACATGAAGGTTGGCGTCGGGGAGATACACGGCCGTGTACTTTGGCCGTGTATAATTCTGTGGAACTGCTTGACAATATACACGACTGTGTGCTTCTAGTCATGTATCTTTCTGTGGAAATTCTTGACACCATACACGACCGTGCCTTTGAACCGTGTATACGACCGTGTATGATTTTGTGTAACCTCCAGACTCCTACACGACCGTGCCTTGTAAAGATACGCCCTCTTCACCCCGTATTCGGTATGACTTATACAAGAGCAAGGGCATTCCCATGGTTGTTCCAATCTATTCCAGCTTCATGATTGCTCCAATCATTTCCGACTTCATGGACATCCTTTATCAACCCGTTAAGTGCTTCCTTGAATCATTTCGCTCGATTTCTTGTGATCGGTCCAGGTGGCACTTCAACAGGATCCACATTCCATCTTCTGGCTTGGCTCCCATCATGGATCTCATCATTCCCCTCCTCTTGAAAAGGATTTGTCCTCAAATTGCCGCCTGCATAAAAAAGACTCAAATCGGTAACATTAAATGTAGCACTTACTTGATACTCACCAGGCAAATCTATCTTGTATGCATTATCATTGATGCGCTCAAGAATTTGAAATGGTCCATCGCCTCTAGGAAGTAGTTTAGATCGACACTGCACAGAAAACCGCTCTTTGCGCATGTGAACCCAAACCCAGTCTCCAGGTTCAAAGACAGCTTGTCGACGACCCTTGTTGGCTTGTTTCACATACTGCTCTGTTCTTCGCTCAATGTTTAGCCTTGCCTTCTCATGGATCTGTTTAACAAATTCTGCTTTCTTCTTGCCATCTAGATTAACATACTCAGAAATAGGCAAAGGTGATAAATCCAAAGGAGTTAGTGGATTAAAACCATACACAATTTCAAAAGGAGTAAACTTAGTAGCAGAATGTATTGTACGATTATAGGCAAATTCAACATGCGGCAAACAATCCTCCCAACTTTTAATATTCTTTTTAATTACAGCCCTCAATAAAGTAGATAAAGTTTGATTTACTACCTTAGTTTGACCAACAGTCTGTGGATGACAAGTAGTAGAAAACAATAACATAGTTCCTAACTTAGCCCATAAGGTCTTCCAGAAGTACCTCAAGAACTTAGCATCTCTATCAGATACGATTGTTCTAGGCATACCATGTAATCTCACAACTTCCCTAAAGAACTGATAGAGCCATTTTATACTCAATCTTTATAGTATAAATTGTGTTAAATTATTATTGATTTTATAGAAATCATAAGGAAATGGTACTTTAATTATATCATCGTGATAAATCAGGTTAAATGAAGTCAAGGATGCTAATTCAAGTATTTTAGAGAAGTCATTTACAACTTGGATCAAGACAAGAAATTACACCACCGGAGGAAGCACGGTTTGAGACACGGCCAAGTTTCAAACCGTGTTACACACTGGACAAGAAGGCGAAAATGAGGACTTTGAACAGAGAGAGACACGGTTTAAGGCATGGCCGTGGTGGAACCCGTGGGAGAAACCGTGCTTGAAGCCGTGGTGGAAGCCAGGACCAAGGAGAAGAAAGTGTGGAACATCAACCAGATGAAGGCACGGCTTGAAATCTAGCCGTGGGTGTAACCGTGGTACACACTGGACACGGATGAAGACTTGAAGATTATGCACCGATGAAGGCATGGCTTGAAATCTGGCCGTGTGTCGAACCGTGGTTCACACTGGGCGTGGATGAAGACTTGAAGAATATGCACAGAGGATGGCACGGCTTGATCCACAGCCGTGTGTTGAGGCGTGCCAGGCAGACAAATCTTCACTTCTCGAAATCTACTTGGAAAAGGAAAGATATTTTCGCATCTTGCTAGCAAAAGATCACATGCTACCCCCTAACAATATAAATAGAACCAACCCTAGAGGGTTAGGACAACTTTTGATCTTGGAATCTTGGATCTTGAAGAAGGAAACGCGGAGGCAGAGCAAGCAACACGGTTCATTATGTTTCTATCTTTTATTTTCGTTTTATTGATGAACATGTGTAGCTAAGCTACTTTTCTAGCCAAAGGGTCATAGATGTTTAATTCTCCACGAATTGTGAGGTCTAATTGACTTGTATTTATTCTATTCTTTGCTTTCGGGTATTCATATATCTTCTAATCGTTTTGTCATTATTATCTTTGTTGATTGGTATGAATAGAGCTCTTCTACTCAATTAGCAAGTTAATATATTGTCAACTAGCACGTCAAATCCGTAATTGTTTGATTGTTCTAGTCTTAATGACGCAATAACATGTTTGGTTATAAAAGAGATGATCGAATTCATGTTATGGAGGTGTGTGATCATGTTTAAATAGGTTATCTTATAATCTACTGGCATGAATTGGTGGTCTCTCTAGATCTTAATGCTATTGATAGATTAAATCCTAAGCGCTTGTCTAAGGGTTGTTTAATCAATAAGAGAAATAATTCAAAGCGCTTGTCCGAGGTTATCGAGGAAGTAAGGAGAGATAGGTTGTTAGAGCTTGTTAATAACCATAACCAATTTATCTAGAACAAGAATAGAGAACATTTGCATCGATGATCAATTCCTAGAATTAAACCATCTTGATTCCTTTGGCTAGGCTTTTACCAATATCTGATTTTCTTACCTTGTTTTACTTTATTTGATTCACAAACCAACCACCACCCCCCCCCCCCCCCCCCCCCCCCCCCCATTTTCCTTTTTCTTATTGTTCTCTTTGAATAGAAATATCTTTACCAATCCCTGTGGATTCGACCCTACTCACCACTATATGCAAATCATATAATTGTCTAGGAGTAGGTTTTATTTTTGTTGGATTCGACACCCATCAAATTTTGGCACCGCTGCTGGGGATTGGTGTCAAATTTATTTCTATTCTTGTATGACTCATTCTTCTCAGATAGGTGAACTAACTTATAATCCGGAGATTGAGAAGACTCTAAAGAGGTTGCGACAAGAAGCTAGATCATCCCCCGGACCGAACTTAGTATCGGACTTGTCAGATTCATCCTTTGATTCTGAAAAAGAGGACGACATGGCAAATCTCGAGAGAACCTTAAGGGAGTTGGCTGCACCGGATGTGAATCAACAACCACTTTGTATTCACTATCCCGAACTAGCTGTGGAATTCGAATTGAAATCTGGGTTGATACATCTGCTACCTACATTTCATGGTCTTGAGAATGAAGATCCTCATAAGCATTTGAAAGAGTTTCATATAGTGTGTTCTAGTATGAGGCCGCAAGGAATAACCGACGATCAAATCAAGCTACGTGCTTTTCCATTTTCTTTAAGCACTAAAGCTAAAGATTGGTTGTTTTATTTGCCTCCAAGTTCTATCACCACTTGGATAGATATGGTCAGACTCTTCTTGGACAAATTCTTCCCCGCATCCAGAGCCGCTGGTATAAGAAGAGAAATTTGTGGTATAAAACAAAGGGACACCGAGACTCTTCATGAGTATTGGGAGAGGTTCAAGCAATTGTGTGCAAGCTGCCCACAACATGGGATATCTGAACAACTCCTTATCCAATACCTCTACGAGGGCCTACTTCCGATGGAAAGAAAGATGATGGATGCTGCAAGTGGAGGCGCCATAGTAAACAAAACCCCTGGTCAAGCTAGGGAATTGATCTCCATTATGGCTGCTAATTCACAACAATTTGGGTATAGGCACGATACGTCTTCAAGGAAGGTAAATGAGGTAAGTGTGTCTAACCTTGAACATCAAATTTCTAATCTTACCTCCCTTGTGCAGCAGCTAGCTCTTGGAAAAACGCAGCAGGTGAAGGCTTGTGGAATTTGCGCTGCTCCTAATCATCCGACCAACATGTGTCCCACATTGCAAGATGACAACCATGAACACGCCAATGCTTTAGGCGGATTCCCAGGACAACCACAAAGGAAATATGATCCCTATTCAAACACTTACAATCCCGGATGGAGGGATCATCCTAACCTCCGATATGGCAATAACCCACAAAGTTTCCAACAATTCCAGCCTAAGCCATCACACCACGTACCCCAAGCTCCTTCCACTTCAGGTATGCCCCTTGAGGATATTGTTAAGTCTCTAGCTGTGAATACCAAACAATTTCAGGAGGAAACAAAGCAAAGCATTCAAAACTTGGAGAATCAGGTAAGCCAACTTGCTTCAGTCGTAAACAGGTTAGAAACTCAAGGTAAGTTACCTTCTCAAACTATTACAAACCCGAAGCAAAGCGTTAATGCAATTACCTTGAGAAGTGGAACAGAATTGCAGGGACCAAATAAGAAAGGACATCCGTCTAATCTTGAGGAAGAGACCAAGAAAGAGACTTCGACTCCGAGCCAGCAGGACGACCAGATTAGCAAGTCTCCAGTTGAGCCATCAAAGGTCACATTGATACCACCTCCTTTCCCCTCCAGATTAGCGAAATCCAAGAATGAAGCGGAAGAAAAAGAGATTCTGGAAACTTTTCGCAAAGTCGAGGTAAATATTCCTTTGCTTGATGCAATTAAGAAACTACCGCGCTATGCTAGATTTCTCAAAGACTTATGCACTAACAAAAGGAAGCTGAAAGGCAATGAAAAGATTAGTGTGAGTGAAAATGTTTCAGCTATTATTCAGAAGAAGCTTCCTCCTAAATGCAAGGATCCAGGTATGTTTACTATTCCTTGCAAAATAGGTAATCTTGGAATCGCTAAAGCCATGTGTGATCTAGGAGCTTCTATCAATGTCATGCCTTTGTCTGTTTATCAACGTTTAAATGTTGGTCCTTTAAAGGAAACGGGTATTATTGTTCAACTTGTTGATAGGTCCAATGTTTATCCTGAGGGAGTTCTAGAGGATGTTTTAGTTCAAGTCAATGGGTTGGTTTTTCCTGCTGATTTTTATGTGCTTGACATGGACGATAGTGATTCTCATACTTCATCACTGATATTATTAGGGCGACCATTCCTTAAGACTTCTAAAACGAAAATCGATGTAAATGATGGCACCCTCACTATGGAATTTGATGGTGAAGTGATTAAATTTAACATTTATGATGCCATGAAACATCCTAACGATATCTCTCCTGTTTTTGTTACGGATGCTATTAACCCATCTCCTGTTTTTGTTGCGGATGTTATTAACCCATTACCACAGGCACCAAGGCTGGAATCCAAATCCTTATCTGAATATTTAGCCAGGAACGTCTAGCCAAAGACGTTAAAGAAAGGCGCTTCATGGGAGGCAACCCATGTAAAAAAAAAAAAAAAAAGTTTTGTTTTGCATTAGTTTTGGCTTGTTTTAGTTTTGTTTTGTTTTAGTTTAGTTTGTTTTGATTTTAGTGTAGTTTTGAACTCTTTGGATCGGCTGCAGCAAGGATACATATCATTAGATGACACTTTCTAGAGCTTAAGGGGAAAACTCCAATACCAGGGAAGTACCAATATTTCCTTTCTCTTATTCTCTAATGTTCCTTGAGTTGTTAATTCCTTTTCAATTGTGCTAAATTAGGAACAGTGAGGACACTGTTCAAGCTAAGTGTGGGGGAGAGGATAATAAATTATAGAGAACAGAGAATTGATCCATACTTTGAATGTTTGTCCTTAAGCAATTTTAAGCCAAATTTTTTCAAAATTATCATGAAATCTAGAGATTGTACTAAATGTTGTAATAAGCATCTATAAAATGTGAAATTGACTTGTTCAAATGTTTTACTCACCCACTGCTGTGATTAGAATACATGGTTAAAATTAAGTAGTGAAATCTTTAAGAAACAAATTTACCTTGTATTTAGCTTTAGAATTGGAAGTCTAAGAGTAGGTCGAGTCCTTAAGTGAAAAATAAACAAGTTTACTTCTAGGTTATATTAGCTACTATATACTCTTTGAAAAAAAAAAAAAAAAGAATCAAGCATAGCCATTACTCCAATGATTCAACTAATTGAGTTAAGAGTATTCAAACTTGAATGTTAGAGTGAGGAAGAGTCCGTAGGGGTATCTCAAAACCCGGTCACTTGAGTGATGAGCTCGGGATGTTGCCGACTCAATGAACTCACTATAACGATAAG
Source organism: Laguncularia racemosa (assembly GCA_037954665.1). Classification (NCBI taxonomy): domain Eukaryota; kingdom Viridiplantae; phylum Streptophyta; class Magnoliopsida; order Myrtales; family Combretaceae; genus Laguncularia; species Laguncularia racemosa. The sequence continues at coordinate 4,587,627 of JBBMOL010000006.1, forward strand.
GGCGAAAAAGGCAAAAGTTCATGAAAAGAAGCGGGCAAAAACCCGTCAAAATAGATGCTTGAATAAATCAAAAGAACATGAATGTAAACATTCATTGAATAAAACAAAGATGTACAAAAGGGAGAATATCTAGCAAAGAGCTTATACCATATGCTTTTACTTTATACTGCAAGGATTATATGCTTGATAATATCCAATGAAGTTTAATTGGGTGCTTTTCCTTAGTGGATTAAGTATTTACTTTTGGAATAAAAATTCTTTTGCTAAACATGAGGATTAAAGTTTGTTTTGTTTAGATTAGCTATTGAATTTTGTCCATAGTAATTTGATCACAGGAAACCAATTGGGTTGAAGTAGTAGACATTAAATTACAAGTCATGAATTACAAATGAATAGATGCTTGGAATGATGAAAAGAAAGCTTGTATAATTTATGACAGATTTCTCAATTGATTTGATGCAATTGCATCAGGACAAGCAAGAGTTTAAGTGTGGGGGAATTTGATAGAGCCATTTTATACTCAATCTTTATAGTATAAATTGTGTTAAATTATTATTGATTTTATAGAAATCATAAGGAAATGGTACTTTAATTATATCATCGTGATAAATCAGGTTAAATGGAGTCAAGGATGCTAATTCAAGTATTTTAGAGAAGTCATTTACAACTTGGATCAAGACAAGAAATTACACCACCGGAGGAAGCACGGTTTGAGACACGGCCAAGTTTCAAACCGTGTTACACACTGGATAAGAAGGCGAAAATGAGGACTTTGAATAGAGAGACACGGTTTAAGGCACGGCCGTGGTGGAACCCGTGGGAGAAACCGTGCTTGAAGCCGTGGTGGAAGCCAGGACCAAGGAGAAGAAAGTGTGGAACATCAACCAGATGAAGGCATGGCTTGAAATCTAGCCGTGGGTGTAACCGTGGTACACACTGGACACGGATGAAGACTTGAAGATTATGCACCGATGAAGGCACGGCTTGAAATCTGGCCGTGTGTCGAACCGTGGTTCACACTGGGCGTGGATGAAGACTTGAAGAATATGCACAGAGGATGGCACGGCTTGATCCACGGCCGTGTGTTGACGCATGCCAGGCAGACGAATCTTCACTTCTCGAAATCTACTTGGAAAAGGAAAGATATTTTCGTATCTTGCTAGCAAAAGATCACATGCTACCCCCTAACAATATAAATAGAACCAACCCTAGAGGGTTAGGACAACTTTTGATCTTGGAATCTTGGATCTTGAAGAAGGAAACGCGGAGGCAGAGCAAGCAACACGGTTCATTATGTTTCTATCTTTTATTTTCGTTTTATTGATGAACATGTGTAGCTAAGCTACTTTTCTAGCCAAAGGGTCATAGATGTTTAATTCTCCACGAATTGTGAGGTCTAATTGACTTGTATTTATTCTATTCTTTGCTTTCGGGTATTCATATATCTTCTAATCGTTTTGTCATTATTATCTTTGTTGATTGGTATGAATAGAGCTCTTCTACTCAATTAGCAAGTTAATATATTGTCAACTAGCACGTCAAATCCGTAATTGTTTGATTGTTCTAGTCTTAGTGACGCAATAACATGTTTGGTTATAAAAGAGATGATCGAATTCATGTTATGGAGGTGTGTGATCATGTTTAAATAGGTTATCTTATAATCTACTGGCATGAATTGGTGGTCTCTCTAGATCTTAATGCTATTGATAGATTAAATCCTAAGCGCTTGTCTAAGGGTTGTTTAATCAATAAGAGAAATAATTCAAAGCGCTTGTCCGAGGTTATCGAGGAAGTAAGGAGAGATAGGTTGTTAGAGCTTGTTAATAACCATAACCAATTTATCTAGAACAAGAATAGAGAACATTTGCATCGATGATCAATTCCTAGAATTAAACCATCTTGATTCCTTTGGCTAGGCTTTTACCAATATCTGATTTTCTTACCTTGTTTTACTTTATTTGATTCACAAACCAAACCCCCCCCCCCATTTTCCTTTTTCTTATTGTTCTCTTTGAATAGAAATATCTTTACCAATCCCTGTGGATTCGACCCTACTCACCACTATATGCAAATCATATAATTGTCTAGGAGTAGGTTTTATTTTTGTTGGATTCGACACCCATCAAGAACAAATTAGCAATATTGCAAGCATCATCTGTTTTGTGACAAGGAATGAAATGTGCCATCTTGGAGAATCTATCCACAACTACAAAAATAGAATCCCGACCATGTCTAGACCTGGGTAATCCTAACACAAAATCCATGGAAATATCTACCCAAGGCTCATGAGGAATGGGAAGTGGGGTATAAAGCCCTTGAGGTTGGACTCTAGATTTTGCTTGCTTACACGTAACACATCGCTCACAAATCCTCTCAACATCTCGTTTCATGTGAAGCCAATAAAAGTGTTCCTACAATACCCCTAAGGTTTTAGCTATTCCAAAATGTCCCATTAAACCTCCTCCATGAGACTCCCTCACTAATAATTCTCTTAAAGAACAAATTGGAATGCATAGTTTACTCTCCCTAAACAAGAATCCTTCATGTTTATAAAATTTACCATGCCCACTCTTCTCACAATGCACATACTCCTCACAAAAATCTCGATCAGCAGCATATAATTCCTTAATGTGCTTAAAACCAAGCAATCTAGAACTAAGAGTAGAGATAAGAGTATACCTTCTAAAAAGTGCATCAGCAATGACATTCTCTTTACCTTGCTTGTAGTGGATGACATATGGAAATGTTTCGATGAACTCCACCCAACGAGCATGCCTTTTGTTCTGCTTGTGTTGCTCCTTTAAATACTTCAAGGATTCATGATCAGTGTGGATCACAAACTCTTTTGGCCGAAGATAGTGTTGCCAAGTCTCTAAGGCTCGAACCAATGCATATAACTCCTTGTCATAAGTAGGGTAGTTCAAGGTTACCCCACTTAGCTTCTCGCTAAAGAATGCAATTGGTCTTCTCTCCTGCTTAAACACTGCTCCAATACCTAATCCTGAAGCATCACACTTAATTTCAAACGTTTTAGCAATGTTAGGTAAAGCAAGTAATGGCGCTTGAGTCAGCTTATTTTTAAGCGTCTGAAAGGCCTTCTCTTGTTGCTCTCCCCATCTAAACCCCACGTTCTTCTTAATTACCTCAGTAAGTGGTGCTGCAATGGTACTGAAATCCTTTACAAATCTCCTGTAAAAACTCGCTAGTCCATGGAAACTCCGCACATTACTTACAGTAGTTGGACTAGGCCATTCTTGGATCGCACGAATCTTTTTTTCATCAACCTGTATTCCCTGTGCACTAACAACAAAACCAAGAAACATAAGTTTGTCTGTGCAAAAAGTGCACTTCTTGAGGTTAGCATATAATTGCTCCTTTCGAAGTACTCCTAAAACATCCCTCAAGTGAGATATACGATCTTCCAAACTCTTGCTGTAAATGAGAATATCATCAAAATAGACAACCACAAAATTTCCAATAAAAGTCCTCAAAACATGGTTCATAAGTCTCATAAAAGTACTGGGTGCGTTAGTTAAACCGAAAGGCATTACTAACCACTCATATAATCCATATTTCGTTTTGAATGCAGTTTTCCATTCATCACCTTCTTTCATTCTAATTTGGTGATATCCACTTTTCAGATCAATTTTAGAAAAGACACTAGACTCATGTAACTCATCTAACATGTCATCTAAGCGAGGAATGGGATGACGATACTTTACCGTGATGTTGTTTATGGCACGGCAGTCAACACACATTCTCCATATCCCATCCTTCTTAGGCACCAAAATCACAGGCACTGCACATGGACTCATGCTTTCTCTTACGTACCCCTTCTCCATTAATTCATCGACCTGCCTTTAGAGTTCCTTTATCTCCTCCGGATTGCTCCTATAAGCTGGCTTGTTTGGAATCGATGCTCCGGGTGCAAGGTCAATCTGGTGCTCAATACCATGAATAGGTGGTAATCCCTTTGGAATCTCCTCAGGGAAGACATCTTCAAAGTCCTGCACAATAGACACAACCACACTAGGCAAAGAGTTAGATAGTTCATTAGTATTCAGACATGTTTCCTTAAAAACCAGCAACAACATAGGTTGCTTCATCACTAACGCTCTCCTCACTACGCTCGCTCTTGCCACACAACTTTCCTTTTGCAAGGCTGCACTCTCCTTTTCACTCACCACCAAAGTTGATCCCCCTTCAACTTGGTCTCTCACACTCTTTCCAGCCTTCCTCTCTTTTTCCTTTTGAGATCGACTTTTGTATTCCTTTTCTTTCTTGCTGTCTTTTGCTCTCTCACTCTCTCTCTATTTTTCACTCACCTTATGTTTTGCAAAAGACTGTTGTAGCTGCAACTGATCCTCATACACCTGTTTAGGTGTTAACGGTTTAAGATTAAAGCTTTTCCCCTAGTGAACAAGTGTATACTTGTTAGAAAAGCCATCATGAACAACCTTTCTATCAAATTGCCATAGCCTCCCTAACAACACATGGCACGCCTGCATTGGCACTACATCGCATAACACCTCATCCACATACCTACCAATGCGAAAAGCAATCAATGCTTGCTTACTCACCTTAGTCTCACCACTATCATTCAACCACTGCAATTTATATGGACTAAGGTGTCTAATAGTTTTGAGTCCTAGCCTCTGAACAATAAAATTACTCACCACATTGGTGCAACTTCCTCCATCAATGATCAAACTGCAAATATGATCTCCTAGATAACATCTAGTATGAAATATATTCTCTCTTTGCACCTCCTCTTCTTCCTTCACTTGCACATTCAAAGCTCACTTCACTACTGCCACTAACCTCCCTATTGTAGGCTCCCCATCATCACTAGCGTCCTCTAATGGAGGCATATCATCTTCCTCACTATCCCCCTCAGTCTCATACTCACCATCATCACGCAAAATCATAACACGCCTATTCGGACATTGACTAGCAATATGGCCTCTACCTTAGCATTTAAAACATCTAATGTCACGATTTCTAGAAGTAGAAGAATCAGGGTTACCTTGGTTACTAGGAGTAGAACTCGCTTGTTTCAGCTCTCCTTTTGGTTTGGTGGGTAAAGGCTTTTCTTCCTTCTTCCATTGGTTAGTCTTCCAGGTGGATAAACCAGTACCCTATTGAAACCGTGCATTACTACTACCTTTCTGCCTGTGTTGGTTCTCAACCTTTATAGCCATATGAACCATATCCTCTAATTCTACATAATGCTGCAATTCAACAACATTTTGAATTTCTCTATTCAATCCAGCAAGAAATCTAGCCATGGTAGCCTCTCTATCCTCCTCTACATTCGCCCTGATCATCGTTACTTCCATCTCCTTGAAATACTCATCCACACTTCGGCTTCCCTGCTTAAGAGTTTGCAATTTGTTGTGCAATTCACGATAGTAATACGTAGGCACAAGCCGCTTCTTCATCACCCTTTTCATCTCTTCCCACGACTCAATAGGTGGTTCGCCATTCCTTCTTCTATTCAACATTAGTTGATCCCACCACACTATGGCATAATATGAAAATTCAATGGCAGCAAGTTTCACTTTCTTTCTCCCACTATAGTTATGACAATCAAACACCATCTCTACCTTCTTCTCCCACTCTAAGTATGCCTCGGGATCATTCTTCCCTTGGAAAGGAGGAATCTTCATCTTTATACTACTCAGTTAATTATCCTCTCTATTCCTATCTCCTCTATCTTCCCAATCCCTAGTTTCTCTATTCTGACCACTATAACCTCTATAACTCCCGACAGAAGGCTCATCAAAGTCATCACCCGACATTTCATCTCCACCCCTTTGTACTATCCTAGAACGACTCTCCCTCTTACGCCCTTAGAAGACGTTTGTAGATTGCTCTAGTCTTTGCTTTACCGTCTTATGAATTTGTTCCATTCCCTCCTGAAACATCCTCTTTATCTCACCCCTCAACGCCTCAATCATTAACCTAGCATCAAACCTTCCCCTCTCACATTCAGGAGAATGTTGCCTCGACATAGTTCCTGCAGAAAAGATTAGTACTAACACAAATATATATATGATTAAACCTCATGATACACTCCCTTACGTGTTTCGCTCAAATGATGATATCACACAGTCACTCGTGTATTCTCACAAACAATGATGATATCAACTCGCCAATTCCTCTTCTCAATTCTCTTGGAACTAACCCAAACTACACCAATTCCCTTCCGTAGAATTCAAAACAACTCTAGGGTTCGTAAATTTCCTCTTTTTCTTTTCGAATTTTTTTATTGTCTTTGTTGTTGCTCTTGATCACGTTCCTCCTTTTTTTTTGTGTCGTGATTCTTCCTTTTTTTTTTTGTAACAAAATCGATTAGTAGGTACTACACTTTCAATAGACAATTAATACTATGAATTGAATACTAGCAATTGATATGAACGATTGGAGTTAGGATTTTGAAGTTACCTTCCTCAAACCGAACTGATGTTTAACAAACCTAAGCTCTGATACCAAACTGATACGAGATCGGTTTGATCGGATTCCTAACTGATACGAACCACGCTAACGTGTGACGAAACCCAATACCAATACGTTCGGAATTCGTTACCTAAGATGCCAAACACCCTTAAGTGGAAACCGTGACCCGTTGTCTATAAGGGAGACAAGAACCTTGGTATAATATGAAGACGCCACAATCGGGATGAACGCCACGGAAATAAAATCTGATAAGTTCTAGATTAGTTCTTTAAAGAACCAAGAGAGGAATTCTCTCAAAAGTGTTTTCAAACTTTCATGTTGTATATTCTATATTCTAAATGTTCTAAACCCTAGGAGCTTTATATTAGGGTTTACAATTCATAACAATAAAGGCCCAAAACGACATCACTTCAATAAGTGCGTAAAAATAACAAAACAAGACATGAAGGCTGGCGTCGGGGAGATACACGGTCGTGTACTTTGGCCATGTATAATTCTGTGGAACTACTTAACAATATACACGACCGTGTACTTCTAGTCGTGTATCTTTCTGTGGAAATTCTTGACACCATACACGGCCGTGCCTTTGAACCGTGTATGATTCTGTGTAACCTCCAGACTCCTACACGGCCGTGCCTTATAAAGACATGCCCTCTTCACCCCGTATCTGGTATGACTTGTACAAGAGCAAGGGCATTCCCATGGTTGTTCTAATCCATTCCAGCTTCATGATTGCTCCAATCCTTTCCGACTTCATGAACATCCTTTATCAACCCGTTAAGTGCTTCCTTGAATCGTTTCGCTCGATTTCTTGTGATTGATCCAGGTGGTACTTCAAGAGGATCCACATTCCATCTTCTGGCTTGGCTCCCATCATGGATCTCATCAGTCTCAACAACGCGCCAAGCACCTTCATGTGTGTGATGAACTAGGTACTGAAACCCTTTAATGGTCGCTTCGTTGTAGTGTATTTTGATGATATCTTGGTGTTCAGTAAGTATGAGGAAGAACACCTTGAACATTTGAAGTGTGTTATGTTTGTGTTAAAAGAAAATAAATTGTATGCTAATTTGAAGAAATGTATATTTGTATCGAGGCGACTATTGTTTCTTGGGTTCGTAGTTAGCAATAAGGGGGTGATGGTAGATGATGAGAAAGTGAAGGTGATCAGGGAGTGGCTTACTCCAAAAGCTGTCACTGAGCTAAGGAGTTTTCTAGGTCTGGCTAGTTTTTATAGGAGGTTTATTAGATATTTCAGTACAGTCACTGCTCTACTGACTGAATGTTTAAAGAAAGGGAAATTTCGATGGGGTGAAGAGGCTGAAGCTAGCTTTGTAGACCTGAAAAGGCGATTATGTAGTGCCCTGTATTGGCGTTACCTGATTTTGACAGGTTGTTTGAAGTGGATTGTGACGCCAGTGGAGTTGGGACCGGTGCAATGTTGTCGCAAGAGAAGAGGCCAATAACGTTTTATAGCGAGAAGTTGTGTGAGGCTAGGAGGAGTTGGTCGACCTATGATAAGGAGTTCTATGCTGTTGTAAGAGCTCTAAAAGTTTGGAAACATTATTTAGTCAGGAAGAAGTTCATACTATATTCGGATTGTGGGGCTTTAAAACACTTGAGCAGTCAAACTAGGATAAGTAAAGATATGCATACGAGGTGGATTGAGTTCCTACAAAGATTCCCCTTTAGATTGATGCACAAGTCTGGTGTGCAGAATAGGGTAGTTGATGCTTTGAGTAGGAGGGCCGATGTACTACTCACTCTGAGTGCGGAGATTGTTAGTTTTAATAGGTTGAAGGAGTCATACAAGGGGGATGGAGATTTCAAGGAGATGTGGAGTAAGTGTGCCAATAGGGAGCCTTGTGATGATTATCATATTCAAAAGGGATATTTAATGAAAGGGAATCAGTTGTGTATTCTTGAATCTTCCTTAAGGGAGAAACTTATTCGAGACCTACATGGTGGTGGGTTGGCAGGACATCTGGGTAGAGACAAGACCTTGGCTGCAGTTGCCGAGAGGTACTTTTAGCCTCGGCTAAAGAGAGATGTTTATAGGATTGTGGAGAGGTGCTATATCTACTAAGTATCGAAGGGGTAGTCTCAGAACACTAGCTTATATACTCCTTTACCAGTGCCTGAGAACATTTGGGAGGATCTGTCGATGGATTTTGTACTTGGTTTGCCTCGTACCCAACGAGGTACTGACTCTGTGTTTGTTGTAGCTGACAGGTTCTCCAAGATGGCGCACTTTATCCTTTACAGGAAAACCACTAACACACAGGCCGTTGAATAACTATTCTTTAAGGAAGTGGTGCATCTACATGGTGTTCCAAAGTCCATCACCTTCGACAGAGATAGCAAGTTTCTCAGTTACTTTTGGAGGACCCTATGGTACATGTTTCACTCATCCCTGAATTTCAACAGTACAGCTCACCCTCAAATTGACGGTCAGATAGAGGTGACCAACCGAACCCTCGGGAATTTAATTAGAAGAATTTGCCGTGAGAAGCTAGGGTAGTGGGATCAAGCGTTGGCTCAAGCTGAGTTCGCCTACAATAGTTCTATCCATAGAACTATTGGAAGGTCACCGTTTTCGGTAGTGTATACCAAAACGCCACAACATGCGCTGGATTTGATCAAATTACCCAAGGGAGTGGAGGGTAACATCGCTGCTAAGAATATGGTTGAGCAGTGCCAAGCCATCATAGAAGAGGTCAGAAGGAAGATTGAAGAAGCTAATGCTAGGTATAAAAGGGCTGTTGATAAACACAGGAGGAAGAAGCTGTTTGAAGTTAGTGATCAAGTAATGGTATATCTGTGGAAAGAACGTTTCCCTATAGGTAGGTATGGGAAATTACAGCCAAAGAAGTATGGTCCTTATGAAGTGGTGTGTAAGATCAATGACAACGCGTATGTCGTGAAGCTCCCAGATGATATAAACATCTCGTGCACTTTCAATGTAGCGGATTTATCTCTCTTCCATCCAAATGACACACCATTGTATCCTGAAGAGAACTCAGGTTGAGTTCTCCTCCGGTGGGGGAGAATGATGCAGACCGAATAGCCAAAGACTACTTGGAGAAGCGGGAGAAGGAGAAACGAGCTAAGAAGCCGCGGTAGACTTCAAAGCCGGCTAAAGGCCGCTGGCTTTGAAAAGAAGGGGGTCAACTTTCCTGTCAACGCCGTCGGCCTTGAGCCGGCTTTGAAGGTTGGCCAAACACACTTCAACAACCAACCTTTGGCCAGCTTTCATACATAATCCGCCGGCCTTAAGCCAACCTTCATCGCCAGCCTTAGGCCAGCCTTCATCACCAGCCTTTAGTTTCGCGATTTTCCTCTTTTATTTATTTTTCCATGTAATTTTTTTAGGACTATATATACCTTCCTAGGGTTTCTTAGGAAGGAATTTCTTATTACTATGACTTTTACACCAATATTGAGAGGTTCTCTCTAATAAAGTTTGCATCTTGCAACTTGTGTGTTAGAAATCAACCGGTGAATTGATTTCTTGTTTACCTTATGCTATCTCGCTGCATCATGTATGTATTGAGGTGCTGCCCATTATGAAGTAATTGGTGTGAAACCAAAGCAAGAAAAGGAAAGTTGAGTAGTGGAATTTGAATTCAAACAAAACAATTAAAGTGTGAAAGTAATTGAACTCATTACTTAACACTTGTGGTTGAATTTAATTGTTTATTTATTTGTGCTTCAATTGTTTCACTTGACTTTAATTTGAAGTAATAATAAACATTTCTTATATTGGTTAAGTATGAGCATCGTGGGTGTATAAGGGTGTGTTGTTGTAGTCTTTGTAGTGAAGTGTGTTGTTAACTTGTTGAAGTTAGTTAATAACCATGTCACATGATGTGCATACTTCTACTACTTTGGTACATCAAGTGGTGACTTCCTATGATGATAGACAAAGAGAAAACTTGTTCCATACTTCTTGTAGGGTACTAGGAAACTTGTGTATAATTATTGTTGATGGTGGTAGTTATACTAATGTTGTAGCTGCATCATTACTATCGAAGTTGAAACTTAAAACTATCCCATATCCCGAACCCTATACATTACATTGGTTGAATGATCAGGATGGTCTTTGTGTGACCCAAAGGGCTAGGGTACCCTTCACTATAGGGGACAAGTACTGTGATGAACTTGAATATGATATTATTCCTATTTGTACATCTCATATATTACTTGGTAGGTCATGGTTGTATGACAGGATGGTACTACATGATAGGTATAGAAATACTTATATGTTCTAACAGGATGGTAAAGGTATAGTATTGAACCCTATGTTGCCATCAGAGGTCTAGAAGATGCAAAGACAGATAAGATAACCATCATAGATTCTCGAGGATCATAGCCATATGATCAAATCTTCAGAGGCTCCTGAGGTTTCTAGTGACACAAGCTAACCCTTAGAGCATAAAATTTGTCAAATACAGACATGCCAACATTCAGAGGATCCTGATGATCATAGTCAAATGAGCAGACTACCAGAGGACCAAACTATTCAATGGTTGTGTTCACCTTCAGAAGTACTAGAGGCTCATGAGCAATTGAGTAAACCATTGGACAATTCTAAGGGTCAGAGTCAGATGAGCCCATCATCAGAAAGTCAGACTATTCAGAGATAATTTTGTCTACCTTCAGAGGTTTCAGAGGGTCGTGAGCAGTCAAACCAACCATTAGAGGGCCATGAGGGTCAACGCCATATAGATGAGTTAGAAAAGGATGAAGCAATATCAGTGGAATGGGTTGAGACAGGGGAGGCCTCAGTGGATAATGAGTCATTATTTGTGTTGCAGATGAGATACATCCTAGAAATGGAGGAGAAAAAACAATCACCCCCTATGTTATTTTAGATATTGGGATTCTGCAATGATACTTCTTCAGGTGACTTGTTAGGAGGAAACAAAGTCTCTACTGCATTTGATATGTCAGATGAGGGCAAATCTTTTTGAGGCCTGAGGAGATGATAGGAATCAAAATCCGTCAAGACCTATCATTAGGGCAAGAGCCAAATGATTTTAAATCTTGGCGATGAGGATACATTTTAAGTACATCGACCTCGGAATTATTTGTTTTGCTAACCTCTTTTCTCTTATTCATGTATTGTATATTCTAACAGGCACACTTATCATGCTTTACAAGGCGATGAACAAACTCACTAAGACTCAGCTTGTGGGTTATCTATAGACTAACCTAAACCAGTGATGAGTTGGGCTGACGAATCCTATGGAAGAGCTAGCATGATGAAGACTATTTTTATTTATAATTGTTTCTTTAGAATATTTATGTGTAAGCTTTTGGGATACTTTTTATTTGGTTGTAATTGAGTTTTAGGACCGGCCACCCTAAAAGTGGCATAGTTGTAATTTTGTGGACTTTTTAATCTTAAAGGGAGCAAGTACAAATACTTGATTAAGTAAGGTTTTGAGTGACTTTTGCAAAATTTTCAGAATAGACACACTTCACGTGTTGAGGGTTAGGGTTGCCTAATTCCACAAATTGCTCTTATCAATTTCAAATCCCAATTTGAGATTGTAATGAGTGGCTCCAAAGCTAATTTGTGAGTAATATCAAATTTACCTCGTTGCAATTTCCTTTCTTCTCTAATGAGTAGTATCTAGGGTTGATTTGGAAGTGTATTGATCGAATTTTGATTGTATTTGTAATCAAATTCTTGTTACTTCAATTGATTGGTTTTAGCCTTTGAGTTTTAACCTTCAATTTAGCATCATTTTGAACCGTTGATCACTTTGTTGGGAAAGTGGATCACGGAATTGGTTCTTGCTATTTTGTGTGTAATTCACGTGGATTTATTTGTGATCATTATTATTTTTGGAGGAATCTATCATTGTGAAATTGTTATTTGCAATTTAGAGCAATTGGATTTCATTGCACTTCCATGAGGGCTTATGCTAAACCTAGTAGAGTGGAACCGAAATTGAACAAGTGAATTGGGGTTTATAAATTGCTCCAATTGCATGTGCTTAATCTTGGTTTTAGGCTCATCATATAGATCACTAAATCACCCTCATGTTGAATAGAAAATTTACATACAATTTTGATGAGATAAAACCTAGATCAACTCAGGTTTATAAAACAAAAGTCGAACATAATTTTATCTTAATCTATACCCAAATGATGTAACAATGTGTTTCTTAGTTAAGTGAAAATACAAATGTGTGTGTGGAAGCATTTGTGTTGTGTTTCGTAAAAATGCTAGTTGTTGATCAAGGTAAGTTAGTAAGCCAGTATTCACGATGCTAGTAAGACAATAGCTTAAACTAGTGTTTCAAATTGGATTGTTGCTTATTTTCCTATTCGTAAGCAAGGTGGTGGCCAGCCAGTTCATGAGACTAAAATCTAACCCTGTTGTTCTCCAAGTCTTCCTATTGGTGAGTTAAAGATGGTGTTGAAGCTAGTGTTGAAACTTCTCCATTGTCTTGCTAGTGATAGGATAGCCATCTTGCCGCTAGAAGAAAAAATCTAGTTGTTGGAGCATTTAATGCAGTTTAACGAGAATAAAATTTAATGAAGATATAAATACTCCAATAATACAAAAAAAAAAGAGAGAGCAATTCTTTTGATAAAAAAAGCTACAATAGTCCTCTTGTTCTCTTGGCAATCATTCTCTTTGTCACTTATACTTTATAATGCAAATTATTTGAGAAAGATTATAGTATAGTGTGTGAGCTTTCATTTGCAAATCTTGAGAATGTAAACACTATACTTGTACATTCAAGTGTATGATCTTATGAGAAACTTATGTGTAGTTCTTTGAGGAATTGTCTTTGAGATCAATAAAGTATGTGTAAATTCCTTGATTGGAGGTGATTGGGTTCTATGGAGAGTAGCGATCATTCTAAACTCCACGTTAAATATAGGCTCAATTCTTCTATATCCTTATATCTTTTTATTTTTGGCTTTTATTATTATTTTTTGGTTTTACTGCTCATCCATTTAGTTGACTATATTGAAAAATTGAAGAAAGAGACCAGAATTTGTCGATAAACTCAATCCACACCATCTCCCCCCAACCCACCACACAACCCTACCCCCCACCCCAAACCTTGAGTTTAAGACTAGTATTTCAATTGCTATTAGAGCTAGGTTTCTATAGATTCTTGATTACTTAATCGCATTTAGAGCAAAGATCATGGAAACTAATACACTAGGCTTCTTATAAATTCAAGATAAAGAATAAGGAAGAAAGGCATTACATTGATAATGATTGAAAATTGCTTGATTTAAATGAGATAGCTTTGAATATTTTGTTTTGTGTTATAAATGATAATGACTTTAATAGAGTATGTACTTGTAAAAGTGCTAAGGAAATATGGGATGAGTTACAAAGAACTTATGAAGGATCTAGTTAAGTTAGAGACACTAAAATAAGTTTGCTATGTGGTGAATTTGAAAACTTTAAGATGAATCCTGATGAAATAATAGATGAAATGCATAGTAGGTTTATCGATGTCATTAATCCCTTCCATGTGCTTGGTAAGACCTTTACTAATCTCGAAATTAGTTCCCAAATAACTAGGTTATTACCAAAGAATTGGGAAGTGAAGATGATTGCAATTGAGGAGGTTTATGATCTCAAAACAATGCTAAAGGAGCAACTTCTTGGAACTCTTAGACACATGAGTTGACTAAGAGACAATGAGAGGAGTTTAAGAAGAAAACAGCTGTCAAGGCCTCAACTTCTTGCATAAGTGATGAGGAGTTGGCCATGGTGGCTCAAAAGTTCAAGAAATTCAATAATAAAAAAAAAAAAAACTAAAGAAAGATGATGGAAGTAATATCTCTAGGCATAAGAAGGAGAAGAATGAAATTCTCAAGTGCTATAATTGTCAAAAGTTGAGCCATATCCGATAATATTGTTCACTACTTAAGAAAGTGGATAAAGAGTTAAAGAGGAATGTTATGGTGGCCACATAGAGTGATCATGATTCAAGCGACTCAGATGAGGATGTGTGCTTCATGGTTATGGACAAAGAGGTATGCTCTACATCCCATGATCCTTTATATGATGAATTAAAGGATTTGTATGCTAAATTGCTTAGAGAATTTGCAAAGATGCAAAAGAAGAATAAAGTTTTGAAGGATATGATAATGAGATAGGTAGTGGATTTAATGTATTCAAGAGTGAATATAACAAAGTAAATGATGAAGAGGAAAATTTGGAGGAAGAATGATAACATGCTTGTTGATAAATTATGGCGACTAGAAATTAAGAATGTTATTTTGAAATTTGGCTTAAATGATTCAAAGTAAACTATAGCCAAATTCATCTAAGGTGAAAAGAATTAGGAAAAACTCCTAGGCCAACAAAGGCTAGGATTAGATAAAGGTAGGATTAGTTATAGTGGAAACAATGACTATAAGTCTTGTTAGAGTTATTTTGTAAAAGCAACAGATAAGATTTGCAACTATTGTAGTAAGTATGGCCATATTGCACACACATGTGCAATAAGGAGAAATGCTAACTTGAATCATACTAGTAAGTTTGTTTGGGTCCTTAAGGAACAAACTTATATTGTTGCAATTAACTCGAAAGGACCCAAACTTACATGGGTACCAAAAAAGTAATTTCCTACTTTTATAGGGACCTTCAAGGAGAAGCAACAAATGCTACTTGGATAGTAGATGCTCTGGGCACTTGATGAGAGATGCTACTAAACTCACAACATTGAACTTAAAGGATGGAGGGAGTGTCACCATTGGAGATAACTGCAAGGCAAATGTAGGCAAAGGTAACATTCTTATTGATAAAGATCTCACTATAAAGAATGTGTTACTTGTAGACAATTTGAAACATAATTTATTAAGCATTAGTCAATTATATGATATTGGATACAAATTCAACTTTTCTAGCTTCTTAGTGTTCTATTGAAAATATCAGCAATGACCAAATCTGTTTTGAGGGGTATAGATGAGGAAACATGTACAAAATTAATGAACCCAAATGAAGCTTGTCCATCTGCTTAAAACAATTATTGATCTTTGTAGCATAGAAAGTTGAGACATGCAAGCATAGAAGTTATTTCAAAACTCATTAAAAATGACCTCATTAAAAGCTTACCAAAAATGAATTTTGATAAAGACAAGGTTTACTAAGTATGTCAACATGGCAAGTAAACAAAATCCTCTTTTAAATCCAAAAATGCCATTTTAACTTTTAGGCTACTACAGTTATTCAATATGGATTTATTTGGTCTAACTCAAACCATAACTTTGGGTGGGAAGAAACACACCTTGGTCATTGCAGATGATTTTACTAGATACACATGTACCTTCTTTCTTACACGTAAGGATAAATACAATCATGTATTCTTTAAATATTGCAAGAAGGTTCAAAATGAAAAAGGTCTTACAATTGCCACCATTAGAAGTGGTCATGGGGGAAGGCTTGGAAACTTTGATATGAAAATTTTTGTGAAAAAAATGATATTTGACATACTTTTCTTGGCACCTAGAACTCTACAATAAAATGGAGTCATCAAAAGGAAAAATAGAACTTTAATTGAAATGACTCAAACTATGCTTTGTGAAAACGATTTACCAAAATATTTTTGGGTTGAAGCCATTAATGCAGCTTATTATATTTTAAATCATGTTTTTATAAGACCAATCTTAAAGAAAACCCCTTATGAGCTTTGGAAAGACAAAAGTGATGAGAGCCATGATGGGAGCCAAGCCAGAAGAGGGAATGTGGATCCTCTTGAAGTGCTACCTGGACCAATCACAAGAAATCGAGTGAAACAATTCAAGGAAGAACTTAAGGGGTTGATAAAGGATGTCCATGAAGTCGAAAAGGATTGGAGCAATCATGAAGTTGGAAAGGATTGGAACAACCATGGGAAGGCCCTTGCTCTTGTACAAGTCATACCGGATACGGGGTGAAGAGGGCGTGTCTTTACAAAGCACAGCCGTGTAGGAGTTTGGAGGTTACATAGAATAATACATGGTTGTATACACGGTTCAAAGGCACGGCCATATATGGTGTCAAGAATTTCCACAGAAAGATACACGACTAGAAGTACACGGTCGTGTATATTGTCAAGAAGTTCCACGGAATTATACACGGCCAAAGTACACAGCCGTGTATCTCCCCGACGTCGGCCTTCATGTCTTGTTTTGTTATTTTTACGCACTTATTGAAGTGATGTCGTTTTGGGCCTTTATTGTTACGAATTGTAAACCCTAATATAAAGCTCCTAGGGTTTAGAACATTTAGAATATAGAATATACAACATTGAAAATTTGAAAACACTTTTGAGAGAATTCCTCTCTTGGTTCTTTAAAGAACTAATCTAGAACTTATCTGATTTTATTTCCGTGGCATTCATCCCGACTTATCAATCGGTCTTTCATCCCGATTGTAGCGTCTTCATATTATACCAAGGTTCTTGTCTCGCTTATAGACAACGGGTCGCGGTTTCCACTTGAGTGTGTTGGGCATCTTAGGTAGCGAATTCCGAACGTATTGGTATTGGGTTTTGTCACACGTTGGTGCTGTTCATATCAGCTAGGAATCCGATCAAACCGATTTCGTATCAGTTTGGTATCAGAGCCTAGGTTTGTTAACACATTAGTTCAATTTGAGGAAGGTAACATCAAAACCTTAACTCCAATCGTTCATATCAATTGTTCATATTCAATTTCATAGTGTTAATTGCCTATTGAAAGTGTAGTGCCTTCTATTCAATTTTGTTACAAAAAAAAAAAAGGAAGAATCACGACAAAAAAAAGGGGGAACGTGATCAAGAAAAGCAAACAAAGGCGAAAAAAAAAAAGGAAAATTTTTGAGCCCTAGAGTTGTTTTGAATTCTACGGAAGGGAATTGGTGTAGTTTGGGTTAGTTCCAAGAGAATTAAGAAGAGGAATTGGCGAGTTGATATCATCATTGTTTGTGAAAATGCACGAGTGACTGTGTGATATCATCATTTGAGCGAAACACGTAAGGGAGTGTATCGTGAGGTTTAATCATATATATATATTTGTGTTAGTACTAATCTTTTCTGCAGGGACTATGTCGAGGAAACATTCTCCTGAAAGTGAGAGGGGAAGGTTTGATGCTAGGTTAGTGATTGAGGCATTGAGGGGTGAGATGAAGAGAATGTTCCAGGAGGGAATAGAACAAATTCATGAGACGGTAGAGCAAAGACTAGAGCAATCTAAAAACGTCTTCCAAGGGCGTAAGAGGGAGAGTTGTTCTAGGAGAGTACCAAGGGGTGGAGATGAAATGTCGGATGATGAATTTGATGAGCCTTCTATCGGGATTTATCGAGGATATAGTGGTAAGAATAGAGGAACTAGGGATTGGGAAGATAGAGGAGATAGGAATAGAGAGGATAATCAATTGAGTAGTATAAAGATGAAGATTCCTCCTTTCCAAGGGAAGAATGATCCCGAGGCGTACTTAGAGTGGGAGAAGAAGGTAGAGATGGTGTTTGATTGTCATAACTATAGTGGGAGAAAGAAAGTGAAACTTGTTGCTATTGAATTTTCGGATTATGCCATAGTATGGTGGGATCAACTAATGTTGAATAGAAGAAGGAATGGCGAACCACCTATTGAGTCTTGGGAAGAGATGAAAAGGGTGATGAAGAAGCGGTTTGTGCCTGCATATTACTATCGTGAATTGCATAACAAATTGCAAACTCTTAAGTAGGGAAGTCGAAGCGTGGATGAGTATTTCAAGGAGATGGAAGTAACAATGATCAGGGCAAATGTAGAGGAAGATAGAGAGGCTGCCATGGCTAGGTTTCTTGCCGGATTGAATAGAGAAATTCAAAATGTCGTAGAATTGCAGCACTATGTAAAATTGGAAGATATGGTGCACATGGCTATAAAGGTTGAGAACCAGCACAAGAGGAAAGGTAGTAGTAATGCATGGTTTCAACAGGGAACTGGTTCATCCACATGGAAGACTAACCAATGGAAGAAGGAAGAAAAGCCTTTATCCACCAAACCAAAAGGAGAGCAGAAGCAAGCGGGTTCTACTCCTGGTAACCAAGGTAAACTTGATTCTCCTACTCCTAGAAATCGTGACATTAGATGTTTTAAATGCTAAAGTAGAGGCCATGTTGCTAGTCAATGTCTAAATAGGCGTGTGATGACTCTGCGTGATGATGGTGAGTATGAGAGTGAGGGGGATAGTGAAGAGGATGATATGCCTCCATTAGAGGATGCTAGTGATGATGAGGAGCCTGTAGTAGGGAGGTTAGTGGCAGTAGTGAAGAGAGCTTTGAATGTGCAGGTGAAGGAAGAAGAGGAGGTGCAAATAGAGAATATCTTTCATACTAGATGTTATCTAGGTGATCACATTTGCAGTTTGATCATTGATGGAGGAAGTTGCACTAATGTGGTGAGTAATTTTACTGTTGAGAGGCTAGGACTCAAGACTACTAAACACCCTAGCCCATATAAATTGCAGTGGTTGAATGATAGTGGCGAGACTAAGGTGAGTAAGCAAGCCTTGATTGCTTTTCGCATTGGTAGGTATGAGGATGAGGTGTTGTGCGATGTGGTGCCAATGCAAGCATGTCATGTGTTGTTAGGGAGGCCATGGCAATTTGATAGGAAGGTTGTTCATAATGGCTTTTCTAACAAGTATACGCTTGTTCACCAGGGGAAAAGCTTTAATCTTAAACCTTTAACACCTAAGCAGGTGTATGAGGATCAGTTGTAGCTACAACAGTCTTTTGCAAAACATAAGGTGAGTGAAAAACAGAGGGAGAGTGAGAGAGCAAAAGACAATGAGAAAGAAAAGGAATACAAAAGTCGAACTCACAAGGAAAAAGAGAGGAAGGCTGGAAAGAGTGTGAGAGACCAAGTTGAAGGGGGATCAACTTTGGTGGTGAGTGAAAAGGAGAGTGCAGCCTTGCAAAAGGAGAGTTGTGTGGCAAGAGCAAGTGTAGTGAGGAGAGCGTTAGTGATGAAGTAACCTATGCCGTTGCTGGTTTTTAAGGAAACATGTCTGAATACTAATGAACTATCTAACTCTTTGCCTAGTGTGGTTGTGTCTATTGTGCAGGACTTTGAAGATGTCTTCCCTGAGGAGATTCCAAAGGGATTACCACCTATTCGTGGTATTGAGCACCAAATTGACCTTGTACCCGGAGCATCAATTCCAAAAAAGCCAACTTATTGGAGCAATCCGGAGGAGACAAAGGAACTCCAAAGGCAGGTCGATGAATTAATGGAGAAGGGGTACGTGAGGGAAAGCATGAGTCCATGCGCAGTGCCTATGATTTTGGTGCCTAAGAAGGATGGGTCATGGAGAATGTGTGTTGACTGTCACGCCATCAACAACATCACGGTAAAGTATCGGCATCCCATTCCTCGTTTAGATGACATGTTAGATGAGTTACATGGGTCTAGTGTCTTTTCCAAAATTGATCTGAAAAGTGGATATCACCAAATTAGAATGAAAGAAGGTGATGAATGGAAAACTGCATTCAAAACGAAATATGGATTGTATGAGTGGTTAGTAATGCCTTTCGGTTTAACTAACGCACCTAGTACTTTTATGAGACTTGTGAACCATGTTTTGAGGACTTTTATTGGCAAATTTGTGATTGTCTATTTTGATGATATTCTTATTTACAGCAAGAGTTTGGAAGACCATATATCTCACTTGAGGGTTGTTTTAGAAGTGCTTCGAAAGGAGCAATTATATGCTAACCTCAAGAAGTGCACTTTTTGCACAGACAAACTTGTGTTTCTTGGTTTTGTTGTTAGTGCACAAGGAATACAGGTTGATGAAGAAAAGATTCGTGTGATCCAAGAATGGCCTAGTCCAACTAATGTAAGTAATGTGTGAAGTTTCCATGGACTAGTGAGCTTTTACAGGAGGTTTGTGAAGGATTTCAGCACCATTGTAGCTCCACTTACTGAGGTAATTAAGAAGAACGTAAGGTTCATATGGGAAGAGCAACAAGAGAAGGCCTTTCAGACACTTAAAAATAAGCTGACTCAGGCGCCATTACTTGCTTTACCTGACTTTGCTAAAACGTTTGAAATTGAGTGTGATGCTTTAGGATTAGGTATTGGAGCAATGCTCATGCAGGAGAGAATACAAATTGCATTCTTTAGCGAGAAGCTAAGTGGGGCAACCTTGAACTGCCCTACTTATGACAAGGAGTTATATGCACTGGTTCGAGCCCTGGAGACTTGGCAACACTATCTTTGGCCAAAAGAGTTCGTGATCCACACTTATCATGAATCCTTGAAGTACTTGAAGGGGAAACACAAGCTGAACAAAAGGCGTGCTCGTTGGGTGGAGTTCATTGAAACATTTCCATATGTCATCCACTACAAGCAAGGCAAAGAGAATGTCGTTGCTGATGCACTTTCTAGAAGGTATGCTCTTATCTCTACTCTTAGTTCTAGACTGCTTGGTTTTGAGCACATTAAGGAATTATATGCTACTGATCAAGATTTTTGTGAGGAGTATGTGCATTGTGAGAAGAGTGGGCATGGTAAATTTTATAAACATGAAGGATTCTTGTTTAGGGAGAGTAAACTATGCATTCCAATTTGTTCTTTAAGAGAATTACTATTGAGGGAGTCTCATGGAGTAAGTTTAATGGGACATTTTGGAGTAGCTAAAACCTTAGGGGTATTGCAGGAACACTTTTATTGGCCTCACATGAAACGACATGTTGAGAGGATTTGTGAGCGATGTGTCACGTGTAAGCAAGAAAAATCTAGAGTCTAACCTCAAGGGCTTTATACCCCACTTCCCATTCCTCATGAGCCTTAGGTAGATATTTCCATGGATTTTGTGTTAGGATTACCCAGGTCTAGACATGGTCGAGATTCTATTTTTGTAGTTGTGGATAGATTCTCTAAGATGACACATTTCATTCCTTGTCACAAAATAGATGATGCTTGCAATATTGCTAATTTGTTCTTTAGGGAAGTTGTGAGATTACATGGTATGCCTAAACACAATCGTATCGGATAGAGATGCTAAGTTCTTAAGCTACTTCTGGAAGACCTTGTGGGCTAAGTTAGGAACTAAGTTATTGTTTTCTACTACTTGTCATCCACAGACTGATGGTCAAACTGAGGTAGTAAATCGAACTTTATCTACTTTGTTGAGGGCTGTCATTAAGAAGAACATTAAAAGTTGGGAGGATTGTTTGTCGCATGTTGAATTTGCTTATAATCGTACAATGCATTCTGCTACTAAGTTTACTCCTTTTGAAATTGTGTATGGTTTTAATCCACTAACTCCTTTAGATTTATCACCTTTGCCTATTTCTGAGTATGTTAATCTAGATAGCAAGAAGAAAGCAGAATTTGTTAAACAGATCCATGAGAAGGCAAGGCTAAACATTGAGCGAAGAACAGAGCAATATGTGAAACAAGCCAACAAGGGTCGTCGACAAGCTGTCTTTGAACCTGGAGACTCGGTTTGGGTTCACATGCACAAAGAGTGGTTTCCTGTGCAGCGTCGATCTAAACTACTTCCTAGAGGCGATGGACCATTTCAAATCCTTAAGCGCATCAATGATAATGCATATAAGATAGATTTACCCAGTGAGTATCAAGTAAGTGCTACATTTAATGTTACTGATTTGAGTCCTTTTGATGTAGGCGATAATTTGAGGAGAAATCCTTTTCAAAAGGAGGGGAATGATGAGAGCCCTGATGGGAGCCAAGCCAGAAGAGGGAATGTGGATCCTCTTGAAGTGCCACCTGGACCAATCACAAGAAATCGAGCGAAATGATTCAAGGAAGCACTTAACGGGTTGATAACGGATGTCCATGAAGTCGAAAAGGATTGGAGCAATCATGAAGTTGGAAAGGATTGAAACAACCATAGGAAGGCTCTTGCTCTTGTACAAATCATACCGCATACGGGGTGAAGAGGGCGTATCTTTACAAGGCACGGCCGTGTAGGAGTCTAGAGGTTATACAGAACCATACACGGTCATATACACGGTTCAAACGCACGGCCGTGTATGGTGTCAAGAATTTCCACAGAAAGATACACGACTAGAAGTACACGGTCGTGTATATTGTCAAGAAGTTCCACAAAATTATACACTGCCAAAGTACACGGCCGTGTATCTCCCCGACGCCGGCCTTCATGTCTTGTTTTGTCATTTTTATGCACTTATTGAAGTGATGTCATTTCGAGCCTTTATTGTTACGAATTGTAAACCCTAATATAAAGCTCCTAGGGTTTAGAACATTTAGAATATAGAATATACAACATTGAAAGTTTGAAAACACTTTCGAGAGAATTCCTCTCTTGGTTCTTTAAAGAACTAATATAGAACTTATCGGATTTTATTTCCGTGGCGTTCATCCCGACTTATCAATCGGTCTTTCATCCCGATTATGGCATCTTCATATTATACCAAGGTTCTTGTCTCGCTTATAAACAACGAGTCGTGGTTTCCACTTGAGTGTTTTGGGCATCTTAGGTAGTGAATTCCAAACGTATTGGTATTGGGTTTCGTCACACGTTGGCATGGTTCGTATCAGTTAGGAATCTAATCAAACCGATTTCGTATCAAAAAGACCTAACATTTCATGTTTTTATCCCTTTGGTACCAAGTGTTATGTGCTTTATAATGGCAAGACCAACTTAGTAAGTTTGATTTTAAATCCAATGAAGCTATTTTTTTTTTTGGTTATTTTTTTACTAGTAAGGGTTATTGAGTTTATAATAAGAGAACTTTAGTTGTAGAAGAATCTATCCATGTTGTATTTGATGATGCTTTGCCATGTAAAGATGCAAATGATGATGTTGGTGGTGTATGTGCTCAACTTGATAAGTTTAATCTTGATAAAAATCAACTAAATGCTCTTGAAAGGGAAACCTCTAGGGATGATATCAATTAATCTAATATGGAGATTTGCTAGAAATCATCCTAAGGATCTAACAATTGGAGAACCATCCAGTGGGCTGCTAACTAGAGCTTCTCTTAAAAGCATGAGTATAGTATTTCTATCCCAAATTGAGCCTAAAAATATTGATTAAGCCTTAAAATAAGAATTTTGGATACAAGCTATGTAAGAAGAGCTTAATCAATTCACAAGAAATGAAGTTTAGGATCTAGTGTTTAGGCTTAATGATAGACTAGTAATTGGAATTAAATGGGTATATAGAAACAATTTAGATGAAATTGAAATAGTAAATAGAAACAAGGCATGCTTGGTTGCTAAAGGTTACAATCAAGAAGAAGGAATTGATTTTGATGAGAACTTTGCCTTGGTTGCTAGGTTAGAAGCCATGCTTTTTTACATTTGCTGCTTTAAGGCTTCCAACTTTTTAAAAAAGATGTCAAAAGTGCATTCTTGAATGGCTTCATTAGAGAAGAAGTCTATGTTGAGAAACTACTCGATTTTAAAAATAATGAATTCCTCAATTATGTCTTTAAGCTTAATAAAGCACTCTATGGACTTAAACAAGCTCCAAGAGCTTGAGATGGAAGGTTAAGCAACTTCTTAATAAACAATGGCTTTTCTATAGGCGAACTTAATACAACATTGTTTACTAGGAATAACAAGTTAAATATATTGATTGTTCAAATCTAGGTAGATGACATTATGTTTGGTGCTACTGACATGAGCATAGTTGATGAGTTAGTAAAATGCATGAAGAAAGAATTTGAAATGAGTATAGTAGGGGAACTCAATAATTTCTTAGGTCTACAAGTAAAGTAAACCAATCAATGAACTTTTATCAATAAAACTAAGTACACTAGAGAGCTCCTAAAATGGTTTAAAATTGAAAATTGTAAGGCTATATTCACCCTTATAGAAGTTAGACAAAGTTGAACATGGCAAACTCATGTGTGAAAAACTATAAAGTGGCATGATAGGTAGTTCATTGCATTTAAATGCTTTTAGACTTAATATCATGTTTGTTGTGTGTCTGTATGCATAATTTCAATCTTACCCTATAGAATCTCACTTAAGTATGGTGAAACATATCTTTAGGTACCTTGTAGGCACTATTGAAAAAGGTTTGTGGCATCTTACGTTTTCTTCTTTCGGTTTAGTAGGATGCTCTGATGCTAACTTTATCGATTGTAAATTCAATCGAAAAAGCACAAGTGGCACATGCCATTTTCTTGGCAACTTACTAGTGTCTTGACATTCAAAGAAACAAAATTTGGTAGCACCATCAACCATTGAGGTCGAATATGTGGCCATTGGTAGTTGTTGTGCTCAAATACTATTGATGAAATAAACTTGACATGATTATGATTTAAACTTTGAAAAGGTCCCAATTCAATGTAAAAACATAAGTGCAATTAATTTAACTAAAAATCTGATCCAACACTCTAGGATAGAGCATATAGAGATAAGGCATCACTTGATACGTGATCATGTTTAAAACAACAATATATGCTTAGAGTTTGTTGATAAAAGAAATCAAGTTGTCGATATTTTTACTAAACCTTTGAGTGAGGATCACTTTTATACTTTAAAAAGAGAATTGGGAATGATCATGTAAGATGAATACTAAGACTCAATGGACTAAGATAGTGATTTTAGTAATGATTAAGTTTTTCAATATATAAATCGACTTACAACATGATATTAGATGGTTACACATCTTTTGTGCTTATAAATATCTTCTTTAACGCTTTTATGCCATATTTGGTTCCAAAATGGACATTTTTAAGCTTGCTTAGAATCCATGCCATTACTATTGGTATGTTCTTGCATGCCTAATTAAAGTATTGAAACTTGTTGGTGTGAATAATTTAATGCTTTGATGTATTTTATGCATATTTGAACATTTTCATGCTAACTTAGGATCCTGTGTGAACAATTTTGTTATTAATTGATATTTGTGTCTAATGTGTATTTGTGCATGTTCAAATGTGTTATTAAAAGATGTTTAAGTAAATAGTTTGCCTCAATTTTGATTTTATGTAAACTTAACTTGCAAGACCCTTAACTAATGTGAACTACTAGGCTTAAGTTAAATCCAAACATGCTTTAAAGGAACTAAAGTAGTTATTAATCAAATGTACACCAATCTCTATTGTTCATCACTATTGACTAAAGCAGTTATTAATCATTGTTTGATTTAATAAGAGTTTTGATAATGTTGAATGTTGGATGGCATTGAAAAGGGAGAGGTATATATGTTTTTTTCTATGGTGGACAAATCTCCAAACTACTATCAAGCTAGTAGCCATTCTACTAGCAGGATGGTAGTGCTAGCAAAAGATAGGATTTACTAACCATAAGCAGGACAATACTAATTTTACCGTCAAGCTAATAGTCAACACCCATTTACAAGCATTCTATTTGATTTTTGACCCATATGATTAAGTTGGTACAATCCATATCGTCTTGCGGATAGGGTATAGAATAGCTATTTACTCTCTTCTCTCTCGCTCTCTCTTTCCATTACTTCCTTTTGCATTCGCATTGTTTTGCCCCCCTTCCACTCTCTCTTTCACCTCTCTCTCTCCTCTCTCCAAAACTCACTCAATCTCTCTTGTGTTCTTTACGAAACACATATTCTCTACACCTTAATCCACTTTCCCTCACCTATTCTTCCTACATTCCTCTTTCACCTTTTCTCATCAAACCTTTACTCTAAATACTTACCTTATTTACCTTCTACTTAACAAAATTCTTGAACCAATGGCTCTAAGAACTTAGTTTGGATTAGCTCCCCCATGTTGCCTACCTTTCAAATGACGTCTCTTTCTCATTGAAGCACATGCACAAGGTATGATCTTTTCAAATATCTTGAAATAGATACAAGGTAGGAAATATGATAAGGACATGCTAAATTCTTTTGGAATTTCTTGTGCACCTGATGTTGTGAGTAATAATGAGTTAGAGACCATGGATTTCTCCACTGAAGTAAATGGTGACATTGTGAAATATTTTTATTGTAATTCAACTAATTAAGTGGATGATAAGGGAAATCTTTGTGTTGGAATGGATCTTGGCGATCATGTGCATTCTAAGATTTATAGCTATGTTTATGTTCAAAGTATAGTGATCACTACTAGGGATATATGTGATTTGTTAGGTGTGCAAATCAAGGGATATATGGTTATAAATGATTTTGATGGTCTCACTTACTATGAAAAACTTTTTAGAGTTAGAGAGGTTGGACAATTTTGGTGTCACAAGGACAATTTAACTACTTCTAGGTTGTGTTTTAAATAACGCATCCTACACTACATTATTATTTATAATTATGCACCTTAGAAAGGGCAACTAGCAAATGTTACTCATCAAGATTTATGGCTTATGGTTTAAATCTTGAGAAACAATAGATTCATTATTTTGATCTCATCTTTACTTGTTTTAAAAAGGTGACCAATAGTCCAATATAAGCCTTCTTACACTTGTGTTGCACTATCACCTTTTTGTTGAAGCATAAAGGAATAGAATTTGATTCTCCTTCTCAAGAAGCAATAATTAAGCACTTTGTTATGAAGGACATAACCTAACGTGTATGGAAAAAGGAAGGTTAAAGATGGGTAAGAAAAACACCCCTAGCTCCTTTACATGGTGTTGGAAATATAGTTGAGGATTAGAGTTTTGATGATGAGGAGCATGCTTAGGAAGTGTTGAGTGATGCTGGAGATGCTCCCAGTGCTATAGGTGATGCCTATCCATCTACATTACTTAAGACCAGTTTTGGGCTCATGAGGAGTAGCTCTTTGCCCATCAGCAGGAGTTTAAGGATCTTCCTAATTAGGTTCTATCTTTCTAGCATGGGAGTAGTGTCATTTTTTATGCCCTTTTTTACTATTATTACCTTCCTTATCCTTATCCTCCTCCTGTCCCCTTAGATGATGTCATAGATTCTTAGTATTTCTAACTATATGACTATATGTATTTCTATATTTGGACCAGGCCTTTAGCCTTTTATATGGTATGTTGATTTTTTATGGACTTAGCCACTTATGGCCTATTGATCTATGATGCAACAATGTAATTATATGTTATCTCTTAATTGTGTTATTGAAGAATTTTTTTTAAAAAATTTTTATGATGATAATGACTTAGTATATTCTTGCTCATTTTGGCTTGTTTTTTAATGAATAATTTTGATGGGATGCTTTACTCTTCTTGTGAATTCCTCGTTACTTTGTATTCAAGGGGCATTGTCTTAGCCTAAGCCAAGACTTTGTCTATTGTTTTTACTCACTTCTCCTTTCCCTTCACCACCTAGCATTTTACTTGTTAATTTATTTTTTTGATGAGGCAAAATGGGGAGAAGAAGTGAATCTCATAATGCTTTGGTTGTAATGTTAAGTTGTTGTAATGTTAAGTTTGGTTAATAAAATAAACTCCCCATACTTCTTAAAACTTAGTTACAAATTTTTAAAATTTTCCCTTTAGTTAAGCACCGATTCTATGGACCTAATCTTGATAAATTTCTTTTTAAATTGGATGCTTAATTGAGGGGGAGTTAATTTGCAAAATTTTGTCCTCATCAAAAAGGGGCAAATTGTTGAACCAAAATTTACATACAATTTTTATGAGATGCAACTTGGATTAACTTGGGTTTATTAAACAAAAATTGAACTTAATTTTAGCTTAATAAACCCAAGTTAAGCCTAAATGATGTAATAATCTTAGTTAAGTGAAAATACAAGTGTGTAAGTGGAAGTGTTTGTGTTATGTTTCTCTAAAATGTAGGTTACTAATCAAGATAAGTTGATAGGTCAATAGTATAGTAACTTAAATTAGTGTTTTGAATTAGATTATTGCTTACCATATTGTCAATAATCAAGGTAGCGGTTGGTCAATTCATGAGAAAAAATCTGACACTTCTATTCTCTAAGCCATCCTGTTGGTGAGTTAAAGCTCCCTTTCTATTTCATCTCATAATTGGAGAGGCATTGGAGGTTGACTTTTTGTAGGTTGATTGAAGGAAAATTTCAAGAAAGCAAGATAAGTGCAAAAAGTTAACTAAAGGCAAAGGAGAGAGAGAGGGATGAAGGGGGAATTTCATTCATTGGCTAAGGTGCGGAGCGGCAAACTTAGCCATGCACAACAGTCTTCAATAGCAAGCAGGTCTTTCAAAATCTCTATCTTTTCTCTCTTGGTGTTGAAGCCAGTGTTAAAACTTCTCTACCGTCTTGTCTATGATAGAGGAGTAGTCCTACCATAGAAGAAAAAATCTAGCCATTGGAGCATTTAATGCACTATAATGAGAAGAAAATTTAATGAAGGTATAAATACTCTAACAATCCCAAAAAGAGAACAATTCTTTTGAAAAAAAAAAAAAAGAGTTGCAATATTCCTCTTAATTTCTTGCAAATTACTCTTTTTGTCACCTGTACTTTATAATTGCAAATTATTTAAGAAAGATTATAGTAGTGTGAGCTTGCATTTGCAAACTAGGAAAGAGTGTGAACACTATACTTGTACATTCAAGTGTGTGATATCTCATGAGAAACTTATGCGTAGCCTTTGGAGCAATTGTGTTTGAAATCAATAAAGTGTGTGAATCTTTAATTAGAGGTGATTGAGTACCGTGGAGAGTAGAGGGTAGTTTGAATTTCACGTTAAATCCAAGCTCAATTCTTCCCTAGTTGACTATCTATGTTTTTTTGGGTTACTGTGTATTAGGCTTTTATCTTTCAGGTGTTCGTTGTATGGTGTATTTGAAGCAGTTTTCTTTGGGATCCAAGGTGACGCTAGTTGGAGAGCACCAAAGTTTAGTTCCAATTATACTTCCTATTTAGTTAATATTGGACTTTATTTGTTAATGTAGATGGACTTTATAAACTTTAAATATTTTGGACATTTATGAACTGTAATGTTATTTTTGCACTTTTAAAAAAAAAATTCATGAATTAAAAATTTATAAATGTTTTCTAAAATTAAAAAATTGATAGTTTCATTAATAAGCAGTTTAGAGGTTTAGTAGTCTTACTTGTTTTACTTAATTGAAACATTTAGTGAACTATTGATGCCTTTTAGGTTTTGGGGCGTCACACTTTGAGCATCTAGTTTCATAAGGTTTCATAAGTTAGAGATAGACAAAGGGATCATAATGCATTTTAACTTGAGACCGACAATGTTCTTCACTTATTAAGCTAGTAAGTCTACTCTTACAAAGATCATTATAGTCTATTGGCATAGATTGGTGATCTTCTAATGGAATGGATCAAATTTGAATCCTTTGTGTTCTATTGTTTGAAAAAAAAAATGCTTTTCTCTCTAGATTTCCTTAGTGTTTTAAACTAGTTGGTATTGAGTTTTTAAGTGGTACCACGCACCATAACGTAGCTAAAGTACTATTTGGATTAATGGAACTAATTAGTTATATGTGGGTTGTGTATTTTGTTGTTTTTTTTATATATATTTTTTATTTTTTTTTGGGTATAGGTGTTTTGTTGTTGTTCATGCTATTGGTAGCTTAGGCCAATTATAATCCAAATGGTTCTTAAAACCTTAGTGTGCTTGTTTGAGAGAAAATATCTATGAAAATCTATAGTTAAACTGAATATATATAATCGGCAACATTAGAAAGAGTTCGTCTTATAATGGTGTGAACAGACTGGAAATGCACACGGCTACTTTTTATTATGAAATACTTATACAGAAAGAGTAACGATCGATTACATGGATATTCAACTAAGCTTTTGGTTCAAGAAAATCTCTCCTATCCCAAGTGAGGACGTAAACGAGTAAAAATTCCAAAACTCTTATTTGAAGTTATAATGTTAAATTACCAAGCTCGTTCAGTCTAATTTATGAAATTTTGTTTGCCAAAACTATATTAGATTACTTAGATGTTCTTTATTAATAGTTTGAACATTATTTCACCATCTTAGAGAAATGATATGGCAAATAATTATTGGTTGAAAAGAACAAATATAAATGATTAGACATGAGGTAATAAATTTGACAAATAAAAATTCAACTAAATATCTACAAACTTCACTCTTTAAATATAAAATTAAAAAAAAAAAGTTCAAATAGTAATTTTAACATTGTTCTTATTTCTATAGTTATTAAAAGTTTGTCACAAAGTTGATCGTACCCCTAGCCTTAGGTCATGATATATACTTTAGAAACTTTTTTTTTTTTTTTTTTTTGCAAATGCTTGATATGATAAATATATAATATGTTTTAATACACACATATATGTATGTATCTAACATACATAATATTTCATTATATTGTCTATGATTAAATGTATATTTATTTATTCGATATATCTTTAGTTTTTGTTTCTATGTGACACATCAATAGCTAATTTCACACATACGTGCCTTTCTTCCATAGCGTAAACCAATTTTTTGTATCTTAGATTTAATTGGATTCAAATTTTTTAAAAAAATATTTAAGAGTTGAATTCTAGCTATTAGATTCTACACACCTAATTTTGAATCATCTTTACTAGCCATTTTTTTTTAAATGAATTTCAATTCTTCTCTTTCTTTTTTTCTTCATTATATGACAGGTATACAACCTACGCGAATGAATTTGGGAGGCCAAATCATTCTATCACTATATGAGTAATTTCAAAGTTCATGCAAGGGAGGCCAAATCATTTTATCACTATATGAGTAATTTCAAAGTTCAAGCAATTTTTTATTTCCAACATATTTCTATTTTTATTAAAACAAATTAAAAGTGAAATAACATAAAAGTTAATTTTTTTTCTTTTAATTCATTTTACTTATTATATATATTTATTTTATTTATTAGATCTTATCCAATCTCTTTTTTATTCTATTTCTTTATTTAATTTTCTTATTTGTTATGTCCTATTTTATTTAATTTTTAATCCTAATTACTAATTAAATTTTTTCTATTCTGATTTGTTTTATATTCTATATTTATTGATTATTATACTGAATTTATTGTTTATTGGAGGTGGATATTATATGATAATATAATTAATTAAATTATATTGAAATTTGATTTCTAAGTTCATTTTAGGAAACAGATTTTTAGATCTCTTTCCTTTTTCTTTTTCTTTTTTTTTACAATTCCATAAATATTGAAGTCTTTCTGTCCTAAAATATATATATATATATATATATATATATATATTGATGTTCCCCAAGTAGATTATCTTGAGTCACGGATACATTACCTCAGCTTGGGATAAACTAAAAAAAGAACTATTTTGATAATCAGCCAATGTTGCAAATACAATAGCTTGAATACCACTTGAAAATATAATTTCATCTTTAAAGCTTAAATGGAATTGCAATTTTTTTTCTCTTGAAAATCTAAAAATCGAAACACTACTGAAAGGTCGAGTTGTAATTTTAAAGAATATCGATTCCACTTTTTAACAAGGACAATCCAAGTTGAAAATATAATTTCGGGTTGATTGTAGTACGTGAAACTCTTTTCATCATGTCAGTGTCTCCCTAGTCCCAGACTCGCATTAGTATTGAGTCCAATTTGGCCTTTCAGGCAGGCTCAGATATCAAGACAATTTTAAAAAGACAGCAATACCCACTTGACAGACGGTGGGCGTTGTTCGACGTCATAAAGGACAGGAATAAGGCTTGACTGTGGGTGTGGACCACACCGATTCACTGTGCCAGGACAATCTTGTGGCCCAAGGCCATAATGTCGAGACCGGAACGCTGCATGTAGTTCGTGGCCTTAAAATGAGAGACTGATTAGTCGGCAGTGTCCCCATGTGGTACAAGGGGCACAGTCTAGATTTGCAAAATATTCCATTTTCTTTTGTCTTTTTCCGTACTAAAGACTCGCGAGGTTAGTACATACCCATGAATACACATTAGGAAAAATCAATGAAAATTAAATAAAAAAATATTATAATAGTCAATGAAAATTAAATTTAAAAATATTTGAATAGGATCTTGATAGCTCAATATTTTGAAAAAAAGAAAAAAGAATTCAGTAAAGTAAACAAAAATATTCTATTCAAGATGATAAAATCTCCTAAAAACAACGAGAGAAGAGAGTCTTTTAGAAATTGATTATGAATGAACGGACACATTTGATTTTTACATGAAACTATTTATCATATTCCTATAACCACAAATCCTACTAATTATTTGCACATTTCATAACATTTCCTCCCTCCCTCAACACAAAACTTGACCTCAAGGTTTAGAGTAATAAGAAAACAAAACAAAACAAAACTATAACTATGTAATGTAATTGAACAAAATCAAATACTCATCTTTTTTGTAAATTCGATTAAATGTTACTTTCTTAAATTGCCAAACTTCAAGTCCATTAGAAGTGACATCCAGTTCGTGAGCTTTCTCAAAAGCATAAAATCAACCCTAATGATGGCATGTTCCAATATGGTCTACCTGTATGGTAGAATAGAATGAGTGGGTATTAATGTCTTTCTTGGAATCTTGTTGTGTCTCCAAATGTAAATGTGGTTATCCACTAGAAATAATGAATTTTGTTGATTGTAACATGATACTGGTTAATTTTTTATTACTTTCTAGAAAACAATTTATTGTAACATCATGTTTATTATCTATCTTTGACATTTGTTGATAATGCACTTCCATAGCTATGATTTCTTAAACATTTTACATATCAAGACCTTGCACGTTGCCCTTCATATTTTCAATCTCATTTTCCACAAGTTGAACTGTTTTCCAAAAAATTTCTTCATTCATAGCCTTTATAGTTGGTATGGCATTTTCTTCTTTTTGTTCATTAATTGCTATTCTTCTTTATAACCGAAAATTGCTTCTTATAAACATTTATGACTTGTTTTTCTTCAAAATCTCATAAGCCTTCTTGCATTCAATCTAACTTTTCCACCACTTGCCCACACAATTGACATAATGTAACACGTGAGATTAAATAAATTTTTTATCACAAACTATAGATACTATGAATATTCGGTGTACGGCCTTCAAATATTAATTGATTCTATAAATTCTTAGATATTTGGCATCCAAATTCGATAGTTTTATAAATTGAGAATTTGGGAGAAGAAAATAGAGCAAAGGTGGCTCAAAATTTTGATAATATTCAATAATTTTCTATTTAATGCCCTAGGGCTTACAAATAATAGCAAGCATAAAGTTGCCAAAAATAGAATATAAGAATTTTTCAAAAATGGAAATGCTTAAAATTTGCGAAAAATAGAAATGCCTAAAACTTAAGGATATGTAGAAAATTAGTAGACAAATGCAATGCCACAAACAATTCTCAAAACAAAAGTTTCTATAAAAAGTTATAAGTAATATAAAAGTTACAAAAATTAGCAAATTCGACTGTTTAAAGGATTAAACAATAGAATTTGCCCAAAAAATGGCATAGCTTAGTACCAAAGGTACTAACTTATTTGAGTTAGCTCGCTTCCTTTGAAATAATGTCAAAAAAATCAAGAAATCACAACCAATCCAATTTTGTCCCATTTCTCCATATAACTGTTTGCTAATACCTCCACCTCATCAACAATTCTTTCAATCACATCCACCTAAGATCTTACTAGTTGATCATGCCTAAAATTCAAGAATGAAATCTAATGACTAAAAATAAATTTTTGATAGTGAAAGAGTGAAACAAATGATATCGAGTCAACAAGAGTGTATCACTAATTTTCTAACTAATTATACTAATTTTAGGTAGTTACTTTGCTTAAATCATGGCATATATTAACCCAAGTCTTTCTGCAATTCATTACTTCCTTTCCTTTTTATTTTAATTACCATATAAAGTTTTCAGAATATACAAGTTCGAAGAAAGTCTAATTTACACAAGTAAACACTAGAATATAGATTTCTAGTCTTTTACTGGTAAAAGTCATTCCTAAGAAACAATTTTTCTCCCTAGTTTTTATGAATGCTTAGATTGATTTTTGGTTAAGGTTGTTCATTAAACTGAATTGAACTGAACTGCACCAAACCATAAAATGTGGTTTTTTAATTAATATTTTGGTTCAGTTTATGGTTCAATTCGAAGAAGGTTAAATTGAATTGAATCGCTTCATATTAAAAAATATAAGTTATGGGACATTTTTCAATTTAAAATTTTATTAAAATGTTTATCTAACCTTATTTTCCCTTTCCTTTTTGTCAACTCTTATTATACTTTTAATATCCATAGTCCACTCCTTTTCCTTCATCTTTGGTTCTCATTTCTCAAGTAAATAAATGTGTCTTTACTATTACTTAAAATATAATGTTATCATGATAAAAATGTTATATAGCATAAATTCTTGCATAATATTTTTCAATTTGAACACTACCATCTTGTTAAAAACTTCAATAGTTATTAGTATTATCAACTATAATAAGGTATTTTCAAAAGTGGTTTGGTTAGAACCCCAAACTATTAAAAGTGTTTCGATTCATTAAGGGTTTGAATCAAATTGTTTCAAATGCTATTTGGTTTGGTTTAACCCCTCAATTGAACCAAATCGAACCATGAACACTCCTAATTTTAAGATTGCTTTTTGGCTTGATTATGTGAAAACCACTAATCCATATTTGTTCTTGATGAGGATTATGTTGTATAAAGATTTAGAAAGTTGAAATTGTAAGAAGGGAAATTAAAATTGAGTTTGGCATGCTATGTTAGTATTGGTTTGAGTTGAGCGATTTACTTTTTCCCCATCCATGATCTTTTGTTGGAATGAGATGTGAAAGGGGACCTAAAATCTATTTATAGAACATTAATAGGGTTTAGACTTCCCCATCTTTTGGTTTGTATTTACTACCATTATATTCCCACATTAATTTTACTTTCTAATCTATTATCTAATAAATCAATTTCCATGTATAACTTAAATTAAGTTCACAAATTTATGAATGTCTATTTATTAGGTGTTTCAAAGATTATAGGATATCAAAGACCTAATTATTTATAACAAACATAGATTTAAACATAGTAAATTTAACAAGTAAAAATTTGATTGATTATAAAGTTTAACAGCTCTAACCTTTGGTGTTAAAGTCGAGAAGAAAAAGTTTAATTGTGTATGACATTTACTACCTTCAAAGATCAGGTATAAAATCATAAAATGCCTTAAGTACAGCACTCTATTTAACATTATCCCATAGAAATATGCGAAAACTCAAAAACAACTAATAACTAAACAAATAAACATCTATTAGGAGTCTTAAGATAATTCTCAAAGGTTTACATCAATTAACACAACATGGAAATTGCCTCAAAACATTTTATCTAGAAAACCAAAGTACTAATTCTATGAACTAAGACTTTAACTTCCAAAAGGATTAGGCTATTCCTCTAAATCTAAATTGCACTAACTAAACCCATATACTTGGTATAGGTCATCTCTTATCTCTATATAGATCAACAAAAATTTATCACATGATAATACAAAAGTTTAAATAGGTAAACTATGAAACTTGTTATGTAACTACTGCATAATACAAAAAATATATCATACATACACAAGCCTAGAATTACCAAATGCAATACATAAGTTGTATTTAATAGACATGGTATACAATTGAATCTTAGTGCCTTAAGATTTGAAGTAAGTTGGACTTTAATAGACAAACATATGTATCAAATAATCTTTTGCATAGGCTCAACGAATCCTAAGGTCGATAGCTTCAATGCAATTTCGTGTCAATCTAATTTTACTAGTGATATTAGATACTAAACTATTACTCAATTGTAATCCCCCATAAATGTGTCCTATATCACTGGTAAGGCGATCATTATGCTTTCTCTCTAGGAACTCAACTTGTATCATAGTAGTCAATAAGTCAATGATTCAACTAATCACATGTAGTGGTTTACTGCTTAAAACTAACAACTAATTCATTTCGAATAATCAACCCTATAGTAGGATGCTAGCACCTACTCTATAACTAGCTTAATGATAGTAAGTGGGGTTTTAAGCAAACGCCATTGGAAGCTCCAAACACCAAATTTGTAGAGGATTGAAGTGGGCAAGGTCTTCCAAAGTAGACCACCTTGATTGGCCTAAGGGTGGTCAACTAGGCGATGTGCAACCAGTATAAAAACCGATTCTTTGGATAGTTAATTTTATTAAGTTGTTAATTTATGTTATTTTATAGGAGTTTCCTTTTATGTTACTCATTAGGGCCTTAAGTCATTGCCTATATAAATAGGCCTTTACTTTTTGTTGATTACTTTGGTTGCCTTAATGTAGTCTTGGGCAGATCAAACCCTTAAATTGATGTAATCTAACTTATAAGATAAACAAACATAAGTTATCAGGGCACTATAGGTGTTTATAGTGCTTAGATTCTAGCGCTTAAGTTAAAAGAGCAATGTAAGGATAGGGCAACGAAAGTGTATGGAGAGTATTAGTTGATTTACCTTGATGTAGAGACCTACTTTTATAGTGTTATGAGGACATTCTATTTTAAGAAAGTAGATCTTTTTGAAGATGCCCTAGTTATAATAGAAAATATCCACTTAGAGCGTGTTCTTTAAAGGACTTAGATTACTTTCTTAATTTGTGTCGACTGGTATAAACACTTTCTTATTTTGTGCTTATGCTGAAATAAGATGGGTTGTGTGCCCTTAAGCCAATTTAAGCATATAAAACTTACCTCCCCATTGTCATTAGTGTTGTAGAACTAATCAAAGTAGAGGTGACATTTCATTTCTTTACTAAAATGATGGTCTAGATATGTTAGCTAAGCTTATCCTTGGTCGAAAGGTGTTAATCTGCTAGGTTGCATTTGTAACATATTACCTTGTTTAGGCTAAGTGAAGGTAAAAAGCCATAGATCTAATTAGAACTATCTTGTTGAGCCTATTAAGTCATCGCAGATGGGTTCCTAGCCCTAAGGACTAACTTTAAGCCCTATTAAAGGTGAAAAGGCTTGCTAGGCACACATTCGTCTTTTCAACTATCAATTTCTAATCTTGTTAGTGTGTGCAAATCCATGCATTTAATGCAACAAGACACGTTATAAGATAAGGTTCGGATATTTGTAGAGGTGAAATGATCTCAACCCTTTGTTTTAGAAGCATGACATGTAGCATAATCTTGCGATCTTGAAAAATGCACACATCCTTTGTAACTACCTATATAAGGCACTAAACCATCATTTTTTACACCTTTTCACATCCTTTGTATTCAAAGTCCCCTTTTACTCTCTAAAAAATTCTTGGATTTGCTTTCATCTATTTGCATCAATTCTTCATCCTTCTAATTTCTTAAACAAATCAAGGCTTTAAGTATGTCGGGCTCTTCTTCCTTTTATACCCTCTTAGATTTTTTCTGAAAGGTCTCTTTTGTTGAGCCATATTTATGCTAATGATGGGGAAGATCGAAGACCGATTTACCCTACCTGTGACTAACCTTCTTCATCGAGGTTAGGACTTGATGGGGGTAAAGAGTGTTGCTTGTAAGGTTGATGCAGATGCGGTTGCGTTATACTATGTGCCTCTGCTTGAAGGTTGGGTTGTCTAACTTACATGCAAGAACAAATGTGTTTCTTTAATGCAAAATAACCAGTTTTACATATATTAAAGGTTTTTAGAGTTCCGGTTATAACCACCCTTTAGTGATTTTTTAAAGAAATTCTTCAATTACCATGCTAACTTGTGCTAAATGCATATACTTTATTAGTAACATTTGAGAGCATTTGTGAATCAAATGGTATTAAACCAACTCCTCAGCTATTCCGCTTCTTTTGCGAAGTAAGTTGATCTAGGTCATCTTAGGGCAAGTTCTATCTATCTAGCCACCTTAAGGTGAAGTTAATGGACGAGTTAGTATCCTTAGTGCACAATTGGAAGGAAAAGTTCATGGTTGTTAAGACCCTTGAGGTGCCAGACTTCTAGGTTCACTAGGTGAACCTAATATGGATTAAGCCCATCAAATTGATAGCTTTCGACAAGCGTCATCCTAAGATCCTCTTGCAAGTTCTCAAGGAGAATAGAAGACCCTTTGATGCCCTAAGCGTAATGCAAACATTTCGAGGAATCAATAGAGAATCACTAGAAGGATTAAATGTTAAGGTTAGTCACCAAAGGTATGTTAGAGGGGGTCAAAGTGAGGTTGCTTCAAGGTGAAGGTAAGGGTTGATGTCTGAGATGGGATTGGCTTAAGAGAAAGCATGTTGGTTGCAACTTAGAGACTTATCTTCCATTGTAGAGTTTTTCCTAGTAAAGGGTTCTACTTAGTTTTGCTAACTTTCCTTTTTTTTTTTTTTTTGGCTGAAATGGCCTTGATCTAACTAGTGAGGCTTTTTAATCTCACCATTTATTAAGCCGACCATGGTAAGAAGGAAGCCTAAAGAGCAAAGAAAGGTGAGTTGGTAGGTCCTCCTACTAAGAAGGCTTCCATAGATAGGATCATAGTTAAGGGTCCAAAGCTCCTCCCTCCCTTCCCTTCATATCTGAACTTGCCCCTATAGCTACTATAGGGAAGGGAAAATCATTGGCTAGGGATTCAAGGCGTCTCAAAAAGCTTCAAATCGAAGCAGAGTGCATGGTTCAAAGTGTAGCCATACTGAGAAGGTAATTGCCATCCCGTATAATATTTAGACAAGGCCTATAGTTTCTGGCCCAAATTGTCCCATTGTGATGGAGAGTCGGTAGAAGTAGTGCCATGACAACCAATCGGGGTAAGAGGAGCGTAGGGGGAGCCATGACCCTTTGAGGACTGCAAACTCCACCTCTTCCCGAGTTCCACTACTAGTGGTGACTTGAGCTACAAAGGGGGGACTAGTTCAAGCTAACCTCTTCGAGGGGATCCTTAGTCCTTAGAAAAGGGGGAAGGTGGAGAACCTTGCAATAAGGATGTTGGCAGTAGATCTATGCAAGTTTTTCTCTACTCATCTCATTGAGATAAGTAATCTTTGATCCTCTTCACTATTTTAGTTTGTCTTTTCTCTTCTTTTTTAGTTGTTCTCATCATAAGTTGTATTTTGTAGATTGTGAAGGTGACTTACGGGGTTCTCTATGCTTGTACTAAAGGTGAAAAGTAAGTATGAAAATGAACAGTTGAATGTTCTTTTTTACTTTAAGTTGTTTAATTGCCAAATAGGCATAACAACACTCAATTTTAGAGGTAGATGGCAATGGAAGTGTAGTTTAAGGAGGCTTAAAAGGAGCTTCAAGTTGCAAAGGAAAACCATCACTATAATGTTATTAAAGTTGAGGAGAGAGTGTAGAGAAATGGTTTTGGACTAATAAAGGTGTAGTAAGAGCTTTAAGGGGTAGTCGGCCAAATCAATGCCTTATTTAAGGAGATTTTAGGCTATTGGTAGTAGGAAACTTACCTCACAACTTCATAGGAATCAAAATCCGACAAGACCTATCATTAGGGCATGAGCCAAAGGATTTCAAATTTTGGCGATGATGGCCCATTTGCGCAAATCGACCTCGAAATTATTTGTTTACTAACCTCTTTTCTATTACTCATGTATTTTATATTCCAACAGGCACACTTATCAGGCTTTACAGGGCGATGGGCAAACTCACTAAGACTCAGCTTATGCGTTATCCATGAACCGACCTAAACCGGGGATGAGCTAGATCAACGAATCCTATTGAAGAACTAGCATGTTGAAGACTATTTTCACTTGTAATTTATTTATTTGAATAATTTATGTTGTAAGTTTTTTGGGACACTTTTATTTGGTTGTAATAGGTGCTTTTAGGACTGGCTACCCTAAAGTGGCATAGTTGTAATTTTGTAGACTTTTTAACCCTAAAGGAAGCAAATATAAATATTTGCTTAAGTAGGGTTTTGAGGGAGCTTTTGAAATTTGCAGCAAATACACTTTTCGTGTGAGGGTTAGGGTTCATCTTAAATCCATTAGCTCTTATCAATTTCAATAAAAAAAAATTAAATTGTGGCAAGTGGCATCAAAGAGAATTGTGAATAATATCAATTCCCTTTGTTGTGTTTTTCCTTTTCTTCACTAGTGAGTCATATCTAGGGTTGATTAGGATAGTTCTTGATCTGAATTTGATTTCATTTGTAACCTCTTTATAATGATATAAGATTGATTGGTTTTAGCACTTGTTATTACCATTAATTTTGCTTATATTGTATGGCATAGATTGGTTTTGATTGTGAGGAGGATCACGACTTTGTTTTTGTATGTTAATGATTTAGAATCTCTTAGAATTTAAGTTGATTTAGTGATTCAATTGAGGATTATCAACTTTGTGGTTTTATCTCCTTGAATTTTAGCATTCGAATCATCTTACCACAATTAGGGTTCACACAATTTTTATGCCCCTTTTGAACCAATTTTAAACTAGTCGCTTGAGAGTTTTTAATTGGTTCAATTACATGTGCTTAAACTCCCTTTTAAGCACATCATCTTTTGGTATCAGAGCTAAACATATTTGGTTCATTCAATCTTGATCATGTTGGTGTTGTGGAATTGGTTTAATAGTAGAATAAGTTCATGTAATTGGAAGCTAGTTTGATTGACTTTATATGATTGTCTTTCAAATTGATTTTGCATGTGCTTAAACTTGGTTTTAGGCACATCACAATTGAGACATGACAAGAGAAGGCAATTGCATTGGATTATAAGAGAGACCTAGATATGGCTTAGCAATGCCTAGACAAGTGCAATGCGGAAGAGGCCATTATGAAGAAGCAAGTTGAGGATCTTGAGAAGCTTGTTGTTGATCAGGATATATGGATCTGGAAGCTGGAGGAAAAGAGAGAATACTACTAGGGATTGGTATTTTGCAAAGATTCAAGACTTTGATGAGTATGCCAAGTGACTAGTCAAATTCATGGAGGGAGGCTAGAGGATCATGAAGTGCTAGATTTACAGCAAAGATCCTTTATATGATCCCTCTTAGTTAGGAGAAAAAAATGTACGTACTAAATACCCCTCTAGAGAAGCGTGAAGAGATGGAGAGGATGGTAGTGGAGTCTGAAGAAGAAGCAAATAATGAGGATATGCTTTCATTACTTAGGGTGATCGTAGTGGAGGATCCTCCTCTTCATCCTATGGATGTAGAAGAGATTCTACCTCTGCCCTCTCCCATGGTTCAGGCTAATGAGAAAATGCCTAGGCTCGCTTAGGAGCAAACTAAACCAACTTTGGCTCTGGTGGAGGACCCCGTAGTATAGACTTAGGATTTTTAATTTTTCTTTCATTTATACATTCTTGTATTATGGTTGATATACCAAGCTTAAGCCTTGTAAGGATTTATACTGAATGAAATGTGAGTTTTCTTAACATTACATAAGATTATATTTCCATTTATGCTTTTTGTATCTATTAAGTATTATCTAATTATTACTTGTTAAGTTGTTTTACTTTTGATTGGTTCTTTAATTTGTAATTTAATGTGGATTTTGTAGACCAAAGGGTAACTAGCTAAAATGTCTATTTAAACTAATTAAATATTCATGGTCTATTAGGGTGGTATATCCTAGTTAATCGATTTTAATTTTTTTTTGTTAGAATATGCCCTTAAGCTACATTAAGTATTGTTAATTAATGTTTAATCTAATCAGTTATGGGTGGGTGCTAACTTATTAGCTGAGGTACTGTCATTGGCCAGGCTTAAGTATGGCTGGTAAGCCTAGTTTGATGGGAATTTACCCTACGATCTTGATGGACATGAAACTTGATTTGGATGATGATCTAAATCACTTGCATGCATAAATATTTTTCTTTATCTTATAAAAGTTTGAATGGTAATTTAGCAGGTATAACGATCATTCTTCATAGGATGCCACATGAACTTCACTATTGGTCAAATTAGGGACATCATTGGATTTAAATCTAATGGCCCACCTTAATCAACATTGACTTGACAAACCAGCTCTTTGAAGATTATTATTTTTTGTACTTGTAATTTATTTCTTTGAACTATTTATTTTGTAAGGTTTTGGAACATTTTATTTGGTTATATTTGGGGACTTAGGACCGGCCACCCTTTAGTGGTATAATTGTAATTATTTAGTCATTTTAACCTTAAAGGGAGAAACTATAAATATTTCCTTAAGTAGGGTTTATGTGGTAAGTTGAAAGAAAACAAAATTGCTACCTATTTTTCGTAAGAATTAGGGTTCATACTCAAATTTTCATAAGACTCTTATCAATTCTTTAAAGATTGTGGCGAGTAGCAACTTAAGGATTTGTGAGTTATATCATTTCCTTAGTTAAATTCCATTTCATGCTAGTGTGTAATATCTAGTTTTGTTTTGGATTGTGCTCTATTAGTTCTTGATTTCATGTCATTTATAAGATCAATTTTATCATTGGATTGCTTGCAATTTAGTGACATTAGATCCTAAATTGTATCGTCATTGTGAATTACTCAATTATAGTGGAATTGCTATTTTTGCGTGGAAGCTTTTGCATAAAGGGTTCACGCCATTTGAGCATTCTTGATCATTGGATTTCCATTTAATCTTGTGTTGTGTGCTTGATCCATTTAAGCACATCATCTTTTGGTGTTAAGATTAATTGATTTACAAATTGGATTCAAAAGGCTTAAGGGGTTTACACCACTAGTAGTGATTGTTGTCCGGATTTGATTGAGGTTAATTCAATTTGATGTTTACATGTGCTTTATCCTTTTAAGCACATCATCTTTTGGTATCAAAGCTCAAGTTAAGAGAA
Organism: Laguncularia racemosa; assembly: GCA_037954665.1. Taxonomy (NCBI): domain Eukaryota; kingdom Viridiplantae; phylum Streptophyta; class Magnoliopsida; order Myrtales; family Combretaceae; genus Laguncularia; species Laguncularia racemosa. Next base: position 4,630,613 of record JBBMOL010000006.1, read on the forward strand.
GGTATTAGTGTTGGTTGATTTCATTTCATGGTCAATTAAGGTTCTTTAATTTGTGATCCGAAATTATGTATGTTGCGAATTGACTTGATTAATTATCTTGTTGAGAAGTTGAGATTTACTGCTTGTCGAAGTAGAATTTGAGGTCTTGTTGTTGATAATTTTCGTGAAGGAAAAGGAGTAGAAGTGTATTCTTGATTTAAAATTCAGAACTTAAAAATTACCTCATTTGTGAAGGAAGCGGAATTGTAATCCATTGCATGTTGTTTTTGGAAATAAGGAGTATAGTTGTACATTTTCATAATTGAATTGTTTAGAGTATATGGAAGCTATTTGATTTTCAAAACACACATTAAGTGGTAGAAGTTATTGTGTGTTCAAATTGAATTTAAATTGAGCTACCTTTGTAAAGTTGCAGTTTGAAATTGTGTTGAAGTGGAGGAGTGTAACATGTGGAAGTGTGTGTGTGTGTGTGTGTGTGTGCTGCACCGTGAGTATAAAGGTGTGTGTGTGTGACATTGTATTTGTGTATTAAGTAAAGGGTGTATGTGTGTGGCGTTGTGTTTATGTGTGTTGAGTAAAGGGGATTGCAAGTGGTGTAAGTAGTGGTGGTGAGTGTTTGCACCGTGAGTGAGGGAAGTGAGTGGCAATGTGAAATTGTATATTTGTGTGTGGTATAAGGTGCTGCACATTGTGATTTATTGTAGTGTGAAATCGTGGTAAGAAAGGAAGGTTTGAGTAGTAGAATTTGAATTCAAAAACAAACATTAAAGTGTGAAAGTAATTGAACTCATTACTCAAACACTTGTTAGTTGAATTTAATTTCTTAACTACTTGGAAGTGATTGTGTGTGCTTCATTTATTTGACTTTACTTGAAGTACCAAGAATTATTTCATTGTGTTTTTGACCTCTTGCAACGTAGATTTCATTGTGTATTAGTGTGGTTGTTAAATGTGTTCTTGTGACTTGGTATTGTTGAAGAAGTGTGTTGTAAATTGTGGGATTGTACTTCATCAAATTGCAATCATGTCGAATGATAGTGTAAATGGGGAAATTGGCAATGAGGCCAATAGCTAGGTCAGTGGAGGTCAGGGTCATCAAACTATAGGTAGAAGGACTTTGGAAGATCAACTTCAGGAACTTACTACTATTGTTGCTACATTAGCAATAAGGATTAATAGGATGACATTACCACAACCACCAATGGTAAATCCTCAAGCACCACCTTGACTAGTTCTACAAAATATCCAGAGAGAAAGAGCAGTGGGAGGAGGAAACTTGGGCAGAAGAATGGAGGGAGATCATTACCCCTATAGGGAGGAGAGGGATGATAATTTTGAGGTTAATCCTTACCCAAATAGGCATTCCAAGCCACCTAGGGGATTGGAGTATGTGAAGCTATAGATGCCTTCCTTTAATGGCAAGGGTTCAACAAATGATTATCAAAATCGGGAAGATAAGGTTAAAGGCCTTTTTGAGTGCTATGAAATTGATGACAATACCCGAATACAACTTGCTGCTGTTGAGTTCATAGGGTATGCCACTTTGTGGTGGAAGAATTTAGTGATCAGCGGACGTAGGGATGGTGAGGCTAAAATTCAAACATAGAGAGATATGAAGAGGGTTTCGAGGAAGAGGTTCATTCCTGAACACTATAGATAGGAATTGTTTATAAATCTTCAGACTTTGAGGTAGGGAGGCAAAACAGTCAATGATTATGTGCAGGAATTTGAAACCCTGATGATTAGATGTGGATTAGTAGAGCCTCTAGAGAAAACCTTAGCACGCTTTGTATCAGGGCTGAAATATGAGATCGCATGTGTAATTAAGCTACAGAGATACAGTACACTTGACAAGGCTATATAGCTAGCCTTGAAAGTGGAAAGAGAGAGGCGATCTAACCCATTCAGGTTTACTAATAGCAGGCCCAATGCTACTACCAGGCCCATGGGAGCTAATGGTCAATCAGGAGGACCAAAGGTAGTAGGTGAGTCAGTCAAGGCAGTGGATAGAGCTACCCCCAGCACAGATAGGGAGAACATGACCTCTAGAAAGGGTAAAGAGGTAATAAGACCTGATGTTAGACAGACTGTACCAGAAACTACTAGTGGGAAATTGTGCCAAATTAAATGTTTTAAATACATAGGATTTGGGCATATGGAGGCATAATGCCCTAATAAGAGAGTCATGATAGTTATGGAGGGTATTGGAGAAGAGGATGAGGATGAGAAGGAACCAGTCGAGCCTACAGACCTGTCTATAGAATTGTAGGAATATTATGATGATCAAACTGCTGAAACACATGAGGAGAGAACAGGTGATCAATATTTACTAATTAATGTGTTGCGTAGGGTTTTGACTTTATCTCTTGATACTAGGGACAAATAGAGGGAAAACATATTCCACACTTCTTGTAGGATCAGAGGTAGCCTTTGTGTACTGATCATTGATAGTGGTAGTTACACAAATGTCATATCTGTTGCATTGGTAGATAAATTACAACTATCTACTAGTCCACATCCTAGCCCTTATAACTTGCATTTGTTGGACAATTGGGGTAGTATTCATGTTACACAAAGGGCAAAGGTGCCAGTGAGTGTTGGAAAGAAATATCATGATGAGATCCTGTATGATGTGATCCCCATGTGTGCCTTTCATTTACTATTGGGTAGACCCTGGATGTTTGATAGAAAAGTGTTACATGACGGCTTCAAAAACACCTACATGTTTCGAAAGGGAGGGTCTCGAGTAGTATTGACACCTATGTCTCCATCAAAGGTGCACAATTTCCAAGAGCAGGTCAGGACTACTTCTATTTCTTCTAATAATCAAGAAAACAGGGCGACAAAGGCATCCAGGTTCAGTCCAAGAAGTGACCTTCTAGATTTGAGGGCAAATCTCTTAGAGGCCCAAGGAAATGATGGGAATCTACCCTACGATCTTGATGCATGCATACATATTTTTATTTATCTAATAAAAGTTTGAATGGTAATCTAGCAAGTACAATGATCATTCCTCACGGGATGTCACATGAACTTCACTGTTGGTCAAATTAGGGATATCATCGGATTCACATCCAATGGTCCGCCGTGATCAACATTGACTCGACAAACCGGCTCTTTGAAGATTATTATTTTTTGTACTTATAATTTATTTCTTTGAATCATTTATTTTGTAAGCTTTTAGGACATTTTATTTGGTTATATTTGGGGACTTAGGACCGGCCACCCTTTAGTGGCATAGTTGTAATTGTTTAGTTATTTTAACCCTAAAGGGAACAAGTATAAATACTTACTTAAGTAGGGTTTATGTGGTAAGTTGAGAGAAAACAAAATTGCTGCCTATTTTTCATGAGAATTAGGGTTCATACTCAAATTTTCATAAGACTCTTATCAATTCTTCAAGGATTGTGGCAAGTAGCAACTTAAGGATTTGTGAGTCATATCATTTCATTAGTTGAATTCCATTTCATGCTAGTGTGTAATATCTAGTTTTGATTTGGATTGTGTTCTATTGATTCTTGATTTCACGTCATTTATAATTTCAATTTTATCATTGGATTGCTTGCAATTTATTGATATTAGATCCTAAATTGTATTGTCATTGTGAATTACTCAATTCTAGTGGAATTTCTATTTTTGCGTGGAAGCTTTTGTATAAAGGGTTCACACCATTTGAGCATTCTTGATCATTGGATTTCCATTTAATCTTGTGTTGTGTGCTTAATCCATTTAAGCACATCATCTTTTGGTGTTAAGATTAATTGATTTACAAATTGGATTCAAAAGGGTTAAGGGGTTCATGCCACTTGTAGTGATTATTGTTCAGATTTTGATTGAGGTTGATTCAATTTGTTGTCTGTATGTGCTTTGGCCTTTTAAGCACATTATAGTTGGTGAGAGACTTCCCTATAATGGCTTCAGGAGACTAATCCGATCATTGATCAAAGGGTGGGTACTCATTCACTATCTATCTAACGGAGCCCATTGATGCCATGTCAAGGCATATAACTTTACTCGTTAATCATGATTCTATGTTATTAAGCTTTAACATTATGTTCAGATGAAAGCATGTAAATACAAGTATAAAAGTGGACGTGAATTGTAATTCCATTAAGTAGCAGGAATGTTTACAATCACCAATAACATTTTAAAATATGTGCTAAGCCATCATCTAGGAACTACTCAAAATATAGGCATAAATTATCTATGTTCTAAGTTCTTAGGATTGGATGGTCGTTTAGTATCTCAAGTTCATATGCACCATGTCCAACCATCCATTTAACTTGGATAAGGCCTTCTTAGTTTAGTGCTAACTTGCCTTACCCCTCTCTCGACCCTGTAGCTTTGAGCTTTTGGTAAACTAGTTCCCTAGGTCAAGAGGCCTTGTGCTTCACTTTTTTATCATAGTATCTTGCTACTTGTTGTTGGTAAGTTGCTACCCAGTAGCTAGCATGGTTTTAGAGCTCCTTGTGGAGATCAAGATTAGCTCAAAGGCCAATCTTGTTAACTTAGGAATCAAATTCTCCTATGTGAAGGTTTTGAAGCTCAAGCTTGATAAGAAGGATAGCTTCGGTGCTAAAGGCTATGCTTAAAGAGCTTTCTCCAGTTATGGTCCATAAGGTCATTTGGCAGCCTCTTATAATGTAGGGGAGCTTATCTAACCACTTTTCCTTAGTTTAGTCAACTCTTTTCTTGAGGCTTTGAAGGATTACTTTATTAGTGGCTTCAACTTGGCCATTCGACTATGGGTGGGCTACCAAGGTGAAATGGTTCTTATTTTATGTCTTGCATAGAATTTTTAGAATTTAGCCTTGTCAAATTGAGTGCCATTTTTAGTAACAATAGCATTAGGGATCCCAAATTGACATAGTATAGTATGGGTAACAAAGTCCCTAACACTGTGCTTAGTAATTTTAGCAATTGTTTTGCTTTGACCCATTTTGTGAAATAGTCTATGACGATAATGATTACTGACATTATCCCATGTCCTTAGGGAATGGCCAAAGATATTGAGCCTCCATTAAGCAAAAGGCCATGGACTCGTGATTGGCATTAGGTTGCTACTCAGTTTTCTATCAATCAGAGCATGCTTCTAGCATGTATTGCATCACTGTACAATCACCTTAGCTTCTCTCTTCATAATAAGCTAGTAGTATTTGGCTTGAAGTGCTTTAATGGCTAGGGCATGGCCTATTATGTGGTTGTTGTATACCTTTGTGTGGAGCTTGATCAATAAGTGCTCTACTTTAGAGGGTTAAAGGCACTTGAAGAGTGGCAAACTATATGCCCTTTTGTAAAGCTACCCATCGAGGAGAGTGCACTAGTTTGCTTTTTGCTATCATCAACGATGATTCCATTCACTAGGTATTTAATGATTTGATCCATCTAGCATGGTTCTTGAGAGGCACTTGAAGAGTGGCAAACTATATGCCCTTTTGTAAAGCTGCCCATCGAAGAGAGTGTACTCGGTTGCTTTTTGCCTCAAATTTTTGGTCTTCTTGCTATCATCAAGGATGATTCCATTCACTAGGTATTTAATGATTTGATCCATCTAGCATGATTCTTGAGAAGCTAAGGTCTCGTTAACTAAGCATTCAAACAAGAACATGTTAATGCTCTTTTGTGAGAGGAATTTGATAACCATCTTCTTATCTAAGTTGGAGTGGGATGCTATGGTTAATTTAGACAAACCATCCACTTTGGCATTCTAGGCTAGGGGTATCTTTGTGATGCTCCATGATGTGAAATTGGAGCATAAGGATTTCATGACTTCTAAATATTTGGTCATCTTTTCATCTTTGACAACATACTCTTTGTTGGCCTGTTAGACTATGAGTTATGAATCAGAAAAAAATTTCAACCTTTCTTGCTCATATTTCCTTCATCAATTTTAATTTAGCAATGAGAGTTTCATAATCAGCTTCGTTATTGTTAGTTGAGAATCCAAACTTTAAAGCATATAGAATTTCAACTTCAGAGGGGCCAACACAATATGAGCCTTGCTCTACTCCCTACTTTAGTAGATGAGCCATTAACATAGAGTACCTAAGTGGGCTTTTCATGATCACCAATGGGTGCTTCATCTTCAACATTGACTTGGCTATAAATTCAACTAAGACATGCACTTTTACAGTTTCATGCAGTTATATTGGATGCCATATACACTAAGCTTTAGGGCATAATGAACCATCCTACCCAATGTGTCTAGCTTGTGAAGAGTTTACATTAAAAGTTTATTGGTAAGGACCATTATAGGGTAGACCTCAAAATATGGGTGCAGCTTTCCATGCTGAAATGTAGCACACATAATATACTGGTTAGTACTCTTTACTGTTTACTTGAACAAGTATAGAGAAGAGGGCTCGGTTAGAGACAAAGAGGTAAAGATAAAGTTCTTCCCTTATGATGGGCTTAGATAGGAATGGATGTGTTGTAAGGAAGTGCTTTAGCTTGTCAAAGGTCTCTTGACACTTGTTAGTCCACTAGAAATCTACTAGGTTCTTCAAGACTTTGAAGAACAAGGCACTTTTTTTGCTGACCTAGAGACAAACTTGTTTAATTTAGTAATTCGCTTCGTTAGTTTTTGTACACCCTTGATTGTCTTAAGGGTTTACATGTCTAAAATTGCCTCAATCCTCTCGAGGTTGGCTCAAATCCCACATGCGGTAACCATGAAGCTAAGGAATTTATCGGATGCCACACCAAATATACACTTTTAGGGGTTCAATTTCATGCTATATTACCATAATGTCTAGAACATTTCCTCTAGGTCAGCAAGGTGCTAAGAGGCTCCTTACTCTTCATAATCATGCCATCAACATAGACTTCAACATATCAATCGATTTGGTGCATGAACATCTTTATCACCAGTCTTTAGTATGTTGCACTAGTATTCTTGAACCTAGAGGGCATGACATTATAACAACATGTTCTAAAGTTGGTGATGAAAGATGTGTTGACTTGGTTAAGCTTGTGCATCTGGATTTGATTGTAGCATAAAAAGGCATCCATAAAGCTCAATAGGGCCTAAACCAAGGTTGAATCAACTAATTGATAGATATAAGGAAGCGAAAAATAGTCCTTTGGTCATGCTTTGTTGAGATTGGTATAATCGATACACATTTGCCACTTCCCTTTAGACTTCTTCACCAATACACCATGTAGGGTATGACTCTTCCCATATAAATTTGGCCTTTAAAAGTTTCTATACTTCTTCCTCTATGGTTGCTTGTTGTTCTGATGCAAAATGCATCTTATTTTGCTTAACCACCTTTATATCAAGGCTAATATTCAACCTTTGTGTAATAATCACTAGGGGAATTTTAGGCATCTCAATTGGTGACCATGCAAAAATATCTATATTAGCTTGGGGGAAAGCAATCGGTTGCTAGTGGAGCTTGGCTAAGAATTTTTGTAGTCTATTTGGGCATATTGTCTATTTGGGCATCCTTTGTCTCTTCAATAGGTTCCCCTCTTGATCTCGATTTTTCCTTAATGGTAGATTCTACTATAAGGACCTCTTGTTAGGAGAGGGATTGTAGATATAAGTTCCTGTATGCTTGTTAGTGACCATTATAGACACTAACTCTAGTAGAAGTTGTGAACTTAGCCTTCAGATGCTTTGTACAGTCTATCATTCCTACTATATTTTGTGATAGGTACCCAAGGATGACATTGTAGGGGGACCATGCATTAATGATGAGGAAATCAACTAGGATCTATGTCTTGTGAGCTCCATCTCTAAGCTCTATAGGGAGAGTTATGATGCCTTCTAACTTTATAGGTTAGTTATTAAAACTGTAAAGCTCGTTATCGTATGGCTTGAGCTTTGCCTCACTCTGGTCTTTCATATGGTTAAACACTTTCTTATATATACTGCCTATAAAGCTGCCATTGTCGGTCAAAATTTTTGGACATTAAAATCAACAATTCGTGCTTAGATCACATGGGCATCAGCATGAGAGAACATTATGCCTTCAATGTCATTGTTAGAAAAAGTGATTATATGTCCACTTTGGGGAACTTCACTTGAGTACTTAGTATATTTTGATAGCTTTTAGATCAAGCATATGCTTTACTTTAGGAGATGGATCATTTTCCCACAACTGGCCCTTCAACAATCGTATTTATTATGCCTTGAGCAAGGCGATCTTGTTACTTCTACTTTGTTTCTTCTCTTTCCTCTCTTCTTTGTCCCTTTGAAGGCTTATCATTCTTTGTTATGTATTCTCATAAATATGTTCATCGGATGAGTTCTTTGAGGGCATTCTTTAACTGTATACAATTTTCAATGATGTGATCCCTATCTCTATAGAAGTCATAATATTTCTTAGAATTTCTTTTGGCTAGATTGTTCCTCATCTTATTAGGCTAGGTGATAATACCCTAGTTTCGTATCTCCATAAAGACGTTAGGGTGGGGTTTGTTAAGTGGGGTGTACTTCTTATAGAAAGGGATGTGTTTTTTGCCACCATTATTACTTCGAGTAAACCCATTACCATCCGTGGCTGAATCAAGCCTCTTTTCTTTGTGAAGGGTTGGTCCTTATTATTCTTATTTTTAGAGGATTTCTACTTGGCATAGTGTCTTGCTAGTATAGCATCTTCCTTAGCAATGTAGTTAGTGGCCCTTTCTTAGAATTCCTCAAAATTTTTGGGTTTGTGTAAACTGAGGGAGTAGAAGAACTAGGATCTATCCTTTACTTTGTTAACTGCTGCTTTGAAAGCTATACTCATGTTTACATTAGGAATCTCAAGCATTGCTCTTGAACCTAAAGATATGATTTCTGAGCATCTCGTCTTATTTCTGATGGATAAGATTGAGAGTAGAGGAATCTCATTTAGGCATTTTGCTTGTTAAAAAATATTGATAAAACTATACGGTGAGTTCTTAGAAAATAGAGATAGAGTTTGACTTAAGGCCTCAAAACCATGTTTGTGTTGCCTTCTTTAATGTTCTTAGAAAGGCTTTACATGCTATTACATTAGGGACACCGATGAGGTTCATTGGAGTTGTATAGTAGCTTAGATGCTCTGTAAGGTCAATCGTCCCATTGTAAAACCCTAATTGGGGAATTTGAACATGTGTAGGAAGCTACTAATCTTAGATTTCCTAGGTGAATGGATAATTTCTTATGGTAAACATATCCCATGGATTAGGCTTCTTTATGTCTTTGAGTTCGTTAAGGCATTTGATTATATTGTCTATATCATCAACAAATTGATCAATCAAGGATCTTGTGGATTGTGCTTTAGAGTTATTGTTCTTGTTATTATTCTGCTCACCCCTTAGGTTAGGGCCTTTATATGGATTTGGTGGCATGTTCCCATGATATTGTGAAGCTTTATTACCCTATTACTCACTTTGTGGCTAAGAATGTTGTTGGGAGCACTCATTAATTTCATTAACCTGGTCTCTTAAATGAGTTTTCTTCACCACCATGTTGGTAAGTTGCCTCTCGAATCTTACAATTCTATCTTGGTGGCCTTGTTGCATGTGAGATGGTACTAGCGGCACTAGAGGTTGATTTTTTTCAACAATTGGTGGATTGTGGTCATTAAGGGTATTTTTTCCAAAGTTTCTTCCAAATCTTATGCCAACTATAGCCATAGTTAGCCTTAAGACAATGGGCACTAATTGTTGATAGCTCTAATTGCCTTAATGTAGTCTTTAGCTGAATAAAACCCTCAAGTTGATGTAATCTAACTTGCAAGATGAACAAGCATGAGCTATCGGGATGTCGGAGGTGCCTTTGGAGCCTGGATTCCGATGCTTAAGTCAGAGAAACAGCATAAAGGTAGAGCAATCAAAGTATATGGAGAGTATAAGATGATTTAATTAGATCGAGAGACCTCTTTTGTAGTTTTATGAGAACATTCTATTTTAGGTAAGTGGATTTTTCTAAAGATGCCATAGCTATGATAGGAAATATCCACTTAAAGCAAGTTTTTTAAAAGACTTAAATTACTTTTCTAATATGTTATGAAACTATTATAGTCACTATTGAGAAAACCTTTCTTCTTTCAATATTAAAAGTTTCTTGTGATCTTACTAATCAAGAATTATCCTTGATTGTGATGATCTTAATTAGATTTCTCATGTACCATATCAAGATATTTAATAAAACCCATTAATTCTTATAAACCATGAGTTATATCAATTCTAAAAGTTCAAAACCTAAATCAATTCAATTATTGAATTCTAATTCAAAGGTTGTTTAGATCTTTCTGTTTATTTATTTCTACTAAGCCATAACACATAAAAGAAATTTAGATGTTTCCATAGTCAAAAACCCTAAAAACATAAAAATGTTCAATGTTTTTGTTTGGCTGTGCTTTTAGAATGTGCTTGGAATTCAATTCAAGATTCCAGGCACACCATCTACTTATCTAGAATAGCTACTAGCTTAAGGTAAATACACTCATTACATGTATTTATTAGCCAAATGATAATTAGTCCATTTTAATCTAACCTACTCACATATGCATCACACGTATTTATATGCAATTCACATGGACAGAGTTTATCTTATAAACCTTCAAGCTTCTATATTCCCTATTCTTTATTTATTATAGAACTAACATTTTGAATGGAATCCATTTCCACTGCTACATTTTGACATAATTTATATCCTCCTCTTTGATAACTAAGGACTAATCCACAACTTTATTTTTTTTTTACATAGCCAACTTGCTAACATAAATTTTGTCTAATAAATCTTTTCCTTTTTATAAGCTTTGGTAGCACTAGAATGACCTTCCACCTTTAGTAAAATCCAAAAGATCTACCTTAGAAAAGTAAACACTTTTCAAAAATCAAGCCCTTAAGCATTAAAGTTAACTAGAACCCTCCATGCCATCATACCAAGCATGGAATCATCAAAGGCTTCAATGTCTCTAAATCAAAAACTCATTTACTATTTAGAATACAAATGTCACTCTAACTCTTCTAGTATATCTTTCTTAACTCATTTTCTCCTTCCTACCAAAACTTAGCCATTATTGAAGTCACCCCTTTATTCCATCTACTTGGGAATTCAAAGACACTAATTACATTATTAAGATTCATCAATCCTACTAAAATTACTCTTCCCCCTATTGGAGAAAGAAGCAATCTCTTATAACCCTTTAGTTTAGCTGTAATTCTAACCTTCACAAAGCCAAGCACTTCATTTTTTACTTACCCCACTTGGTTGGAAAACCAAGATATTTATCTAGATTTGGTGTTTTCTCTTTCCATGGTAGGTTGTAACAACATCCTCTAATGTACTCTAACACAATTTTGTTGAAAGAAATGGAAGATTTTTGGAAATTAATCTTTTAGCTTATAGTCGTGTAGTATTTTTTTCAAAATGGATTTGAGTATATTGAGATTTCTAGCACTTGCTTCCATAAAAACTAAGGAATGGCCAAAAAGAAAAAAGAAAAAGAAAAAAAAAAAAGAGATGAATTAGCTTCGAGCTACTCCTTTTGATTGTCAAACTTGTTAGAAATCCTAGATTACTTTTTTACTAGAACATGTTGGTCCTAGAGTGGTAACCAAGAAAGGTTTAGGGGGTAGGGGGAAGGAGGCAGAGGATTGGTTGTTTGATAAAATTAAACTCAAATTTGATTAACCCCTTATTTAAGTTATATTTGTGGAAGCACTTTATATACTAGAGTTATTCATGTCTATTAGCTTCTACCTTAAGAGAAATTGCTTAGATATGCAAGTTAAAGTATAATAACAATAAGAAGTAAGATGAAATAATGTAAAGTGATGTAAAGAGAGAGAAAGAGAGATAAATCTCAAATATATTGAGGTTCAGCCTCCTACTTATGTCCCTTTTACCAACACTACCAGCTCAACCACTCGAAATCCATTATTTCTTTTCAAAAGTAAGTACAAGTAAGTCTACAATCATGATAACTCCAATACCACATAGTAAAAGCTTATTGTTCCTGTATCCCTTGCAATTCTCCTAGGTTCTATTGACCCTCATTGGTCCTAACCCTTAACCCTTCACACAAAACTCACTTCTTAAACTAGATCTTTGAGTTTAAATCACAAATCTCAACAGACACTCACGATACACTCTTCCAAGAGCTACTTCTTTTGAAAAGATAACACACAATAGTAAAAAAATTCCTCAAGCCCTTGTGCTAGTAGAATACCTCACAAGCCTTCAATCTCTCAAGAGCACTTCATGCTAGCAATACTCAGCTTCACATGATGCAATGTATATTCTTGTAAAAGCTCTCTATTCTTCTCTTCTAGTCTTACTTTCATTTATATAGTGGTCAAGCTCATCTAAAGATTGAATGATCAAATATGCAATGACTACTTTATGATTCTTCCTTAAATTAAGTGATCTTGAAATTAATTTGATTAATCAATTTAATTTTTTTTAGGAAGACTATGATTATAAAAAATGTAGGTTTAAGAACATGAGAAATATTTTAATCAATTCCCTTTGAGACGCATGTTTCAAACATAAGCTTTCTTTAGAAAAGATATTGATAGATATGTTTTCCATTTATAAAAAGATTCTTGTTTAGCCTAATTTTTTGTTTTCCTTACCTCAATTTATATTAAACCCTATGCTAGTATGCTTATTTAATATGAATTCTCGACTAAGAGTTAAGGAGAAATTTTGGTTTTTTGTAATTTTAAAAAATGTTTAGAGTCAACACTTGACTAAAGTTAGGAAAAAGAAAAGTTAAGTTAGGATCGATTCTAATTTAGCCATTGGTCTATGAGGAAGATCCTTTTCCAATAGGTTTTTGAAAAACTAGATATTGAATATGGGGTTAAAATATTTAAACCTAAATGGTTACTATGTAAAACTTATGAATTAAATTTTATTTTTTGAAATACCACATCATCTAAAAGAAAATAATCACATGTTATCATAAGTAACACAAAACCATTTTATTTATTTACAAGGGGGATTTAAAAAAAAATTATCACATGCTTGCTAGTTGATATTGGACTTGTGGTAGTTTGATTTTTATAGTACTTTAGTGTATGGGTTTATTTTATTTTGGAAAAAAGTCCCACTTTATGTTCTTTACCATTTTATTATTTATTTATTTAAAAAAAAAGAACTACTAAACTTCAATTCAATGTTTCCTTTAGAAAACTTTTTTTTTTCCCTTAAGTGAATAGACTTATTTATTTATATACTTTTTATAAGGAAAAGGGAAGAAAAGTAAACAACTCTTATAGCAGTCAAAAGAGATTCAAATAGGCTAATTAAAGCTTAAAACCTAAATAAAATATAATTTTTATTTGTTACAAAAAAATTATTATTTTTTCTTTCTAATTTATTTATTTATTTTTAGTTTTCATGTACTAAAACATAATTCCATATAGAAGGACACTAAAAATGCGTCTAAGGGCAATTATCACATCTAAAGGGGTCCAATTGATTAATAATTTTGATAAAAATGAAAAATTAATTATTCTACAAAATGTTTTATTTTTAAATGATTTTTCTTTTTTTTTTGGTATTTCTTAGCATTTATTTGCAAAGTAGACCAATAATCGCAAAATACTACAAACACATCAAAATAATACCTATTCTATGATACAACATATATTTTATTTGTTGTTTTAAAGAATTGTAAATTTTGTTATTATTTATTTATTTGTTTACTTTTTAATTTGAATGAAGGAACAACCTTAACTAGGGGAAAAACAAAACTACACCAATTAAACTTAATTAACTACATTAATTAAGTACAGTAAATGAGAGCATACATGCACCAACACTAAATGAGAATGCACATGCATAAACACTTAATTATGATAATTAATTATACCACTTGAATATAATTATAATAAAAAGAAGAAAAAACTAACCTAGTATACACAAAAAACGGTGGCTAATTAGAGATGAAGTGGCAGACATTAGTGGGCAAAGGTAAGTTAGATGGACTCCTAGCAATGTAGCAACTAAAGCCCCAACTTAAGTTTGTGCTTAGGATAGTGTAAGCCATCTAATTTTGCTTGAATCAAAGTAGGAAGAACATGAAACCTTAACTCCTCTTTTAGTTCAAATTGAAGCAATCTTTGTGAAATTAAAGCCAATTAACAAGTGGGATATGTATCTACTATGATAGGAATCAAAATCCGATGAGACCTATTATTAGGGCAAAAGCTAAAGGATTTCAAATCTTGGCAATGAGGGCCCATTTTGAGCAAATCGACCCTGGAATTATTTGTTTACTAACCTCTTTTCTATTACTCATGTGTTGTATATTTCAACAGGCACACTTATCAGGCTTTACAGGGCGATAGACAAATTCACTAAGACTTAGCTTGTGAGTTATCCATGGATCGACCTGAACCGGCGATGAGTTGGGTCGATGAATCCTATTGAAGAACTAGCATGTTAAAGACTATTTTCACTTGTAATTTATTTATTTGAACCATTTATGTTGTAAGTTTTTGGGGCACTTTTATTTGGTTGTAATAGGTGTTTTTAGGACCAGCCACCCTAAAGTGACATAGTTGTAATTTTGTGGACTTTTTAATCCTAAAGAGAGTAAGAATAAATACTTGCTTAAGTAGGGTTTTGGGGGACTTTTGATAATTTTGAGAAAAAACACATTCTTGTGGCCGTGAAGAGTTCCCTTGCATTGCCATTGATCTCTTATCAATTTCATCATTGAATTGTGGCGAGAACCAACTTGAAAATGATTGTGAGTAATATCAATCATTTCTTGTTATTTACAAATTGTACTTAGTGAGTCATATATAGGTGCTATTTGTTGTTTCCTTTGGTTCACGTGAATTTAGGGTTCTATTTTTAGATTTGAAACTTTTCAATTTGAATTGGAATCTTAGTTCATTTCCTTTATTCATCATTGATAATCTTGCAATTGATTGTTCTATATATCCTTTTGGTTTCCATCTTCGTAAATTAAGACTAATTTGTGAAGGAGTTGATCAAGCCAAGTGTTGTTGATTGTTATTGTGTTCACACCTCTTGTTGAGTTAGTTTTATTGGATTATGTTATGTGCTTGAATCATTTAAGCATATCTCCATTTGGTGTCACATCTTACTCGATTTTACAATCCGAATTCATAAGGAATTAGGGGTTTACCCTTCTTGTGGAGTGGTTATTGATTGGAATTGCTACTATTTGTTGATTGT
Organism: Laguncularia racemosa; assembly: GCA_037954665.1. Lineage (NCBI taxonomy): Eukaryota > Viridiplantae > Streptophyta > Magnoliopsida > Myrtales > Combretaceae > Laguncularia > Laguncularia racemosa. Next base: position 4,645,752 of record JBBMOL010000006.1, read on the forward strand.
ATGTGCTTTGACCCTTTTAGGCACATCATATTGTGAATGGGAAATGTAATAGTGGCCTTGGTTCATTTAAATTTTCACTCTAGAGAGAGTAGTTAGAAGAGAGAGAGTAGGTGTTGCAAGTCTTGATGCTAGAGAGAGAAAGTGTACAATTCATCAATTTAGGAGCTTGTTTAATGGAAACATTTATTGCAATTGATCTCTTTAACCCCTATATATATTGATTGAGTCCCAATTTCATTCAAGGAAACAAGATATTGCATAAACATTGAATCTTATTGCTAATGAGTATATTTGGTTTAATCAATATTTTCCACTTGAATTAACACAATTTTATTCGATTTTGATCACAACAAAAGATTAAATTGTGTTTGATACACCTTACTTGCACTATATATGTGACATAATTGAAGTAAACAAGTAAGCATTATGTTTACCCTAATCACAAAAATTTGGATTATATGTAGGTGCTTGTATTTTTTTTTTTTTTACTTTGAGCTTAAATTAAATGCACTTTTCTTGATTATTTGATTTATATAAGATATGTTCTAGCTTCTAGGCAATGCCTTTTTTAAATTATGCTTTTTGTCTAGAGATGGATCAAATCAAGCCCAAAATGAGACACCATGAAGCTTCCTCTTCTATTAAATTTGAAGGAGGCAAGAGGAAGATGATGAATAGTAATGGTTCCACCAATAGGAATGTCACACATGGCACTTGCCGTAAGGAAAGGAGAAAAAAATCTAGCGCTAGAATCACTCCTATGGACCTAAACCCTTGACCTTCTGCTTTGCATACACATACTTTTGCCAACTAAGTTACACGTTTTGTGTTATACAATGTTTGCCAATTTTATCTATTATTTAGGTCCTAAAAAATGGAATTTCCCCCTTAAACACTTAATTAGTCTATTATGCATATGTAAAGTATTTTTATTTCAAAAATAGCCTAATTTGACATAACTATGAGCTTGATTTTAATTAGTGCTCAACTTAACTTAAGACATCAACTTTTCATAAAATGAGCAATTTAAGCTAGATCAAGGCACCATTTGAAGCCACAATCAACTTAAATTGTTTGCTTTCATGACTTCACAAATAAGTAAGCTAACCTTGTGTAACTCTCTAAAATTTCATTCAAATTTCTTTTATCGAATATGCTTTTAATAAGAAGATTGATATAGCTCTAAATGAACCAAAGATTAGTCTAAGAATTAAAGATAACTCGATATATTATAAGTTGACCTAAACTAACATGGTTAGAGTAAAAGTCAGCTAAAGTCAACTGACTCTACTCGACTTACTAACTTAAGTCTTCCATTCAACAAAAATTTATTGAATAGGCTTTGAATAAGAAGATACGTTTATGGTATAGCTCTAAATGAACCCGAGATTAGTCCAAGAATTAGAGATAACTCGATATATTATAAGTTGACCTAAATTAACCTGGTTAGAGTAAAAGCCGGCTAAAGTCAACTGACTCTACCTAACAAACTAACTTAAGTCTTCCGTTTAACACCCCTAAGAAAACTTAAGTAGACTTAAAATATTAGAACTAAGATTTGATATAATTTAGGATAGACTTTGAAGATGAGACAACGTAGATATATAAGATACAACTTTTCTATGAAGCTGGTGGATTTAAATTAGTGAAATTCCAGTCAGAAACCACCAATTGTACCAAATACCACTGAACTCCTTATTTAAGGATTCGGTCTTCACCTTAGGATTTAGTCTAGTACACTAAACTCGAATTTAATCAAATTATATATATAAGATTAGTACTCAACCTGAAGTATTTTTAGAGTATTAGATTTAAAAAATTAAACATCATTACCTAAAATCAACTTCAATTTAACCAAAGTTAACTTTTGATGGATAATTAGACAATTTAAGAAAAAAAGTGTTGACATAAATCAAATCCTTTTTAAGTTAATCGTATCTCATCCTAATCATAAGCATTAATATCCTAAAACATAGATCAACAAAAATAAACTTGAATTAATAGCTAACCTAATTACAAAAGAAAAAAAAATCGAAATCAAAAGTCATTAAACTTTACCCTAAAGTCTCTTAAGCAGTTAAACTTGAAACTACCCCCAAATCCTAATCTATTTTAGCTAAATGTTTTTTCATAATTCAATATTACATCTTTAATTACTCAATAACGCACAAAACTCAATCAGTTCCATCTCCTTCTCAAAGACGCCATTTACATGGACAAATTCCACAACAAGCTTTGAATTTCCAACCCTTATCTTATCCTATCAAAACAAAATTAATTCCACTTGATCTTAACTCAATCCTACTCTATTTTATCTTGTCTAACCTAAGAAAAGGACATGAATTAACTTGAAAAAAGACATATGTTGATTGGATCCAAGTAGAGGCACTAAACATGTGATTTTTCCAATTTTTGTAATGATTTACTTACCTTAATCTATCTTATCAAATCCTTATTAATCCTACCTAAATTATACCTTGTTTTACCTCAATTATACCTTGTTTACTGAGTAAAAGGGCATGGAAAATTTTGGAAGGATGACCCCTCAAGACCGGTTGCGATTCCTTCTCATTCACGTAAACACTCCCATGTAAATTCACTTAACATATCATCATCCAATTCACCCCATCTTTTCTTAATTTAATCTAACATAAACTATCCTAAATTAACTTGATTAAAATTGGATAAGGACTTGCAAATTTCATGGAAAATTTAAAGTTTTAGAGTTGGTTAAGAAAAAGGAAAATTACATGCAAATCTCATATCTAAAAACACTTTTTTACTTAACCTTATTTCATCCCTTTTTAAGACCATCTTACCTAATCTTAATCTATCTAGAATTAACCTAAAAATTACCGTGATCAAGATAAGGAAGTTATCTACAAATAAAAAAAAAAAAGAGAAAAGCTTGAGAATAAACTTGGAACCCATCGAATTCAGAACTCTTCTTTTGACTATGTCAACTGTATATGATTTTATCCATATATCATCATTTAACTTATCTTATCCTAAGTCATAAATACCCTAACTTATCCTATCAAACATTAGGCTAATAATAACCCTAAAACTTATCCAATCTTGTTCCCTTGGTTGCTGAAAATCAGAACCTAAAATAAAATACAAAACAACAAAACTTGACTTTTATAAAAAGAGAAGTAAAAAAAGAAAATTTTACCCTTATAATGACCTTACTTCTATACACCACTTTGCCACTTTTCTTCTGAATTTTCTTCAACCAACATTCCACCAAACACACATAATAATCCTCTAAAAAGATAGAAAATTTCCTCCATAGTTAACCCCACTTGCATCTCCAAAACCAACAAAAGTTTTTGGATCACCAACTCCATGCACTAAGGTAAGAAACTTTGAAGAAGATTGAGTAATCTTTAACTCTCTTGAGGAAGCTACAAACTTGATCTATTTTCTATATTTTAGGACCTTTATTTTAGGTATTCAAAGAAGTTTCATCAGGTCAAGGTAATCCCGATTAACCCAAGTTTTTTTCGTAGCATACTCTTTCTATATGTATACTAACAACACCTATTTTTTAAAAAGTTGTAAGTTCCAACTATAATTCATTTCATGCAAACTCTACCTTCATAAGACTATCCTATTTCTCTTTCATTTAGAGTATTCTTGAGTGTTTTGATATATTTCAAACCCTTAATAAATACAAAAGTTTAAAAAAAGAATGTTAAGACTTTATTTCCAAACCTTGAGGACTCATGACCATCTATGACCATTTTTTATTTGTTAAACATTCATGGACATATTCTTAGACATTCATGAACAAATTCTTAGACATATTCATGGAAATATGCCTTGGACATATATTTGCCTTATTATGACATGAATGGAGCATTACTTGAACAAAGACCGAAGCTTGGACTTTGATAATAAACCAATTCCTAAACAATGGACTTAATACTAAAGAACTCTAAAAGACTTTAATAAGATATGGAATTAGCACTAGAATAGTTTATCTTTATAGTAGTTATTCTTATGTGTATATATACTTTTCTCTATGTTTAAATAGGTTTCTCAAAAGACTTTCAAGTTTTACTCGAGGATTATTACAGTCCTTGAAAAGAATGGCAAAGTGAGTAGCAATGATAATTGCCACTTGATTTGTTCTTGTAACTTTAGTACAACCTAAAGTTGAATATTAATGAAACCATGTGTGTGTTTGATTTGGTTGATTATTTGATTGATGAGACTTAAAGGAAAAGGAAGTAAAGTTGCTTGTATTCATGGTTATTCATGTAATTGATGAAGTGTTTGCAAATTGTTTTGTCTCCTTTTAACTTATGTTAAGTATATCAAAATACTTATCTTGAAATAGATCATGCATCACACCCTTCTTGCATATTCTTAGATATTCCATCACAATTACACAAGTAATGGAAGGATGTCTTGAGAGAGTATCCTATTTTAATAATAAGAAAATGACTTGAGGATCACTGTGTATTGGTATGAATCTGTATTCATTATTTTGTTTTGGGGACATGCATCTAGAGGTGCGTGGATAGGAAAAATATATATTTTTTTTTAGTTTGTCCCAGGTTCTTGCTTAGAAGGTCATTCTTCTAGCATAATTATTAATATATCAAGCATGGCTTTGAATTTTGTTTAGCCAAGGATGTGTGCTAGTGAGACAAAATTGATAACCCAAACTTTGATGGAATTCTAAAACGATCATCAACCTAAGGTCAAAGATGGGGTATATTAGTCAAAAATATCTTTAGACTTCATATAGTTTTTGGTGGACTATATGTGATGATTGGCATATGGTTGTTCGTGCATTCATGCATTAAAATATTAACTTGCTTGTCTTGTGTGAAAGGTGGTTTTGAGCTAGAACCTCACTAAGCTCTTATAGCTTACATCCCTACAGTTTTCCCTTTTTACAAGCATCATACTAGATTTACCTCGATAAAATCTAGCTAGTGATGAGAATTTTCAAGATAATATTAGATAGGTGAGTAAGGATAAAGACAATTAAAATAGATATCTTTAATTTTTAATACTATAATGCCCCGAAACCTCAGGCCACACTATTGCCCGCCACGTGTCCTTATCTCACAAGAACACATTAAGGCTCTGAATCAACTCTGATACATTTGAACCTATAACTCCTATATAAAAACATTATATACATCCCCAAAATTCAGATAATAACTTCATAAACCATATCAAAATCTAACACAACAGAAGTCTTCAAACACCAAAATAATATTCTCAAAAGATATTGTCTATTACAGTTAAATAACATAAATATCCTAAAACTTAATCATCATAATAATAATGGAAATCCTCATCTTCCTCTCTTTGTGGCTCACCCAAACCCAAGTCATCTTCTAGGTTCTCATCTCCCTCAAAATCTGCATCTAAAAATGTTCCTCGAAGGGTGAGCTAATGCCCAGTACCTATAACACAAATACACACACATGAACAAACATAAACAAGTATCACACACATCATTAAGTACTTAAACACAGACAACCATTTCTTAATACAATTTATGTCCACAAGCATCAATAGGGTATTCATGACCCCCATAAAATAATTAACACACTAAAGCATGATTTGGTAATGGGAATTACCACTACGAGCCCCACACCCATGATCCCTTAATCTTTAAACTTGGTGATGGGAACTACCACAACGGGCCCCACACCCATGTACCCTTAAACCTCTTAACTAACATTCAGCTCAGATCATTTCTAAGTACAACTCCACTAGAGACAACGTCACATAAGGATCATTGGGATGCCTCCTAGGGGTCTACCACTACGGGTCCCTAGGCTAAGTGAAGAACATAAAACATATAACTTAAAAACTTAACTTAAATCATTTAACTTAATCAATTTCAATGCATGGCTAACTTAAACAAGCACAACTCAACACAGAAGTTACACTTACCTTGAATCCTAACCTTAAGCACTTCCCAATCTTAGACTTATTCTAAATGGAAATCTGTACAAACAATAAGTTTTTCTTAGTACTTAATCTAAGATCAATATTAATTCTTAACTTTCTTAATCCTATTCCTTTAATCTCTCTAACTCCTTGCTAGCTATCTAAGTTGCATGGAAATTAGTTTAGTTTAAAGTTAAATGAATATATATTTATGTTATTCTTTATTTAACACGGCTATGTTGAGGACTGTGTTGCTCAACATAGGCTGGAGCACAATCGTGTTAAGGGTCGTGTATCTTTTGGTGTAAAATTTGGTTTCAACACGGTCAAAGCACGACCATGTTGGGAGGTCGTGTTACCTTTAACTCAACATGGTCGAAACACGATGGTGTTAAGAGGCCATGTATCTCTCGATGCATCTTTCACACTTAACATGGTCTAAACATGACTGTGTTGGGAGGCCATGTTACCATTAACTCAACACAATCAAAACACGACTGTGTTGGAAGGTCATGTATCTCTTAGTGTATCTTTCGAATTCAACATGGTTGAAACACAACCATGTTAGTAGGTTGTGTTAACCTCGAAAATTTCCACAAACCTTAATTCTTTTATGTTAAATTCTACTAAATCCAATCCTCTCTATTCCTAAGCTCAATTATATATCTAAAACATGTAAATGCATCTAAATTACAAGGATTTTTGCACTTCCATCAAAATTACACATGTCATAGCCTTGAGCCATTGATTCTCATCCTCTTATCATCCTTTCTTAAACTTTGTGTTCTGTATGAACAAATGGCACTCATAAACTCCAAATTTCATTAATCCTAAATTGAAATTCGTATAAAGATCTTTACCTTTTGTCTTTAGAATTTGATCGCTCCTTTTTCCTTTCACCTTTAGGGTTTTGGTCAAGAGCATTTGTTTTGCCTGCTATGTTACTGTGAGGGAGTGAAAATGAGGAACATTAGGTCATCTGCGATTAAATACTCCCTACCGCGAATTGTCCAAATTGCCCCTTCACACTTTCTAAAATTCCATCCTCGTCCCTAACTCTTTGTGATAATACATATATTAAATAAATAAATAATATTTTTAGGTATTACAATTACTCTTTTAGATGAATGTATTATTAATTATAAGGACTTATTCCTCCACTTATTTTATATGTGGAACTCTATGTTTTACTTTAATTATGTATTAACTTTAATATTTATAAAACTTTTATATTTATGGTGGTTTATAGAGTAATGACACCTTATGTACCATGTTGAAATTTATGTAGGCTAGAATATGGTTAATTATGGACTTTATTATAGTACATGGTGGGCTATTATGACTTAGATGCCCCTTGAGGCATAACAGGTCTTAGTGGTATTAGAGCCTAGGTTATAATAGCATACATACATATATACACACACACACATATATAAACACATGAGAGTGGGTTGACATGGGAGCATGAGCCTTTATCTAACACATAAATTAAAGAAAAGATGTACTTATTTCTCTTTTATGTGTAGTTTGATCTTCCTACAAGCTAAGTCCAATGGGATACCTTCTAGATAGCCTCCATGGAGACACTTTCTGAGTCTAGGAACCGGCTCCAAGCCTATGTGAGGAATTTGTGCTACTTAGGCACCCTAAGAGCCTTTTAAAGATTTCAACTACATGGAAAGGAACTAGGACATGCCTAGGCACGAGTTATGGATGAACTAAATAGGAGTCTCATAGTTACTCCAATTCTAGTTGAGTACATCTATCGGCTTGAAAATTATGCTCGCTAGTGTAGGAAAACCATATTTATAGAAGATATCATGTTCATATTTAGGCTATCTAAGTGACCTACTTATCCTAATTTTAAGGCTTGGATTCCACTTACTCTTACTCTTACCTTTGTACATGATAGGAAATAGAGCCATCTAAGTTGGTTAGTTGGACCTCCACTACCTTGCCCTTGTGATCATAGTAGTGGACCAAGCTCTTCCACGATACCATCAACATATGAGCTAAGAATGCTCTAATTAGAATCTAACTTTGGTCAATTTGTTGAGCCACCACCAACACCCCCAACTTTCTCCTCTTTTGATCTAGGTATGTTTTTACAAGGATAAGAAAATTCCTATCCCCTTGTCCCTGTTGAAACTGACCCTTTACCACTTTCTTAGGTGTATCTAAATCCTACCCAAGAATTTTACCCAATGCCCCTTGCCCCTATCAAGATTGAGTCACCACCAAAGCTATGGGAATTTCCCACTCATAATATTGACTCAACTTATACTGCTCCATGGGAGAGAGAAATGAACTTTACTTTTTCTACAATCATGGAAACCACTCCCTATACCTAACCTAAAACAACTTATGATCACTTTGGATACTTTGTGCCTCCCCCATTTAGCCACAATCTTACCTTAGCCTTGTTAGATAGGTACTTTGGAAAATTTGATGTAGGTTTTCTAGAAGTTTCTTTAGGCCTCAACTATGGGAATAAGGCAGGACCATCCTATCTTGGAAACTATCAACAAGAGGAATATAATTACATCAAAAAATCTGAGGAAGGAATGGATGATGGAAGTTACACCACTTCTCCTCTACCCCCAAATATGATGGAACAAGGATACAGGATGGGAGGATGGATTATGGAATAGAGGAGGAAGCAAAAAGATGAAGAAGCTATGGTGTCGTTTGTTGACACCTTAGATATAATATAATATTTCTTTGAGAGTTTGTGCGGTTTAAGTATTTTAATTTCTCATGGTTTATAATAATTAAAGAGATAAATATATAAGTTTGATATGTGTAGGTATTGGACCACATAATGAGTGGGTATGATAGAGACCCACGTGATATGATATGGTGTGATGGTAACTATGATATGGCATATATGCCTATGAAGTTATGTGAATATGTAATGATAATGTTTGTTATGTGAAAATTTTAAGTGCACTATCTATTGCTACTTAATATATTATATTTAATGTATAAAATAACACTAGAAACTGAGGAAGGTTACATCAAGGAAAGTCTAGTGGAAATCCTAAACCCTAAGAACCAAGGATCGATAATGTACCCTTGTACCTAATGTGGATAATGCCATTCTTGAGGCATTACAAAGGCAAATTGACATGATAAGAAATTTAAGGCAACCAAGGCAACAACCTCCACCCTACTTGAACTTATTCTACCCCTTGTAGTTAGGGAAGAAGTTCCACTTGGAGTACATGAAAATGTTGAACCTTTGCTACTCCCACACATACCTCAAGGAAGCGTGTTACCTGAATTTATCAAATGTAAAGAATACTTTGATGGTATTTTTGGGAAACTAGATGAGGTAGAAGATTGGTTGTCTTAAGTAGAAGGATCTTTTGAAGCTTTTGAGGTACCACCCCAATTACAAGTAAGTTATGGTACTTATCTTTTAAAATTGAGAGCTAGAACATGGTAGGCATCAAAAAGGAGAACTTTACCTCAACCCATCACTTAGAACATGTTTAAAAGAGAATTTTTGATAAACTACTTTCCTAGTATAAGAGTGGAATATAGGCATGAATTTCTCTACATAACTCAGGGAAATAAAACTATTGATCAATATGAAACTGAGTTTAGTAGATTGCTACAATTTGCTCCTATATCTTATCAATATAATGATGAATTAAAAATGGAAGTTTTGTGGGAGGATTAGAACCTGAGATGCAAAGAAATTGGAGGAATTTGAAATTCATATCTTTAATGGAATGGTGGAAAAAAGTCAAATGTTAGAGGGAGCTAAAAAGAGAGAACAAGATAAGGTTAGGTGAAGAGGGATAATTTTAGGGAAAAGAAATATGGAAGATAGTGGAACCAATTTTTGAGGGAAGAAAACTTCTAATCAATCCATTTCCACCCTTATAAATACAAAAGTAGTGAGTGGACAAAGAGTTGTATGTTAGAAGTGTAATGGGAAGCACTTTCCTAAAGTTTGTCCCCAACCTAAAAACAAATTTTTCTTTTGTAGAGTTGATGATCATTGTATCACAACCTATCTAAAAAGAACCACAAACCCTTGTTTCATTTGTAAAAAAGTAGGACATTTCTCTACCAATTATAAAAAAAGACAAAACCTTGTAACTAGGAAGTGACCACCTCAGAACACTAATAGGAATGGACAAAATAATAGCGCTAGAGGTGTGGCTAATGTAAGGGTGTATAACATGGAAGAAGAGTGGGAAGACCTTGATGTTGGAGAATATGAGATGGAATTAGCTACCCTAGAGGATGAATATGCTAATATTGATTTGGTTGCAGGTAAGTAACTAACTACATCTATTTTATTTATAATGGGTTGGGATATAAAATTTATATCGTTTAATTTGTACAGGATATGTTCTAATAAATGATACTCTTATATATACTTTATTTTACACTGGAGTAACATATTCATTTATATTTAAGATGGTAGTAGGAAATTTGAGAATACTTGTAACAGTAGCTACCATTACCTTTGGAATTAGAACTCCCATTGGGAATATAATGCCAACTAAAGAGGTAGTCAAATCATGTCCAATCAAAATTAAAAAACAGCTTGTAAACATAGACATGATTGTGATACCTATGCTCAAATATGGAACAATCTTAGGAATAAATTAGATGTATGAAGCCCATGTTATGGTAGATTGCTTAAAAAAGAAAGTAATCTTTAATACCATAGATGGAAATTGGGCAACTTTTGAAGGAAAACTAGCCCATTCAAGACAACGATGGAATCACATGGAAATAATTGCTAAAGATGAACATTGGGAAATAATTGGATGTTTAGTTTATGCTCTTGAGAAGAAAAAGAATGATCTTGAGCTTGAAAACATAAAAGTGGTTAATGAAGTTCCTTAATGTATTTCTAATGAATTGTCTAGATAACCACCTAAAAGGGAAATAGATTGTACTATTAACTTGACCCTTAGAACAAAACCAATTTCTGAGGTACCTTACGAAATGGCACCCATTAAGTTAAGAGAATTAAAAACTCAGTTACATAGACTGTTAGATTAGGGGTTCATAAGACCTACTGTTTCATCTTAGGCAGCTCTTATTTTGTTTGCTAAGAAAAAGGATGGATCTCTACGACTTTACATTGATTACCATGATTTGAATAAGGTTACAATTGAAAACAAGCACCCTTTTCCTCACATTAATGACTTATTTGATCAATTGTAAAGAGCAAGTGTGTTCTCTCGAATAGACTTGAGATCGAGATATCATCAACTAAGAATTTGACCTAAGGATGTACCTAAAACAACTTTCCGTATTAGGTATGGTCATTATCAATTCTTACTAATGCCTTTTAGATTAACTAACACACTTACTACATTTATGGATTTGATGACCTGGGTGTTTCATTCATTACTAAATAAGTGCATTATTGTTTTTATTGATGATATCTTAGTCTATTCTCAAACACTAGAACAACATAAAGAACATCTAAGATTGGTATTACAAATTTTGAGAGTACATAGGCTATATGCTAAGTTGTCAAAATGTGAGTTTTGGTTAAGAAAAAATTCTTTTCTAGGCTATAACATATCAAGAGAAGGAATTTCTATGGACCTAGAAGGGATTAATGCCATATTTGAATGGAAAAGGCCTAAAATGGTAACTGAAGTAAAGAGTTTCCTAAGTTTAGTTGGATATTACTAGAAATTTGTTAAGGTTTTTTCAAGAATTGTTAAACCTCTTACTCAGTTAACTTACAAAAATGAAAAGTTTGTTTGGACTAATTAGAGAGAAAGAAGCTTTCAAGAGTTGAAGTAAAGTTTAGTTATTGCCCTTATATTAATCCTACCTATCAATAATCAACTTTTTAGAGTCTATAATGATGCATCACGCAATGGGTTAGGATGTGTATTAATGTAGAATCGTAAGGTAATAGCATATGCCTCATGAAAATTGAGACCTCATGAAGAAAATTATCCCACACATAATTTGGAGCTAGTTGCTATAATGTTTGCTCTCAAAACTTGGTAACACTAATTGTGTGGTCAGAGGATTTATACTAACCATAAGAGCCTTAAATATCTATTTACTCAAAAAGAATTGAACATGAGGTAAAGACAATGGTTGAAATTAATCAAAGGTTATGATTTTGGGATCAATTACTACCCAGGGAAGGCAAATGTAGATGCTAATGTATTATGTAAGAAAAGTTATACAAAACTTGCATCAACATTTATCAAGCAACAAGAACTAATCAAGGAATTTGAGCATATGAACTTAGAATTGGTTTTACATGACCCAAACATTGAAGTAGCAAACTTGATTACTAAATCTATTTTGGTAAAATAAATCAAGGAAGCATAAGAAAAAGATCTAGTGATTCAGATGATCAAACAAGAAAAACAACAAGAGAAATATGATGATTTTGAAGTTAATACTAATACATCCTTGAGACAGAAAGGAAGGTTATGTGTGCCTAATAATACAGAGATAAGAAAAGAAATGATGTAAGAGGCACATTAATCTGGCTTCACTATACATCCTGGAGGAACCAAGATGTATCGGGACATGAAGAAATTTTTTTTGTGGGAAGGAATGAAAAGTGATGTAGCTTAGTATATGGCTCATTGTGGAACTTGTCAACAAATTAAGGTTGAGCATCAAAGACTTCAAGGATTATTACAACCTTTACCTAACCCTGAATGGCAACGATATTATATTACTATGGATTTTGTAAGCAGATTATCAGGGACATCAAGTGGATATGATACCATCTAGGTAATCATAGACTAGCTTATTGAGTTTGCTCACTTCATCTACTCACTTCCTTCTAAACAATAAAACTTATTTGTTAGAGAAGCTAACATGAATATATATTCGTGAGATTTACTTCATGGTGTGCCTATGAGTATTATTTTAGATAAAGATCCTCATTTTGTGTCTAAATTTGGGATGAGCCTACAACAAGCTATGGGGATGAAGTTATACTTTAGTATAGCATATCCCCCAAAAAACATATGGATAATATGAGCAAACCATACAAACAATGGAAGACATGCTTCAAGCTTATGTTATGGAATTCAAGGGGAATTGGGATTTACATCTTCCACTAGTGGAATGTTTTTTATAATAATAGTTATCATTCAACTCTATAGATGCCCCATACGAAGTACTGTATGGTAGAAAATGTTAATCACCCTTATATTAGAATGACATTGAGAAAATTGTTATGGGGCTTGAACTTGTGTAAGAAATTGCAGCAAAGATAACTATTATTAAACAAAAGATGAAGGAATCTCAAGATAGACAAAATAGCTGGGCTAATGAAAAATGAAGACCTTTGGAATTCACTATAGGTAATCTTCTCTATCTAAAGATAAGTCTAATCAAGAGCATTCATTGAGTTAAGATGCAAGGAAAACCAAGTCTTAGATATATTGGACCTTTTGAAATACTTAGTGATGTGCCTCAAACAAAGATTAAGTACATGCAAAACCAATTTGAAAGACAATTAGACAATGTCAATCAAACTAGCTTCTAATCACATGAACAATGGCATCAATTCTCAAGATCTATAACCAATTCCACAACACTACGTGATCAATATTGAAATGAACCAAGTATGTGCAGCTCTGATGCCAAAAGATGATGTGCCTAAAAGGAAGTTTAAGCACATACAAATGTACCAATTAACAATCCCTAAAGGATAAGATCAAATCGGTTCAATTTGGAGAAAAATGTTGCGTGAACCCTAATTGCAATAGATGATCCGAATGCTATATATTTCATGAAATAAATTACACGATGTTGTATTCCTCAATGAAAATCAATAATATTCTTAAAAACCACATAAAATAACACACAAAATCAATAAGAACAATGACTGTGATCCACCTTCCACAATACTTGATTTCACAGTTCAAAAATTTTCAAAATAGAAGAATAGAAATCAAGTCTAAGGGCCACTCAATTAAGCACTAATAATTTGAATATAAAGGAATCAAATCTGACCAAGAAAACTTCAATCCAACCCTAGATATGACTCACTAGAGAAGAAAAGAAACACAACAAATAGCAATTTCTCCTTATTGACTTGCCACAATTCCAATTCTTAGGATTGAAATTGATAAGAGGGATTGAACTAAGGATGAACCATAATTCTCTCACGAAAATATTAAGTGTATATTTTGAAAGTTCTCTCCAAAACCCTACTTAAGCAAGTATTTATACTTGCTCCCTTTAGGGTTGAAAAGTTCATAAAATTACAACTCTGCCACTTTTTTGGTAGCCGGTCTTAAAGACAATTACAAGTAAATGAAAGTGTCATAAAAGAAAATTACAACATAAATAGTCCAAAGAACAATTACAAATACAAAAATAATATAAATCCTTAAAGAGTCAATGCATCGAAGCAATGTTAATCTCAACGAGCCATTGGATGATAATCTGATGATGTCTCGTGGTGATCAACTAATGTAAGTCATTTGGCATCCCATGGAGAAATATTATTGTACCTGTAAGATTATTATTCAAACTTTTATTAAATAAAAGAAATAAAGTGAAATATGAGTGATTTAGATCATCATTCGAATCGAGTTCTGAGAACATCTAGAGTGCCGGAAAAATTCCCATCATCTCCTCGGGCTTCTAAAAGATTTGCCCTCAAATCTAGAGGGTCATTTCTAGAACTGAACCCGGATATCTTTGTTGGCCTATTCTCCCGGTTACCAGATGTAGTGGAAGTAGTTCTGATCTTCTCTTGAAACTAGTGCACCTCAGATGGAGTCATAGGTGATAGTACTATGCGAGAACATCAGATGAGTGATTTGGATCATCATCCAAATCGAGTTCTGAGAACATCTAGAGTGCCAGAAAAATTCCCATCACTTAGGAGGATTGAGAATCTAGCTTGTTGATTAGCATTATCATCCAATTTATCCAGCATACACAATGTATTTCATGTTTCCATATTATGAAGATATGTCTCCAATCCAAATCAAATCATGGAGCTAAAGCCACTTAAACTAAAGGAAAATCTAACTTATGAGGAACATCTTGTGAGAAATTTAGATCACAAAATCCAGAAGTTGAGGACTAAAGAGATCAGCTACGTAAAGGCATAATAGAGACATCATGATTAAACTAAAGCTACTTGGGAATATAAAGATCAAATAAGGCTTAAGTACCCTCATTTATTTTAAGACTAAGTACGAATTCAAGTTTTGAGAACAAAACTTTTCTTAAGAGGGGGGAGAATGTAACTCCCTAAAATTTCATTCAACAAAATTTTATTGAATAGGCTTTGAATTAGAAGACATGTTTAAGATATAGCTTTAAATGAACCCAAGATTAGTCTAGGAATTAAAGATAACTTGATATACCATAAGTTAACCTAAGTCAACTTGGTAGTCAACTTGGTTATAGTAAAACTTGACTAAAGTCAACTAACACTACCTAACCTACTAACTTAAGTATTCCATTTATGTTTGTGGTCATAGAGTAAGGCTTGCTAAAGCCAATTGTTATTACTATGTGGAAAATTTTATTGTTATATGATTAAAGTCATCGTCAAGCATGGAGTTTATAGTTGTTTCTCAACCTTTGCGTGGCTTCACACTGTGATGACATGTGGCAAGCTAGATTCATTCCAAATTCTAGGGCATTACATTATTTTGAAAGTCTCCATTATTAGTGAAAATTTTTGGATTTTATCCAACATTTCTATAAAATCTCATTTTACTATTAGATCTCATTCATTTCATCATTCTATTATTTTGTTATTCCTACTTTTAATGAATTTATATTCTTAATTAAGTTTACAGATGTTTTTGTAAGCAATCATAAAGTTTTTGTTTTTCAAACAACACTATTAAGGTTTGGTTTTGTTAAATTCTCTTATACCTTCCATATAAATTTATCATTGAAAGGTGATTATGAATTGAAATAAGTTTTTAAAGTTTAGAATGAACTTAGTTAGCTAAACTCCAAGTTTTCTCTTTCTCATATCATAGTAAGTGGCTTCTTGTTAGATTGAATTGTGAGAAGGGATTTAATGCCTATTTATAGAGCTTGAGATAGAATTTACATGAGTAGTAACTTAGAAAGTCTTTTAATTGTATATATATTCCTTATTCATATTATCTCATTAATATGAATCTTTAATTTACCCTTTACCACATACTTCATATTATAATATATAATTATGAAAGTTCTTACCTTTTTTGTATTCCACCTTCTTATGATATCATTTATCTTATGAAGAAAATTACAAATAAGGGAATCAGCGTTTGAAGTCAAGTTCAAATATAAGATCGAACTTTCAAGTGATTAAAATAGAGAATCAATATTTTATTAAGTAGCTCAAGTAAAAAAAAAAATCAATTACAATGCCATTAAAACACCATTAAATTGAGCTAACATAGCACATGACAAGATCCTTCCTTTGAACTACTAAGCATAAAGTTAATCTTCTATTTTAATAACTTAACATAACATTGATCATTCACCTAAAAGTTTAATTCTCTATTTGATCTCAATCCTAAA
The DNA here is from genome assembly GCA_037954665.1 of Laguncularia racemosa. NCBI lineage: Eukaryota > Viridiplantae > Streptophyta > Magnoliopsida > Myrtales > Combretaceae > Laguncularia > Laguncularia racemosa. The sequence continues at coordinate 4,662,186 of JBBMOL010000006.1, forward strand.
TGTTAATCCTCTCACTTATAATTTTCCCTTTATTTTATGGTATCATTACTATATTTCCATAATTTCTCCTATCAAACCATATTAGAATGTATAGTTTTGAAATCTCTTCCCTTTGGTTGTATTCCAACTTTTCTAATATTATTAATATATTTTCATATTTTCTTTTATCAAATCATATCATATTATGATACTCTCATCTTTTATGTATTCCATTGTTTATAGTATCATTGATAAATGTCTATAATTTCTTTTATCAAATCATATCATATCATGTTATGATATATAGTTTTAGAAGTTCTCACTTTTTTTGCATTTAACTTTTTATAGTACCATTAATGTATCCACATTTTTTTTTTCATTAAATTTCATATAATTTAGAAAGCTCCTACCTTTTGATATTTTATTTTCCCTCCATTACTTTTAAGAGTAAACATGAAAAGGTCAATTTTTTTTCTATGGAATTGAAAAGAACAATAAGTTTATGAATTTAAAAGAGATAATAAAACCATAAGTTGTTGACAACTATAAATGTGAATGTAAATTAATAACAATATTATGTATATTATGACAATTTAATTTGACCATTATTAATGTCAATTGATGGCATAATTTAAGGTTGATTTAATTAGATGATTATCAATGGAAGAATTTTTCACAAATGTTGAATAAAGGATATCAATAATTTATTGCTTATTATTATACTACAACAAAAAAAATGAAAAGAAATGAGTAAAATTTACATAGTTAATTGTGATGGAATGTTTTTATTACATTAATAAGATTGAAATTTATTGTAATTAATTTATGAATATTAATGGCACATATATTGTTATAAATTTATAGAAATGAAGATGTATGACATATATATTAGTATAAATTTATGGAAATGAAAATAAATTGATGAAAAAGATACAAATGATGAAAATATAGAATATGAAATGAGTTTTTATTTTCTAGAAAAAAAATAATTTTTATCTTATTTATATATGTTATTTTCGAAAAGAAAGTTTTATGATTTAGTTTCAAATTTTCATCCATGCATTATGTGGATTCTTCACTATAAATCCACAAAAAATTTAAATATGTATGACATCATAATGGTTAAAAGATTGTACTAAAAGCTTTAAACATACCCCACATAAAATTATATTAAAAGAAATAATCACGCGGAAAGCAAACTATGGAAAATTATTGAATAAACGATAAAATAAATTAAAACCATAGACTTAACATTGTCAAATAAAAATTTTAAGTAGATAATCATGCTCATAATAATTTAATTAGCTTAGCCATAAAATTTCGTAATAAAATACTAGAATTACTATCTTCACATAAATTACCATGTGCGATAAATGTACCTGAAAAATCCAAAAGACATATATATATATATATATATAGACACTCCACCCCACCAAATCTAGAAGCCTCTAGTGTTTAGACGAAAAAAAGAAGAAGATAGAAAAGTGAGAAGATAAAGACGAGAGAAAAAAGGATGAGATGAAAACAGGAAAGGAGAAGGAGAAAAGGAAATGCAAAGAAAAAATTCATAACTTCCACATATAACCTCTAAATCACAAACCAGGACCATCAACGTGATCCTCGAGGTGAGCTCCACAAAACTAGATTAGTTTTGCGTGGAACAAGTTTTATTTTTGAAATTTAAGTATAATTTTAATATATGTATAAAAATAAGATTTAGCTTAGAAAATAATTAAAATAGCTAGGAATACATTAGATAGAATGGTTCTAGTCTTGGATAGCATGTTAGAATGATTCTAGTCTTGGATGGCATGTAATAGTATGTTTTTCTCATATTTTTAGGAGAAGAAAATTTCTTCGCAAATTTACTCGAAAATTACTACAAGTAATCGAAAATGAGACCTAGATAAGTAGAAACTCTATGATATGTTGTTTGTTTGTGACATGGTGTATTAATATATATATATATATATATATATTTGTCATTTTAAATCTCGTATGAAAATATATGCGGTGTACGGAGATTTCAAGTGCTCTATTTTAGGATGATATATGCGGTGTTTGTTCTGTAAATTTGGATGTGTGTGTGTGTGTGTGTTTCACTTGCTGGAAGATAGTCCATGGTCATGCGTGTGTCTGCTGATCTTGTTGTGTGATCATTGAGAGAATGGCATGTGTGTGTGCAAATGGTGTTGTGTGCTCGCTGGAAGGACGTTCGTGGGGGTGTGCTAGTGTGTGCATATGTATGCAACGGAGAAGGACCGCAGTTGCATGCCGGCGTAGAGTGTGAAATGAGAAGGAATCTAACAAGAGAATTTAGCTAGAGAATCAGGCAAGGAGACGTCATAAAAAGGGGCCGGCTACTTTTGCATATATATATATATATATATATATATAAGTATATAAGCTAAAAAAAAAAGAAAGAAGGAAATTGACGAAAAGAATTGCAACATAGAGAAGAGCCAAGGCATACTACAAGGATGAATATATTATATGTTATATAATTATGTATATATATATATATATAAATATATAATATAATATAATAAAAAGAAAGAATGGGAGAAGGAGAAACATGGGTGTCTACGATTAGGGAAGAGGAAAGAAAATAATAATAATAATAATAATAATAATAATAATAAATAAATAAATAAATAATCAACCTAATAGTTATCAAAAAGTATTAGTATATATATACGTTTGTGAGTCTATGGATTTGATTGAAAGAGGGATAGATGACAATTAAATGACTTCAGATAAAATTGAATGATTGTATTTTGTATCTATCTTTGATGTGACCGAATCTTGTGTATGTTTGACTCTAGCATGATCACTTTAAAATATTAAATTAATTATGCCGACTTAAATAAAAATTGACATGCATTGCACTGGACATTGCATGATTGAAGTCCATCACTGTTACAGGGCGCATCAGAAGTAATCGGAGGATCACTGTTTTGCCAAGTGTAAACTAAATTATTAAAGGATTATTGTGCCTTAATGGTTCTAAGTACGGTCTATTGTTGAGGGTGTTTATTGCTCAGTGTGCAAGTAACACTTGAGCTTATAATATTAATATTAAGAGACAATATCTAATAAAGAGATGAGAGTAATCAATTAAGTGTGAAACCCAGGCACTGATGGTATGATCCGAAACCCTAACCCAAGGTCAAGGGGGGCACAAACCCTAAACTTCATGCTGGTTACCAAAAGACCACATGTGATTTTGCATTCATATGATTGTCCATGCATAGCATATGATTTGAAAACTTGCTTGAAATTGATTATGCTTGTATAAACAGTATTGAGAGTTGCACTCCTATCTCACTAGGCTATTAACTCACCCTCCTACAAATTTTACCTTGCAGGACGCAATTATATAAACTTCCTTAAAGGACATCATAGCAGGGTATGTACAATCATCTCAAAACTCTGGAAACAAAGGTAAGATGGAGAGATAGTAAGAATATTTTATTTAACTTGATAGACTCAAAGACTTGGAAATTTGTAAATATTTCATCTGATTTCGAGGGACCATGGTTTATTTTGCATGGGACCCAGATGAGGTCCTCTTCTAAGACATATATAATGTATCCATTGAATATGAAACGGGTTTTATTTAAGATGAAGGAATACCAGAGGCATTCGATTAGTTAATTATTATGTTTTTAATAGGTTGAATTGTATTGGTTTAAGATGTTTCACGATTGTGTAGTAAAGGCTGAGCAATCGTGGCAAGTTTTCACGAATTGAGTACCCTGTAGGGCGTGACAACTTTTGGTGGTATTAAAGCTAAAGGTTTAAGTTAAATTAAGATATAAATTAGAGATAGGTTGGGTTGAGAGTCAATGTCTTAAGAGATTGACTTGGCAACCCTATAGATAGGAAAAACCTACCTTATTAAGGGTGTGTGGGTAGAACCTAGGAATGAAAATAAATAACTTAAAAATTACAAAAATTTTGCAAATTCGATGAAATGCTAAAAATGTTCGAGCGCGTAGATTGGAGATAGAATACTTGTTGCATGAGAAATGAGGATAATCTAATAAGATATAGATTGAGAATGCAATCATTGCAAATCTAATATGAACACTTCTTAATTTATAAGATGGTGGATGAAATGATAGAAGATTAGAGAATCGAATTGACTTAACAATAGCAAATTCAATTGGATAAGCAAAGTGAAGATCTTGGGGATAGGTATAGTATGTATATTGCTATACTTGCTTTAGAAACTCGATTTTCGACAATGATAGGGATGGAAGAGGAGCCACCTGAAATATTATTTATGGCTCGATTCAATCTAGGAATGGGGTATCCCAAAAAAGTCCTGAACCCTCCAGTCTAGTCTAGAAGAAACTCACAAACATATGAGAGAGAGATTTATGACTAGAAGCCGAGAATTAACCCAGGGTTGTTATACACAAAAGACTATTAAGATACTATGGATTACATTGAACACCGAGAGTTCAAGATCATAGATTAAGGGGACATGTTTGTAGTAGAACTAGAATTATGGGAAGATTAGGAGGAGGAAGATCTGAAAGAGGATCCACTTCCCAAAGAAAATTCTGATTTAGAGGGCACTTCGGAAAACAAGAGTGTAGCCTCAAACTCCCTAGGAAAAGAAGAAGAGGAAGAAGAAGAAGAAGGAGAGGAAGAGGAAGAAGAAGAAATAGGAGAAAGTGATGAAGACACAAGTGAAGAATTAGAAGACGCTGCCTAGGAGTCTAAGAATGGAGTTAGAACAATTTTGAAAAAGTAATATATATAAGGAATAGTAATTCTTGTATGTTAGTAAGACTCGAGAGGGAAAATTTTGTTATGTGGTATATATATCCCTCTAAGTTGACATATGTATAAGTTAGAAACCTAAGAAATGTAAATTTTGAAAAAGTATATATAAAATATCATGATTTCAAGTATTTTTAACTTTTGATGCAATTATATAGATATATTATATGACTTTTATTGATATTTGTACTATTATTGATATATATATCATTGGAAATGTCCTAACATATTTTATATATTGCATTAATAAATTACAATGGAAATACCAGTAGAGGATGAAAAACAACGCCCACTAGGTATCAAGATGCAGACGAAACTTCACAAGCGGGAACTCTACCCCCATTGTCACAAGAAAATCTAGAGATCCAACCTAAGACGCTAGGTAGAGCGACTAGGTTAAGAAAAATAAATGCAACTCAAGCCCCTTCTAGTGGGGAAAGAAGTGGGGAGGAACGCATGTCAAGATTTGAAGTAACAGTTTAACAACTAGCCCAAAAACAGGCCTTGCTAATCCAACACCTAATGCTAAGGAGTTAACCCCCATCAGAATTAGTTCCTCCGCCACCTCAACCGCAACCAATGCCACTTGTAATCGCTACTTAACAACCATAGGTGCCACCACCACCTCCACCAATTTCAACTGCTCATGCACCTTATATGAAAGGTCAACAAAGATATGACCAAGGAAGAGTTGTTCGGATTTAAAGGAACATATTTCCATATTTCATCCAATCAAATAGGTACTTTGATGGGGTGTACGGGAAACTAGAGGAGATCTGTAGCTTATGAAGTAGAAAACCACCAAAAAGTGGCATATATGTCATTTTTGCTAAAAATGAAAGCCAAAATATGGTAGAATGCTAAACAAAGAGCTTTACCTCAACCAATCTCATGGGAAACATTTTAAGGGGAATTTTTCTGAGAGTACTTCCTAGAGAGCGTCAGGATGTGACTAAGTGGACAACTATTACAACTAAAAAAAGGTACAAAAATAGTTAATCAATACGAGAATGAATTCAATTGATTGTTACAATCTGTTCCTGATATTTACAAAGGTTCAAATGCATTGAAGTGATAGCTATTCATGAATGGATTGGATATAGAGACGCAAGAATGAATTATGGAGTTTAAGCTATAGGCATATTCAGAAGTGGTAAACAAGGCTCGAGATTTAGAGTAAACAAAGCTAAGGGTAGAAAAAATGAGAGCTCAAGTTTGACCAAGTGCAAGAATGTGTATTCCGACCAAGAGACCACTATTTCAGCCAACTCCAAGTGATAGGGGAAAGAAACCTATGCTAAATATGAGGTCTCCAATTAATAAACCATTAGTCATCTCTCCCCAAGCAAAGCCTATAACAGTAGTTTACCAGAAATGTAGGAAAGGACATTACCCTAGAGAGTGCTCATACTTGAAAGGGAAGTGTTTCCATTGTGGGTCGGACGATCATAAGGCCTCAAATTATCCACGGAAGAGTTTTGCAATATGTTTTGTGTGTGAACAATAAGGGCATATGGCTAATGTCTACCCTAAAAGACACCAAGGACCTAAAACGAAGGTTACAGCACCCCAAACTACAATTGGAAGGCCAATCGATTGACCAGTTAAGCAAGGAGCACAAAGAGCGTAAGGAGCCAACACCTGGGCCACAAATGCTTGAGTATTTGCTATAAAGGGCATGAATGTGAGAGAATGGGTGAATGGAAAGCCTGGACAATACTAGGATATTGATCTAGCAGCTATAGAATATATGAAGGAAGGAGATGTCATAACAAGTACATCAAGATTTAACTTGCTTATATGTAATATCTTGTATATGAAACTTAAATAGAAGATTAATTGGAAGAGTTAAGAAGTATAATAGATTTACTATTAAAAGACCTAAGTAGGTAGAAGTTATAAATTAACCGAGTACTATATAATTAATAGGATTTGTTTTAATTGCTGCTCAACCGACCTTGGTTCTCTTTGACACGGGAGCTACACATTTTTGTATAAGCTTGATTGTAGCTCAATGATGGAAGCTAGAAGTTCAACCTTTGTCAAAGATCTTAAGGATTAGCACTCCTATAGAAGAAAAAGCCATCACCAAGGAGATTGTGAAAGAATGCCTAATCAAAATACAAGGAAGAAACATTCTTGCAAAATTGATCAATCTATCCATGAAAGGCTACGAAGTGATTTTGGGAATGGATTAGTTATCAAAGCAGTTTGCCAACATAGATTGCAAGAATAAGAAAGTGTGGTTCCACAAGCCAGGAGCGGGGACTATAGTATATTGGGGCAATCAAGGAAGAATCTAGAAACTTTTGCTCACGTATTGTGAGAAAGAGGAGAATACCTTCAAAACTAGAGCATATGTCTAGTAATGCAGTAGAGACAAAAAAAATCACCAAGATTAGAGGAAATATCGATTATTAATGAATTTCTTGAGGTGTTTCCCGAAGAACTACTAAGATTACCACCCTCGAGAGAAATGGATTTTACCATCAAAGTAAAGCCTAGTACAAAACTAATCTCAAAAGCACCTGATCAAATGGCCCTAATTGAGTTACAAGAATTGAAGAAGAAATTGCAAGAGTTGATTGAGAAGGGATTCATTCACCCAAGCGCATCGCCTTAGGGAGCTCCAATGCTATTCATCAAGAAGAAGGATGGATCTATGCAGTTATGCATCGATTATCAAGAACTAAACAAAGTAACCATAAAAAACAAATATCTATTGCCAAGAATTAATGACCTGTTAAATTAGTTGCAAGGAGCAAGTGTCTTTCCTCAAATAGATTTGCAATCTAGATACCATTAGTTGAGGATCAAGTTACAAGATATACCCAAGACTATCTTTTGAACGCAATATGACGATTACGAATTTCTAGTAATACCATTTGGGTTAATGAATGCTCCAGCTACATTCATGGACCTCATGGATAGGATCTTCAAGTCATTTTTGGATAAATTCATAGTGGTTTTCATCGGCGACATCTTGATTTATTCTAACACTCCGCTAGAGCACGAAGAACACCTAAGGATTGCCCTAAGACTATTGAAGGAACATCGATTATATAAAAAATTGTCCAAGTGCCAGTTCTGGATGAATCAAGTGGCATTCTTAGGACATATTATATCAGGAGAAGGTGTGATAGTGGATCCAACCAAGATAGAAGCCATAGTCGATTGGAAATAACCCACTACGATTACGGAAGTGAGAAGTTTTCTCGGGTTAGCTAGATACTACAAAAGATTTGTGAAGAACTTTTCTTAGATATCGAAACAGTTAACTAGACTAACTCAAAAGGATGTAAAGTTCGAGTGGGATGATAACTGCAAAAGAAGTTTTCAAGAGTTGAAGCAACATTTGATCTCAACTCCTATTTTGACCGTACTTAACTTAGAGAAACCTTTTATGTCTATAGTGATGCCTTATAGAACGGATTGGGATGCATGCTAATGTAAAATAAGAAAGTCATAGCTTACACTTCAAGACAGTTGAATTCGCACGAGAAGAATTACCTTACTCATGATTCGAAACTAGCCACGATCGTATTTGCCCTAAAGATATGGAGACATTACCTATATGAGCATAAATGTGAAATATACACGGATCACAAGAGCTTGAAGTATTTATTCACTCAAAAGGAACTCAACATGGGATAAAGAAGATGGCTCAAGCTCATTAAAGACTACGATCTTAGTATCAACTATCATCTAGGGAATGCCAATGCTATAGCTAATGCTCCAAGTTGAAAGAATCATAGCCAGGTAGCAGCACTATTAACTGAACAACAACAGTTGATACAAGAATTCGAGAAACTGAGGATTGAATTCCTATGGCATGAGGAGGAAGCCTAAATAGAAAGTATAGAAGTACAACTTACTCTCTTGGACAAAATAAAGGAGATACAGCTCAATGATCTAAAGATAATAGACCTTCAAAACAAAGTAGAACAAGGTATCAATATTGAATTTGAAATAGAACAAGATGGAGTCTTAAAGTTACAAGGTAGATGGTACGTACTTGAAGATACAAAATTGAGAAACAATATTTTGGATGAAGCCCACAATTCGGGATACACAATACACCCAAGGGGAACGAAGATGTATTAAGAACTCAAGAAGGGCTATTGGTAGGAAGGCATGAAGAGAGATGTAGCACGATTCGTCTCTCAATATTCTGCTTGCCAACAAGTCAAAGCTGAACATCAGAAACTTGGGGGACTACTATAACCACTACTAATTTAAAATGGAAGTGGAAACGGATCCCCATGGATTTCATTATAGCTCTACTAAAGACAAGGGTAGGATACGAAGCTATAAGGGTAATTGTGGATCGTCTAACTAAATCCACTCATTTCTTACCCATTAGTATGACCCACTCCTTAGATAAATTGTTCGGGATCTATCTCTGAGAAATTGTAAGACTCCATAGAGTTTTGCATACTATAATATCTAATTGATATCCACAATTCATATCAAAATTCTAGAGAAGCCTACAACAAGCTCTAGGAACAAAGCTACAATTTAGCACAACATATCATCCCCAAACAGATGGGCAATCTAAGCAAACTATCCAAACATTGGAGAATATGCTAAGGGCTTAAACATTAGATTTCAAAGATAGTTGGGATTGACACTTGCCATTGGTCTAATTCGCTTACAACAACAACTATCACTCATCGATTAAGATGCCCCCTTATGAAGCCCTATACAGAAGGAAATGTAGATCTTTATTATACTAAGATGGAATCGAATGAAGTACAATTGGGCCAGACTTGCTATAAAAAACAATAGACAAGGTTGCCATCATCAGATAAAGAATGAAGGAAACTCAAGATCACTAGAAGAGCTGGGTAGATTTTAAGAGAAGAAAGATTAAGTTTTTACTAAGGGAACACGTCTATCTGAAGGTTACGTTAATCAAAGGGACAAGAAGATTTGAAACTAAAGGAAAATTAAGTTCTAGATATGTTGGACCATATAAGATTTTAGAAAGGGTTGGAGAAGTGACCTACCAACTATCCTTACCTCCTCAATTATTAGGAATCCGCAACGTTTTCCATGTGTCGTTGCTCTAAAAGCACATCTCGGATCCTAACAAAGCAATTGAGATAGATATCTTGACGATTCAACTAAACCTAACATATCGGGAATATCGTATCCGAGTTCTCAACATTTAAGCCCAAGATTGCACAACAAGACTATCAAATATGTCAAGGTACAATGGAATCAACACTTTGAACAAGAAGCCACTTGGGAGAGGGAAGGCAAGATGAAAGAGAAGTATTCCCAACTATTCGAAGATTCAGATACATTTTAAAGTTTTGAGGACAAAACTTTTAAAAAAGGAGAGAATGTAAAATCCACAAAAAAAAAAAATTAAATACGAATAATATCATAATGGTTAAAAAATCATACTAAAAGCCTTAAACATACCCCACATAAAATTATATTAAAAGAAATAATCATACGGAAAGAAAACCATGAAAAATTATTGAACAAAAAATAAAAGTAATTAAAATCATAAACTTAGGATTGTCAAATATAAATTCTGAGTAGATAATCAAGCTCGGAATAATTTAATTAGTTTAATTATAAAATTTCGTAATAAAATACTAAAGTTACTAAATTCACACAAATTATCGCACGCGACAAACATATCTAAAAAATCAGAAAGACACACACATATATATATATATATATATAGACACTCTGCCCCACCAAACCTAGACAAAAAAAATAAAAAAGAAGACAAAAAAAGTAAGAAGATAAAGATAAGAGAAAAAGGGACGAGACGAAAACAAGAAAGGAGAAGGAAGGAGAAAAGGAAACGCAAATAAAAAAATTCATAATTTTTACATATGAACTCCAAATCACAAATTGAAACCACCAACACGATTCTTAAGGTGAGTTTTATGAAACTAGACTAGTTTTACGTGAAAAAAATTTTATTTTTGAAATTTAAATATAATTTTAATATATGTATAAAAAATAGAATTTAACTTAGAAAATAATTAAAATAGCTAACAGTACACTAGATAGAATGATTCTAGTCTTAAATAGCATTCAATAGTGTATTTTTCTCGTGTTTTTAGGAGAAGAAAATTTCCTTAGAAATTTATTTGAAAATTACTATGAGTAATAAAAAATAAGACACAGGTGAGTAGGAACTCCATAATATACTATTTGTTTATGATGTGATATGTTAATATATATATATATATGTCATTGTAAATCTCGTATGAAAATATTGTGGCCGAGTTCTGCCCGTTTACGGAGATTTCAGGTGCTCTGTTTTAGGATGATATATGTGGTGTTTGCTTTATAAATTTAGATGTGTGTGTGTGTGTATGTTTCACTTGCTGGAAGATAGTCCATGGTCATGCATGTGTGCTGATCGTGTTGCGTGATTGTTGGAAGAATGGCATGTGTGTGTAAATGGTGTTGTGTGCTCGCTGGAAGGACGTTCATGGGGGTGTGCTGGTGTGTATGTGTGTGTGTAGGGGAGAAGAGCTGCAGTTGTGTGCCGGCGTGGAGTGTGAAATGAGAAGGAATTCGGCAAGAGAATCCAACAAGGAGTTGTCATAAAAAAGGGGCTGGCTACTTTTACATATATATATATATATATATATATAACGTATATGCTAAAAAATGAAAAAAGAAGAAGGAAATTGACGAGAAGAATTGCAACGTGGAGAAGAGGCAAGGCATGCCACAAGGATGAATATATTATATGTTATATAATTATGTATATATATATATATATATAAATATATAATATAATACAAAAAAAAAAGAATGGGAGAAAGAGAAACGTGGGTCTCCATGATTGGGGAAGAGGAAAGAAAATAGTAATAATAATGATAATAATAATAATAATAAAAATAAAAATAAATAAATAAATAATCAACCTAATAGTTATAAAAAAGTATTAGTATATATGTGTGTTTATAAGTCTATGGATTTAGATAGAAAGAGGGATAGATGGCAATTAAACGACTTCAGATAAAAATCGATATTGGTGAATTGTCTTTTCTGATATTATGATTATTGTTTTATGATTTAAATTGAATGATTGTGTTCCGTATCTATTTTTGATGTGACTTAATCTTGTGTGTGTTTGATTCTAGCGTGATCACTTTGAAATGTTAAATTAATTATGTCGACTTAAATAAAAATTGATATGCATTGCGCGAAACATTGCATGATTGAAGGTCATCACTGTTATAAGGTGTATTGAAAGTAATTCGAGGATTACTATTCCGCTAAGTGCAAACTAAATGATTAAAGGATTATCGTGTCTTGATGATTCTAAGTCTAGTCTATCCTTGAAGGTGTTTATTGCTTAGTGTGTGAGTAACACTTGAGATTATATCATTCATATTATGAGACAATATCTAATAAAGAGATGAGAGTAATCAATTAAGTGTGAAACCTAGGCACTATTGGTATGATCTGAATCCCTAACCCAAGGTTAAGGGGGGTGTAAATCCTAGACTTCACGCTAGTTACCGGAAGACCACATGTGATGTTGCATCATGCATAGCATATGATTTGAAAACTTATATGAAATTGATTATGCTTGTAAACAATATTAAGAAATTGCATTCATATCTCACTAGGCTATTAGCTCACCCTCCTATAGATTTTTCCTTGCAGAATGCGATTATATAAACTTCTTTAAAGGACATCACAATAGGGCATGTACAATCATCTCAAAACTCTAGGAACAAGGGTAAGATAGAGCGATAGTAAGTATATTTTAGTTAACTTGATATACTCAAAGACTTAGAGATCTGTAAATATTTCATCTGATTTTGAGAGACCATAGTTTATTTTGCATGGGACTCGAATGAGGCCTTCTTCTGAAACATATATAATGTATCCATTGAATATGAAAAAGGTTTTATTTTAGATGAAATAATATCAGAGGTATTCAATTAGTTACTATTATGTTTTTAATAGGTTGAATTGTATTGGTTTTGAGACACTTCACAATTGCTTAGTAGAGATTAAGCAATCGTGACAAGTTGTCATGAATTAGTATCCTATGAGGCATGACATTCACTTATTTAAACTAATATCCCAAGTTGGTTTTGCTCATTCATAAAATCTTTTTGCATGGTTAATTAAATTTAAATTCTCCCATATTTCTATATTTTTAAGTATTCTGATGGCCATATTAGCTTGTCAATCATTTTCGTTTTTATTTCTCAGATTATTTGTTTATATTCTTAAAAGGAAAAAAAAAAAAAAAAAACACTTTTCTCCAATCGGGGTATTCCAATAGAATTTGTCCATGAATTCCGTGAATTAAGGTCTTGTCTTCTGTTGTCTCGTCTCCTTTCACTTTATCTCTATTCTTATCCAGATGGCTTTTTTAATTTTCAAAATAGGTGTCATCAATAGTTACCAAAGCAAATATCACACTACTAGTCTATCATAGTTAGCTGCTGCTTCTCTTTCATTACCTTTACAGTTGCTGTCAAGGAAATATGTTCTCCCACATTTTTTTTTATCCACCCGCAACCTATTAGTCAATAAATAAATGGAATAAATGTACCTTAAAATAAAGTATTTGAAATGTCTGTCACCCACCTTTCTCCTCCACTGACATAATTTTCTCCTTAAGATACTTCTTCTACTAGATGTTCATTATTTCACATGGAAAATTTCTCTCAAGTTATTGAGAAGGTCAACAACGAGGACCTAGAGAACCTAATGGCTTCTCTTCCCAAAGTGAAAGGATGGTTAGGTCCTGGCTTATCCCTTTACCAAGGCTTTTGGTGCCCATCAAAGATTCTTCCTAATGTCGTCAACTTCCAGAAGCACTTCAAAGCTCAAGACGATGACATTCTCTTATCTTCCTTCCCCAAAACAGGAACCACTTGGCTGAAATCTCTTGTGTTTTCCATTGTGAATCGCAAACACTTCAAGCTCTACGAAAGTCCTTTACTCACAAAAAGCCTTCATGAGCTTGTGCCCTTTATAGAGTTCACTTTGTATGCAAATAACCAGCTACCACACCTTGATAGCCTCCACTCTCCTAGGCTCTTTTCCACTCATATTCCCTACCCGGCTTTGCCGAATCCGATCAAAGAATCCTCGTGCCGTGTGGTGTATATATGTCGGAATCCATTGGATACGATGGTTTCTTCCTGGCATTTCGCGCTTCAAGCTCGGCCAGAGGTTGGGTCCGAGTGGTCGATGGAAGAATACTTTGATTCCTTTTGTAGTGGACTCGGAGGGTTTGGACCCTTTTGGGAGCACATGCTGGCGTTTTGGAAAGAGAGCTTGGAGAAGCCAAACAAGGTGTTGTTCTTGAGGTACGAGGACCTGAAGGAAGACACTTCGTTTCACTTGAAAAGGTTGGCGGAGTTCCTAGGTTGTCCATTTTCTTCGGAGGAAGAAAAGGATGGACTAATTGAGGAAATATCGAAACTGTGTAGTTTGAACAATTTGAAGAACTTGGAGGTCAACAAAAACGGTAAGTTCATGCCAAATTTCGAGAACAAAAGCTATTTTCGGAAGGGAGAGGTTAGTGACTGGGTTAATCATCTTAGTCCTTCAATGGCGCAACGTGTGGATAATATTGTGAAAGAAAAACTCAATCCTCATGGTCTAACATTCAAAACAAATTAGTAACATGTGCTGTACTACCACATGGCATTAGTACTTGTAAGCATGTTTAAGTGTTTAACCGAGAATTGCTCCAATAATGTTGTTATGATGTGTAATCTTATGCTTTTTAAGGAGAGACATTCAATATCTTGTTTTCCTTTGTGATTAAGAATTATGTTTCTTCGTTACTGTTATAGGCAATGTACCGCATTAGCCATATTCATAAAGTTATAGTAGCGGTATAACAGTATTTTCTATTTACATAACTTTTAATAATATTTATCTTCTTTTTATAGTATTAAAATATTTTATTATCTATGAGCAAAAGTTTTATTCTTTATTACATAATTTTTCATACTCGCTATTTCTATACTCTCTTCAAACATGACATTTTTCACACATAGGCATATGAGGCTTGCAATTGCACATGGACACAAAGGTCGCACATGGACTCCATTACTCTGTTAAAAATTCAATAGATGAAGTTTCAACAGATGGTTGGTCCACCTCATGATATTGAGGACAAACCACTTGTTTTCTACTTTATATCTACTCGAGTGTAACATGTATATAGTATGACTATAATGGTCTGCTATCAAGGTTGAGCTCAACTTACTCATAATTCAACTTATTATGTTAAATTCACATCATAAAATATTCTACTTTTTGAATAATTGATTCACGAGCCCATTCAATTTGGCTTCGAGTTTAGTATGAGATTTTGGATTGAAATTTTTGAGTGAAATAAGTCTAGCTAATCCAAGTTTCAACTCATTGAGTATAGCATCGTCCCCAGTTTGAGCTAATGGTAAAACCAATATACCTTTAATATCAAATCAGGAGAATCATTAGGACAGAAATAAAGCACTCAATCAAACTCTTTTCGTGCATAAACCCGTAACAAGGGTTGCTATTAGGAAATAATTATACAAGTTAGTTATATGTGACACTAAATAAACAAAGATGACCCATATTGTGAGGAGGTGGAAATACACAATAAGAACATTAAATATACCAAATCTTTTATCAGGATTGTTACTGGAGTTGGAATATGAGGGTAGCTTTGGCCTTCGGGTATCAATTGGTATTTATTGTGGAGGGGGGCAGGTATTTTTATATCAAAATAGAATAAATAGCCTATTGTACATTGGACAAAAATCATCCGTACAGTCCGTAGAGATCACAAAGAAACAAGAGGTCGCCAAGTAAAGCTAATTCTGCATGCGTTGGTTCTGTGTGTACTTTGGAATTTTTACTGGAGAAGGGATTACTTATAAATTTAAGTTTTAGGTGAGAAAACTATAAAGTTTAATAATTTTTCAAACGAAAATTTACGATTTCTAAGATAAAATTATTTTTTTGAGATCAAGGAGAGTTCGTTCAAATAATTACCATAAGCGACGCTTTCCAGGGTAAAAGTCAAATTTAGGGTCCAAGTTCACAAAATTTCCATTCGAAAACCCGAAAGACGCTCGTAGCTAAAAGGGAAGGCTCCAAATACATATATGCCCTTGATCTACGAAAAATTCTTGGCTTTAATATCTAAGTTCAAGGAAAAGCACTTGAATGGGATCAGGACCAGGACATATATGTATGGTGGAAACAAAGAAATGTTAAAAATAATAAAGTAGGATACAATACTTTCTCTCTTTTAGTATACACATCATCATGTGGTTATCCTAACCGGATGAGGTGAATCTATCCAAGAATTTTTCGTAGATCAAGGGCATATATATATTTGGAGCCTTCCCTTTTAGCTATGAATGTCTTACAGGCTTTTGAATGGAAATTTTGTGAACATGGACCCTAAATTTTTCTTTTACCCTGGAAAGCGTCGCTTATGGTAATTTATATGAACGAACCCTCCTTGATATCCAAAAAAATAATTTTATCTTAGACATCTTAAATTTTGCTTTGAACAATTATTAAACTTTATAGTTTTCTCACCAAAAACTTGCAATTTATAACTCATCCCTTCTCCAGTAAAAATTCCAAAGCACACAGAACCAACGCATGCAGAATTAGCTTTACTTGGCGACGTCTTGTTTCTTTGTAATCTCTACGGACTGTACCGATGATTTTTGTCCAATGTACGATAGGTTATTTATTCTATTTTGAGATAAATATAGCTGCCCCACTCCACCATAAATGCCAAGCGATACCCAAAGCTACCCTCATATTCCAACTCCAGTAACAATCCTGACAAAACATTTGGTATATTTAATGTTCTTATTGTGTATTTCCACCATGTTACAATATGGGTCATCTTTGTTTATTTAGTGTCACATATAACTAACTTGTATAATTATTTCCTTATAGCAACCATTGTTACGGGTTTATGCACAAAAAGAGAATTTGATCAATTGCTTTATGAAAAGAAACAATGTGTGATGAAAATAGTTTTTTTCTTTATTCAAAGCAATCAAAGATTACATATATATACTAGTTGTGATACATCAAGATCCTATTCTATTGCCTATAATCATGTTTAATTATTTATAAACAAGATAACAAATAATTACATATCAATCTTTCATATCCGAGAAGATTGGCAGCTAATCTTCAATATTTGATAATATTGACAACAGATTTGTGCTTATCTTCCTTTAACACTCCCCCTCAAGTTTGGAGTGTATGTTAATGACACCCAACTTGCTAAGCAAAACTTCAAATTGTGCAATACTCTATGGCTTGGTAAACAAATTTCCTAGTTGGTTTGCACTTTGAATATGGGCTGTTTAAATAATTCCTTCTTGAATCTTCTCAGATACCAAGAGGCAGTCTATTTCTATGTGTTTTGTTTGTTCATGATAGACTGGGTTTGAAGCTATATGCATAGCGACTTTATTATCACAAAATAAAGTCACTAGCTATGTGTGGCTCACTTTTAAGTCCTTCAAAATATATCAAAACCATGTAACGTTGCAACATTTAGTAGCCATAGATCAATACTCTACCTTTGCACTTGAACGTGACATCATTGTTTGTTTCTTAGTCCTCCAAGAAATTGGTGCTTAACCAAACAAAATACAATAACCTATAATAGATCTTCTTGTGTCCTTGTGAAAAAATTAACCAACCATGGAATCAAGAAAACTCTTTTCTCTCCTCTATCCTTTTTCCATAACTCATGTCCAAATATATACACAGCAGGGAGATATCTTTTCCATATCTTTTCCAAGCAACTAAATCCTACAAACTAGGAAAACAAAACCAAATCCTATAAACTAGGAAAACAAATCTTCCTCTACCGAAAAATAAAATACAAGATATACATGTCATATTTACAAAATAAATCACAAAATAAATATCTCAATATTTACGGCCGTGCCTTCTAGTTGTGTATCAGGCCGTATATGTTTCTGGGAGCTACCTGACACAACACACGGCTGTGCCTTCAAGCCGTGTATGCTTCTGGGAGCTATCTGACACAACACACGGCCGTGCCTTCTGACCGTGTATCAGGCCATGTATGTTTCTAAGCTTCAAAACACAATACCTCCCCTCAAGTTGGAGCATGGAGATCACAAATGCCCAACTTGCATAAGAGCATATCATACTCACGTTTCCGTAATGCTTTGGTAAAAATATCAGCAAGTTGTCTCGTTGTAGGAACAAAAATAGGATAGATCGTCCCATCAAGTAATGCATCTCGAATGAAGTGACAATCCACTTCGATGTATTTGGTGCGCTCATGAAATACGAGATTTTGAGATATATGAAGAGCAGCCTGACTATCACAAAATAGCATTGCTTGCTGCATATGAATAACACCAAGATCAGGTAAAACACTCTTTAACCACTTAACTTCACAAGTGGTCATGGCCATTGAACGGTATTCTGCTTCGGCAGATGATCGAGACACAATATGTTGTTTCTTTGTCTTCCATGAGATGGGAGACAAACCTAAAAACACTAACCATCCAGTAAGAGAACGACAAGTCAACGGACATCCTACCCAATCTGCATCACACCAACTAGTCAAAGTGAGATCGCCCTTACTACGCAATAAAATACCCTGACCTAGTTTGGATTTGAGATACCGAACAATGCGTAATGCTGCATCCTAGTGATCTTTCTATGGCTGCTGCATAAATTGAGATAAGACATGTACACAATAAGACAATTCAGGCCTGGTAAAACATAAATAAATCAATCGGCTAATAAGATGTCGATAAGGCTCTGGATTATCCAACAAAGGGCTAGTTGACAACGCCAGTCGTTGGTGTTGCTCCATCGGAACTCCCACGGGCTTTGCCCCTATCAAACCTGCTTTTGAAATAATATCTAGGGCATATTTGCGCTGACACAAGAAGAACCCTTCGAGACTATGAGCCACTTCCACCCCAAGAAAATATTTAAGAACACCCAAATCTTTCACGGAAAAACAAGTGCTCAAGTAATCCTTAAACATCTGAATTGCTACACTATCATTCCTATAAACAATCAAGTCATCAACATAAACCAAGATGTTTAGTCGCACCTCGCCTTGTTGCAGAGTAAACAAAGAGTAATCCGCATAGGATTGTGTGAAACCATAGATTTTTAAAGTAGCAGACAGTTTCGCGAACCAACACCGAGGGTCTTGTTTAAGCCCATATAAGGACTTCTACAATTTGCACACCTTATCTCGTCTTGCAACTCGAAAACTAGGAGGTAACTGCATAGACACATCCTCCTGTAGATCTCCATGGAGAAATGCATTGTGGACATCCATCCGGGGAACCACCCAATTCTTAATTGGAGCAACGACCAAGAAAAAACGAACAGTAACCATCTTTGCGACAGGGGCAAATGTCTCTATTTATCAATCAAGAATGTCTGGAAGCTCAGAAACATACACGGCCGAATACACGGTCAGAAGGCACGGCCGTGCATTGTGTCAGATAGCTCCTAGAAACATACACGGCCGGATACACGATCAGAAGGCACGGCAGTGTGTTGTGTCAAGTAGCTCCTAGAAACATACACGGCCAGATACACGGACAGAAGGCACGGCCGTGTATTGTGTTAGGTAGCTACCAGAAACATACACGACCTGATACACGACTAGAAGGCACAGCCGTGTAACACAGCCATAAATATTGAGATATTTGTTTCGTGATTTATTTTGTAAATATGGCATGTATATTTTGTATTTTATATTTTGGTAGAGGAAGATTTGTTTTCCTAGTTTGTAAAGATATAGTTGCTTGGAAAAGATATTCTCTTGATGTATATATATACTTGAACATGAATTATGAAGAGGCATTTAGCCAAAGTTTCTCAATACTTGTTATGGTATCAGAGCCACACAACTGAGTATTGTGTTGAATCCATAGTTTTTTCTTTAACTCTTGGAATTGTTGGTTTGTTCTTGGTTTTCTTTGGCTTTAGGTTGATTAATTCCAATCAACACTTTTCTTGATAATCAAGTTGTGAGTGACAATTCTGTTTAGAATGTCTTCTGAGAAAACACATGAAATCTTAGCTATTAGATTTACGGGAAAGAATTATGCAGCATGGGAATTTCAGTTCAAAATGCTTTTGAAAGGGAATGAGCTTTGGGGTCATATTGATGGGTCTTCTCCAGCTCCTACAGAGTCGAAAGATCATAGTCAATGGGAGGCAAAGGATGCTCGGATTGTTTCTTGGATTTTGGGATCTATTGAGGTTCATATGGTGAACAATTTATGATCCTTTGGCATAGCAAAAGAAATGTGGGAATACTTAAAGCGCGTCTACAATCAAGATAATATTGCAAGACGTTTTCAATTGGAACTTGATATGAGTAATTATAGTCAAGCTAATCTCTCAATTGAACAATATTATTTTGGCTTTCTTAATTTGTGGAGCGAATATTCTAGTATTATCTATGCTAAGGTGTCAAAGGAGAATTTGGCTAGTCTTCAGGCTATTCATGAAGTGAGTAGTCGTGATCAGTTTTTTATGAAGCTCAGACCTGAATTTGAAACCGCTCGGCCTGGGTTGCTGAATAGAGATCCAGTTCCTTGTTTGGATGTATGTTTTAGTGAATTGCTATGCGAGGAACAAAGATTGGTGACACAAGCCGTTATTGGTGCAACTGGTGGATCATCTGGAATAGTTAATGTTACATATGCTGCTCAGACCCGAGGGAAGGGAACAATGCAGTGTTAAAGCTGCAAAGAATTTGGTCATATTGCCCGTCATTGTAGTAAGAAGTTCTGTAATTATTGCAAGCAAAAAGGACATATTATTAAGGAGTGTCCCACAAGGCCTCAAAACAGAAGGCCACAAGCTCTTCATGCTGCGGTATCCGACTCTCGCAATCTTGGTTCGACATCCACAATTGCTGGCAATAATCAATCTGTTCTCACACCAGATATGGTCCAACAGATGATTCTCTCTACCTTCTCTGCTCTTAGTCTTCAAGGGAAAGGTAAGACTACTAATTCTGTTCCTTGGTTTGTTGATTCCGGCGCCACAAATCATATGACTAGCACATCTGATTTATTGCATAATCAACGTCCATATACTGGTACTCAACACATTCAGGTTGCTGATGGAAATAATATTCCAATTACGACAGTTAGTGATATTAGCTCCTCCTTTCGACATGTCTTGGTTTCTCCTAAATTATCTACTAACTTAATTTCTGTTGGGCAAATGGTAGATAATAACTGTGATGTCCACTTTTCTCGTGATGGTTGTACTATTCAGGATCAGATGTCGGGGAAGGTGATAGCGAAGGGGCCTAAAGTGGGCAGGTTATTTCCATTACAATTTACCATTCCTCGGACTTTGTCATTAGCTTCTTCAGTTGTTGAAAATAAGGCTGGCATTTGGCATAAACGCTTAGGTCATCCAAATAATGTTGTTTTGACTCATTTGTTGCAAAGTGGTGTTCTCAGTTCCATAGATAAGAATTTATTAGTTGATTGTTCTCCTTGTAAACTGGGAAAAAGTAAGACATTGCCTTTTCCTGTTTTGGGTAGTCGTGCCAATAAATTTTTTGACATTATTCATAGTGATGTTTGGGGAATTACACCGATTATTTCACATGATCAGTATAAATATTTTGTGACATTTATTGACGATTACAGTCGATTCACATGGATTTATTTTTTGCATTCCAAAGCAGATGTGTTTACTGTGTTTCAAACCTTTGTGACATATATTGAAACTCAGTTTTCCACTTGTATTAAAATCTTACGATCCGATAATGGTGGTGAATATATTTCTCATGAGTTTCAAGCATTTCTTCATAAAAAGGGTATTGTTTCACAATGCTCATGTCCCTATACACCTCAGCAGAATGGAGTTGCCGAATGGAAAAATCGACATTTGTTAGATGTGGTGCGCACATTGTTGTTAGAATCTTCTGTTCCAGCTAAGTTTTGGACCAAAGCTTTATCTATTGCAGTTTATCTGATTAATCGCTTACCATCTTAACAATTGAAGTTAGATTCTCCCTATCAACGAGTGTTTGGTAAACATCCTAATTATCATATGCTACATACTTTCGGATGTGTTTGTTTCGTGCATTTACCTACCCATGAACGTCATAAGTTGTCAACCCAGTCTGTTCGATGTGCCTTTATGGGTTATAGTCCTAATCATAAAGGTTTTGTGTGTTATGATTCGATTAATAATCGATGGCATATCTCTCGGGACGTGATTTTCTTTGAACATGAATACTATTTTCAGCAACATCTTTCAACATCTGATACCGTTGTACTTTCTCACTTTAATGACTCTTCTTTTGATAAACGGTTCAAGCCTGGACTTATCCTTTTTGACCCTGCTCTTGAAAATGCTTCAATGATTCTTCGATGATCAACTCGACACACTCGTCCTCCAGATAGATATGGCTATTATGCAATTGTAACTAATACTACAATTCCTACCTCTTATTCTTAGGATGCTAAACAAACTTGCTGGATAAAAGCCATGCAAGAGGAACTTCAAGCACTTCAAGACAATCACACTTGGGATATTGTTTCATGTGCTGATGGTGTTAAACCCATTGGTTGTAAATGGGTTTATTCTCTTAAGATCCGATCTGATGGTTCCCTTGATAGATATAAGGCAAGGTTGGTAGCTCTTGGCAATCGACAGGAATATGGAATTGATTATGAAGAGACCTTTGCACCTGTGGGTAAGATGACAACTATCCAGCTTGTTCTATCTATTGCTGCATCTAAAGGATGGTTCTTACGACAGATGGATGTTAAGAATGCATTTTTGCATGGGGATCTCAAGGAAGATATCTATATGACTCCTCCTCCAGGATTGTTTTCTACACCCTCACATGATGTTTGTAAGCTCAAACGGTCTCTATACGGTTTAAAACAGGCTCCACGGGCCTGGTTTGAGAAGTTTCGTAATACTCTTCTTAGCTTCTCTTTTATTCAAAGTCAGTATGATTCTTCATTATTCCTTTGCAAGACTGACAAGGGAATTGTTTTGTTGTTAGTCTATGTTGATGATATTGTCATCACAGGATCTGATACTCAATTGATCTCTCAGTTACCGGAGCGTCTTCAAATTTCTTTTCATATGAAGGATTTGGGATCGTTAACTTATTTCTTAGGTCTTGAGGTTCACTCTTCTTCTACTGGTATTTTTCTTCATCAACATAAATATACTAAGGAACTTATTGCTTTAGCTGGTCTCCAAGAGGGTCATTCTGTTGATACTCCTTTGGAAGTGAATGTTAAATATCAACGAAATGATGGTGACTTTCTATCTGATCCATCTCTATATCGACAACTTGTTGGAAGTCTCAATTATTTGACTATTACACGTCCTGATATTTCATTTGTTGTGCAACAAGTTAGTCAATTTATGCAGGCACCTATACATCTTCATTTAGCAACAGTTCGCCGTATTGTTAGGTATTTAAAAGGGACTTCTCATTGTGGTTTGTTCTTTTCTGCGGAGTCTCCTATTCACTTAACAACCTATAGTGATGCTGATTGGGCTGGTTGTTCTGATACACGTCGATCTATTACTGGTTGGTGTATGTTTCTTGGTAACTCTTTAATTTCTTAGAAGAGTAAGAAACAAGATCATGTGTCTAAGTCTTCTACTGAGTCCTAATATCGTGCTATGTCGTCTGCTTGCTCTGAGATCATTTGGCTTCAAGGTTTGTTGGCTGAGGTTGGTTTTCCTCAACTTGGGTCTACCTCTCTTTATGTAGATAATACTAGTGCTGTTCAGATTACTGCTAATCCTGTCTTTCATGAGCGTACGAAACATATTGAAGTGGACTGTCATTCTATTTGAGAAGCTTATGATAATGGTGTTATTTCTCTTCCTCATATCTCTTCTAATCTTCAAACGGCTGATATATTTACTAAGGCTCTTTCTTGATAGCGTCATCAGTTTCTTGTTGGCAAATTGATGCTTCTTGATCAGTCAGCATCAATTTAAGGGGGGATATCAATCAAGAATGTTTGGAAGCTTAGAAATATACACGGCCGGATACACGGTAAGAGGCACGGCTGTGTATTGTGTCAGATAGCTCCTAGAAACATACATGGTCGAATACACGGTCAGAAGGCACGGTCGTGTGTTGTATCAGGTAGCTCCCAGAAACATACACGACCAGATACAAGGACAGAAGGCACGGCCATGTATTGTGTCAGGTAGTTACCAGAAACATACACGGCCTGATACACGGTTGTGACTATTGAGATATTTGTTTCGTGATTTATTTTGTAAATATGGCATGTATATTTTGTATTTTATATTTTTGGTAGAGGAAGATTTGTTTTCCTAGTTTGTAAGATATAGTTGCTTGGAAAATATATTCTCTTAATGTATATATATACTTGAACATGAATTATGAAGAGGCATTCAGCCAAAGTTTCTCAAAAGTTGTTACTTCCTTCTAGTGATTTCCAAGTATAACCAAACATGCTTTATAGCGTTCCACCGTACCATCGGATCAATATTTGACTTTGTACACCCATTTACAGCCTAAGGCCTTCTTATTAGGTGGTAGATCAGTAATACGCCATATTGCATTGTTTTCAAGGGCATCAATTTCTTGCTGCATCGCAATCCTCCATTTTTCATGTCGAACCGCTTGAGAATAACTAGTAGGTTCCTGTTCACCATGTAAAGCTACAAGAAAAGCTTTGTGCCGCAAAGAAAATCTATCACAATTCACATAGTGTGCAATGGGATAGGGGTTACCTAAGGCATGCTGTGTTGCGGGATCCGGTAGGGATGGACCCAATTTGCGAACCATATGAGTAACAAAGTCTTGTAGTAGTACTGAAGTCTTACGATTCCGGTGGCCACATCCCAACAATTCTTCATCACTAGAGACATTATTTTCCTTACTTCCATCTTCAGTTGTAGAAGGAAGAGATGTTAATACTACTGTCCTATCACTTTGCTCAACTGGCACAGTTTCAACATTGGGAGAAATGGTTGCAGTTTCTTGATCATGGGGTCTAGAAGGAGAGTTGTCATCATCTATAATCTCCCTTCTTTCGATCAGACCCTCTTGGGTACCAAAGGCATCATTGGTGAGGTCTACATCCCATGTAAACGTAGATTCTACTGGGTTTTGTGATGAAGACAACATTTGAAAAGGAAACTCGTTCTCAAAAAATTTTACATCTCTAGACACGAAAAAAACATGTTTTTCAAGATCATATAATCGCCACCCTTTCTGTCCATATGGATAACCCATGAAAACACATTTTCGACTTCTACTCTCAAATTTATCTCCCAATCGTCCTTGCTTGTGGGCATAGCACAAAGACCCAAAAACTTTCAGGTGATCATAATTTGGAGTTTGTCCATACAACACATGATAAGGCGTCTTTCCTTCTAAAACACTAGAAGGTGTTCTATTAATCAAATATCATGCGATTAGCACACATTCTCCCCAAAACTCAATGGGTAAGTGTCCTTGAAAACGCAAGGCTCTAGCCACATTGAGAATGTGTTGGTGTTTTCTCGACCCGTCCATTTTGTTGAGGAGTACCAATGCATGAAGTTTGAAAAATAACACCCTTTTCACAAAAATAATTTTTCAATTTTTGAAACTTCGTTCCATTATCACTCCTCACAATTTTAACTCTTTTGTTAAATTGTGTTTCTACCATAGCAAACAAGTTCCTTAGAGTTTGAACTACCTCAGTTTTGTCAATCAGTAGAAATATCCAAACAGCACGAGAAAAATCATCTACTATAGTAAAAAAATATGAAGCACCGCATGAGGACAAAATCCGATAAGGACCCCACAAATCGTAGTGTATAAGTTCAAATATATCAGAAGCACGATGATGACTGACAGGAAATGGATCTCTAGATTGTTTTGCTCGTAAAAAAATATCGCAACATTTATTCTTGCTATCACTATCTTTATTATGACTCACACTAGACACTAACTTGGTCACTTTTAATGACGGATGTCCCAACCGCTGATGCCATATCTCCAAACTCCCTTCACTTTCAATCTTCATTGCTTGAACTCGTGGCACTCCCTTGTAGTAGTAGAGTCCATCCCATCTTTCACCCGCACCAATCAGCATCCTCGAAGTGGGGTTGTGCATTACACACATGGAATTGGTGAAATAGACAATACATTTAGATGAATCAACAAGTTGCGATACCGAAATCAAATTGCATTTTAGTTCAAGAACAAAGAGAACATTCGTGATACACAAATCTCCATCAAGGACAAGTTGTCATTCCTTCGTTGCTACAGTCTTGCTCCTATCCGGAAGTCCAACAGAACACGGATCGATATTTCGCACTTTCTTTATTCCGTGCATACTTCCCGTCATGTGATGCGAAGCCCTTGTATCAATTATCCAATTGGAAAGCTTACCACTCAGTGTTTCAGTAGTGTTTTCTGACTATTGATTGGCTTCATCAACGAGGTCCACTACTCCTGATCGAGACCGAGATTTGTCTTTATATCATTCCCAACCGCTGCTGTCACTACAAGTCCTTTGTCCTTCACGTAAGTGCTACTGTTGGACACGTTATTTGCCTTTGCTGTTTCATGCCCTCATCCAAAGCTTGCCTGATTTTGACACTGTTGAGTGTTGTTAAAGCCTCGTCCTCGCCCTATACTCCTTCCATTCCTTTTGGTCGATCACCCTACCACTCAGGATATCCGAGGAGAGCAAAGCAATTATCTGCTTCGTGTCCTGTACATTTGCAATGGGTACAATACAACCCACTTTTGTTTCTTGTTTCTCCTTTTCCTCTTATTGCAAACGCCATAACATCTTGCCTCTCCTCTTTAGTTCGGGTTATGGTCCTAACCCTTTCCTCAACAATCAGCATGAAATATGCCCAATTAACATTAGGAAGTGGATCTTGGGCTAAGATATTACTCCTCATTGTGCCGTAGATATTTCCATCTAACCCCATGAGCAGAGCATGAACTCGTTCTTCTTCTCTTTTCTTTTCAAATTCTGCTGCGAGATTGCACGTACACATACCACACTTACATGATGGAATATGATCATAGTTTGCTAGTTCATCCCATATTTGCTTCAATTTTCCAAAGCAATTCACCAAAGTCATCCCCCTTTGTTTGCATTCTGCCAATTCACTTCACAGTTGTTGAATGCGTGGACCATTAGCTATTGAGAACCTGTCCCTAATGTCGTTGCATAAATGTTCAGCTATTTCTTTATGAGAGATAGTAGACCGAAGTGAGGATTCGATTGTATTACGAATCCATGATATCAATAGAGAATTAATCATCCACCAATCTTCAAAATCAAATGAATTATCATCAGGTTTTTTTATTGTACCATCAAGAAAACCATATTTTTTTTAAGCTCGTAGAGCCGTTTTCACAGACCGTGCCCATTCATCATAGTTTTCTCCTCTCAACTGTACTTGAGTGACCACCAATCCTGGATTATCTAATGAGGTAATATCGTAAGGAGAGATCATTTTTATTTGAGGAAGGATTTCTTCCTTGACCTCACTTGTTTGTGATCCAACCATTGTTTTGTGTCTACAATGGCTCTGATACCATAAAAAAATTAACCAACCATGGAATCAAGAAGACTCTTTTCTCTCCTCTATCCTTTTTTCATAACTCATGTCCAAATATATACACAGCAGGGAGATATCTTTTCCATATCTTTTCTAAGCATCTAAATCCTACAAACTAGGAAAAGAAAACCAAATCCTATAAACTAGGAAAACAAATCTTCCTCTACCAAAAAATAAAATACAAGATATACATGCCATATTTACGAAATAAATCACAAAACAAATATCTCAATATTTACGGTCGTGTAACACAGCCATGCCTTCTAGTCATGTATCAAGCCGTGTATGTTTCTGGGAGATACCTGACACAACACACAGTCGTGCCTTCTGGCCATGTATCAGGCCGTGTATGTTTCTAGGAGCTACCTGACACAACACACGGTCATGCCTTCTGGCCATGTATCAGGCCGTGTATGTTTCTGAGCTTCTAGACACAATACCTTGCAATGAGCCCAATCAGCATCACAAAATGCTTGTAACATTAGTGAACCTATAGATGGTAATAAGATACCTTGCCCAGGTGTTTATTTGATGTATCTAAGCACTTTATGAGCTGCTTCCAAATGTGGTTGTCAAGGTTTGTCCATAAACTAAGTCAACATATGGACATCATAAGTGAGGTTTAGTCTAGTTACATTTAAGTAGATTAACCTTCCAACTAACCTTTTGTATACTGACACATCATCTAAAATCTTCCCATCAAATTATGTGAGTGATATGTTTTGTTTTATAGGAAATTGAGAAGGTTTGACACCTAAGAATTTGACATCATCTAATATTTCCAAGGCATATTTTCGTTGTGATAAATTGGTTCCATGTTATGATCATGCGACCTCTATGCTAAGGAAATATTTGAGTTGTCCCAAGTTAGTCAATTTGAATTACTTGGATAAGAGAAGCTTAGTATTTTCTATGTCTTGCAAATCAGTTCCAACTAATATCACATCATCAACATATATAAGTAGTGCCAAGAAACTACCTTATCAACTTCAAACAAATAGGGAATAATCAAAAAGTGACTATTGGAAACATATAACCTTGAGTGCATTAGACAGCTTCACAAGCCATTACCTAGAAGCTTGCTTCAATCCATATAATGATTTATGGAGTTTACAAATACGCTTCTTCCCCTTTCGTCCAAAACTAGGAGGCAAGGACATGTATACTTCCTCATCAAGGTCACCATTCAAAAATGCGTTGTTAACATCTAATTGATGTAGATGCCAACCACACAAGGTTGCAACACTAAGCAATCCCTGGAGTATTACCATTTTGGCCATCGGTGCAAACGTTTCCTTGTAATCGACCCCTTCAACTTGACTGTAACCCTTGGCAACCAATCAGGCTTTATATTGTTCAATTGTCCCATTAGCTTTGAGCTTTATTTTATACACCCATTTGTAACTAATTGGTTGCTTATGAGATGGTAATGGCACTAAACTACAAGTCCTATTATTCTACAATGTAGTGATCTCGTGTTACATGGCATCACGCTAGTTTAGATCTTTAATAGCTTGTGAATAATTGGTAGGTTCCTTTAGAAGAGTAAGTTGAGTAGAATAGGCTTTGTGGTTAGGAGAAAGTTTATCATAGGATAAAAATGGAGAGAGAGGACGAGCAGTACCTGAACATTTGACTGAGTTCGTGAATGATGATGGTTTGGATCTTGAAGGGAGGGCCATCTTAACATGGAAGTCTAGTAAATATTGCGGAGCTTTGGTGGATCAACTACTATAGCGAAGTGGTTGAGTAGGCATGTCATGTCTATAGCTATTTCATTTTGTGTATGAGAGGGTGATACATCTCGTATCAGTGGTGAAGAACACTTATGATGTGCGTAAATGATCAAAATCAAGCACATGAAACTAATTAAAGAACCACTTCAACAAATCCCAAAAATGGCGTGAAGAACAATTTCCAAATGAACCCTAATTGTATGAACAACTTGCTCTGATACCAAAAAGATGATGTGCTTAATTGGCTAAAGCACATTTAAATAACAAATGGAAGCGATTCCAATCAACAAATCTATAAATGGCGTGAAATCCACAAACTCCAAACCCTAAATGCCCAATGATAATCACGCAAGTAACAATGATAATGACAATTCACAATTTGCAACTTCCGAAATGGATTACACTAAGCACAATAAAAAAGATATGAAATCAATTGAACCTAACCCTAAAAATTATGTGAAAATTACAATAAAAAGATAAACTAATTCCTCACTAGATATGACTCACTAGTAGGGAATTAGGATGGATTTAACATTGTTGATACTACACACAACAAGGATTAAATCCCCACTTGCCACACTTCACTCAAGAAATGATAAGAGTATGTGTAAGGAGGTATTCCTCACTTTTTTTTTTTTTTAATCTAAAAAATATGGTTCAAAAAGCTCTCTAAACCCTACTTTAGCAAATATTTATACTTACTCCAATTATGGTTAAAATGTCCAAAAATTTATGCCTATGCCACTAATGTGGCCGGTCCTAATTCAACAATTACAAGCAAATAAAAATGTCCCAATGATTACAAAGTAACTAGCTCAAAGAAAAATAACAAGTACAAACATAGTTGTCAAAATCGCGAGTTAACACGCATGTTTCAATGATTTTACGAGTTAGTGAGCACATTCCTAGTCAACTCGTATGTAAAAACATGTTTGAGGTAAAATCATAGTAAAATCGTGATTTCACACGTAGAATCGGTAAAATCGCAATTCTACTAATACTTTTACGTTTCTACTACAATGTCTTATTTTCCATCAGCAGAAGGAGTGAAGAGGAAGTAGCTCGGCCCAGTTGAAGACATGCAGCCCAGAGAAGCCTAGTTTAGCCCAAAATTCAAGTAAATTTTGTAGGTTATAGCTTTCACTCAAAAAATAAAGGCACAAGATTTTATCTCGGTTCACCTATTAACTAGGGCTACGTTCAACAAAGGATCCCACTATAATTAGCACCTCACTCTCTCACTTTAATCATGCAATTACAAGTGAAAAAGAGAATATATAATAATAACCATTCATAGCCTAAGCCCAAACTTTTAATGAACAAATATGGGCTTAATTGCTTAAAGCCCTCTGGTGTCTAGGGGGCACTGCCCCCTTGAGACTCCTGCCGTAGGGGAGTATAAGCCATACCCCATACCCTAACATGTTCATCGATCATCACTCATCTTTTGTCGGTATGTTATGTTGCATTGAAGTATTTGTGTTTGTGTTTGTCAATTGTTGGTCTTCATGTTCCTATTTGTAATCATGTTCGTGTTAAATCACTCATGTTTGATTACTGCAACTTTCCTTATTTTAATTAATATTTTTGTAATAGTAAATAAAATAAATAGTAGATAACTTTAACTTGATAAGAATTTTTTAGATTTTTAATTTTATAGGAAAGGTATAAATGTATTTATATTTCTATTTTTTCAATATCTCATAGTTAAGTAAATATGAGATATTGTTAAGTAAATATATTTCGAATTAATAATCACGAATAGTGCAAAATTTTACCTAGTAATATATAATTTTGAAGATTTTTCTTGTTATAGTATCCTCTTTATTATTTACTTTTGGTTAGCAGTTATTTGTCTTTTTTTTATATTACTCCTTTCTAATGATATAGTTTCGTTATCAACTTTTATTTATTAGTAATTTCTTAAAGTCACAATTGATTTTAAAATTTTATCTATTATCTTTTAGCTTTGGTATATATAACTAAATAAAACTTGCTTTATATATGATTTATCATTTTAGAAATAAAATATCTATATTATACAACTTATACTTGATTATCTATATTATGACTTTTATTGCAAATTTACAATTTATTGCCAAAATAAATGCTGAATTTTCTTATTTATATTATTCACTATATTTTTTAATGACTATTGTAAGTAAATTTATAATATTTGAAAGTTATTTTACATAGGTTGTAGAAACTTCCGTTTCTACGTTCCGTTTCTACGTTTCGATTCTACGGACCCTTTAGCGATTCTACATGATAGTCTTGAAGACTATTTTAGCGATTTTGACAACCTTGAGTACAAAAATAGTCTTCAATGAGCCGGTTCTTCAATTGAATTCGTTGGTCCAGCTTATCATCGGTTTAGGTCGGTCCATGAATAACCCACAAGCTAAGTCTTAGTGAGTTTGTCCATCACCCTGTAAAACCCAATAAGTATACCTGCTGGAATACACAACACATAAGTAATAGA
Organism: Laguncularia racemosa; assembly: GCA_037954665.1. Taxonomy (NCBI): domain Eukaryota; kingdom Viridiplantae; phylum Streptophyta; class Magnoliopsida; order Myrtales; family Combretaceae; genus Laguncularia; species Laguncularia racemosa. The sequence continues at coordinate 4,693,797 of JBBMOL010000006.1, forward strand.
AAAGAGGTTAGTATACAAATCATTCCCAAGTCGGTTTGTTTAAAGAGGACCCTCATCACCAAGATTTGAAATCTTTTCGCTCTTGCCCTAATGATAAGTCTTGTAGGATTTTGATTCCTATCAACTCAAGTGTGGATATGGTGAGGTTTGGTAATTCATCTACTCTAGTGAGTGGAGATGACTCTTATGGTGTAATGGAAGTGGTAGATGTGGATGGAGAATCAAATGCAAAATCAAAGTTTAACTCATTGTTTGGAAACATTAGTGCATTATAATCATTTTGAAGTGTAGAGGATTGTTTAGAAGGAAAAATGGTTTCAAAGAAAGTGACGTCTCTTGAGACTAGTATCTTTTTCTATTCAACATAAAAAACTTGTATCCCTTCTACCCATGTGGATACCCAAGAAAAATGCATTTTGAAGCCTAAGGATGAAACTTGCAGTGATTTTGTGCTTGAGTGGAAACAAAACATAAGCAACCAAAGACACATAAATGTGAATAATTAGGAACCTTGTTAAACAATTTTTCTTATGGAGTCTTTCCTTGAAGAAGAGGAGTAGGTGTTCCATTTATGAGATATGCTAAAGTGAGGATAGCATCACCCCAAAATTGATTAGGAAGACTAGCTTGAATGAGAAGAGCTTGTGCTATATTTAATAAATGTCTATGTTTTCACTTGACAACACCATTTTGTTGTGGTTTGTTAACATAACTTGTTTGATGAATTATACCCTTTTGTGCATAAAAGTTCTCAAGTTTGCATTTAGGACCATTGTCATTATGAATGATTTTGACCTTGGCATTAAATTGATTTTCTACCATATTAATGAATTTGACCAAAAGATATCTAGTACTTGATTTGTGTTTCATAAGATAAAACCATGTGCATCTAGTATGATCATCAACAACGGTAAGAAAATATTTTGCACTTGAAGTAAAAGCAACTTTATAACCACCCCAAATGTCAACATGAATCAAATCAAAACAAAATGCACTATTAATGGAACTTGAAGGAAAAGCAAGTCTTGTCTGTTTGGCCAACGAACAAACTAAACACTTGTTTATATTACAAACTTTATTCTTGAAAGGAAATAACGAGGTAACTTTGGTTAAGGGATGCCCAAGGCGTTCATGCCAAAGAGACATGTTTGAAATTTATGTATGGTTACACATTCCTTTATTTGCTTGATCAAGATAGTAGAGGCCTTCTCTTTCAATTCCCATCCCAATCATCTTCCCTTACCATAGGTCTTGAATAAAACAATTTTTGTTTAGAAAGATGGTTGTGTAAGATGAATCAAGGACTAATTTGTTGATGGAAATTAAATTCAAACAAAAATAAGGGACACATAAAACATCATTAAGAATGAGATCAGGAGATAGAACAACTTTGCCAAGATGGGTTACTTGTGCTAATGAGCCATTTGGTAACTCAACAGTATGATTATTGACAAGCTTTGAATATATGAGCAATTTTGGATCGAAAATCATATAGTCTGTACACCCACTATCCAAGATCCAAGTGTTCCCTTTTCCATTAGAGACATGTGAGAAAGCACTATTGTCCCATTTTGCTCCTAAAGCCATGCTTCTTAGTTTATTGTCTCCCACGGAAGTTAGCTAAGGTATGTTATTTGCTTTTTATTCTAATACCTAAAGTGATGGCTCTGATACCATGAAAAGAAACAATATGTGATGAAAATAGTGTTTTTCTTTATTCAAAGCAATCAAAGATTACATAGATATACTAGTTGTGATACATTAAGATCCTATTCCATTGCCAATAATCATGTTTAATTATTTACAAACAAGGAAACAAATAATTACATATCAACCTTCCATAGTAGAGAAGATTGGTAGCCAATCTTTAATATTTGATAAGATTGACAAGAGATTGATACTTATCTTCCTTTAAAACTTTATTTTTGTCTTAATGAATCTCTTGATTTGATATTAAAGGTATACTGGTTTTACCATTAGCTCAAACAAGGGACGATGCTATACTCAATGAGTTGAAACATGGATTAGCTAGACTTATTTCACTCAAAAATATCAATATAAAATCTCATACTAAACTCGAAGCCAAATAGGCTCATGAATCAATTATTCAAAAAGTAGAATATTTTAAGATGTGAGTTTAACATAATAAGTTGAATTATTAGTAAGTTGAGCTCAACCTCCAACTTGATAGTAAATCATTATAGTCATACTTTTTACATGTTATACATGAGTAGATATAAAGTAAAAAACAAGTGGTTTATCCTCAATATCATGAAGTGGGAAGCCATCTGCTGAAACTTCATCTATTGAATTATTAACACACAATAATGGAGTCTAGGTGCAAGCTTTGTATTCCGTGTGCAATTGCAAGCCTCATAAGCCTATGTATGAAAAATGTCATGTTTGAAGAGAGTACAGAAATAGCGGGTATGAAAAATTATGTAACAAAGGATAAAATTTTTACTCAAATAAAATATTTTAATACTATAAAAAGTAGATAAATATTATTAAAAGTTATGTAAATGAAGAATACCGTTATACCATTATTATGATTTTATGAGACGTCGCTAATGTGGTACATACTAAATCAGTATCTACTTTGACACTTAAGTGTTAAATCCATGATATATAATAAACATTGCCTATAACAGTAACAAAGAAACATAATTCTCAATCACAAAGGAAAACAAGATATTGAATGTCTCTCCTTAAAAAGCATAAGATTGCACATCATAACAACATTATTGGAGCAATTCTCGGTTAAACACAAACATGCTTACAAGTACTAATGCCATGTGGTAGTACAGCACATGTTACTAATTTATTTTGAATGTCAGACCATGAGGATTGAGTTTTTCTTTCACAATATTATCCAGACGTTGCGCCATTGAAGGACTAACTAAGGTGATTAACCCAATCACCAACCTCTCCCTTCCGAAAATAGCTTTTGTTCTCGAAATTTGGCATGAACTTACCGTTTTTGTTGACCTCCAAGTTCTTCAAATTGTTCAAACTACACAGTTTCGATATTTCCTCAATTAGTCCATCCTTTTCTTCCTCCAAAGAAAATGGACAACCTAGGAACTCCGCCAACCTTTTCAAGTGAAATGAAGTGTCTTCCTTCAGGTCCTCGTACCTCAAGAGCAACACCTTGTTTGGCTTCTCCAAGTTCTCTTTCCAAAACGCCAGCATGTGCTCCCAAAAGGGTCCAAACCCTCCGAGTCCACTACAAAAGGAATCAAAGTATTCTTCCATCGACCACTCGGACCCAACCTCTGGCCGAGCTTGAAGCGCGAAATGCCAGGAAGAAACCATCGTATCCAATGGATTCCGACATATATACACCACACGGCACGAGGATTCTTTGATCGGATCCGGCAAAGCCGGGCAGGGAATATGAGTGGAAAAGAGCCTAGGAGAGTGGAGGCTATCAAGGTGTGGTAGCTGGTTATTTGCATACAAAGTGAACTCTATAAAGGGCACAAGCTCATGAAGGCTTTTTGTGAGTAAAGGACTTTCGTAGAGCTTGAAGTGTTTGCGATTCACAATGGAAAACACAAGAGATTTCAGCCAAGTGGTTCCTGTTTTGGGGAAGGAAGATAAGAGAATGTCATCGTCTTGAGGTTTGAAGTGCTTCTGGAAGTTGACGACATTAGGAAGAATCTTTGATGGGCACCAAAAGCCTTGGTAAAGGGATATGCCAGGACCTAACCATCCTTTCACTTTGGGAAGAGAAGCCATTAGGTTCTCTAGGTCCTCGTTGTTGACCTTCTCAATAACTTGATAGAAATTTTCCATGTGAAATAATGAACATCTAGTAGAAGAAGTGACTCTTTGATGGCTACCTAAAGAGAAAATTATGTCCTGTAGTGGAGAGAGGTAGGCGAAACATATTTCAACTACTTTATTTTAAGGTACTTTTATTCCATCTATTTATTGACAAATAGGTTTTGGGTAGGACAGAAGAATGTGAGATAACATATTACCTTGGCTGCAACCGTAAAGGTAGGTAATAAAAGAGAAGCAGCAACTAGTTATGTTAGACTAGTAGAGTATGTGCATACATCAATACTTGAAGGAATCTATTAAAATAAATTTTTTTTTTTTAAATTCGTGACACAATTTGTACTAAAAGTGTTTATACCTTCAAGTAACAACTCTAATAATTTTTTTTTCTGCCAACATCTTCTACCATCTAATAATTTCATCAAATTACCCCCTACCGTCCAATAATATCATCTAATCCTGCAAAGCTATACTTACAAACCTATAAAAATTATCATAAAATAACATTACAAATTTGCATAATATCACCACATGTGAACTTGAATATGTAGAAAAAAATTATTTCACTGACAATGTATATTATAAATTCATTTGGTCACTTCGTCATAACCTCCATCTTTGTTTCTTCTTTCTTGCTTTATTTTTTACATAGGTTATGCAAATAGAAAAATAAAAGTTTGTACATCTACGAGTGCATCAATATCAACACACTACAAGAATTTTTACATTTGGCGACGATCGTATATTTTACAAATATCATCGATTCCAATATACTTTAGTCATGTTTATTAAACGTCATACAAAATATATAATTAGCAACATTTATTACTAAAATTAAATATGTAAACTCTAATTCAATAATCCTTTTTTTTATTGTAGGACCTGATTTTTTTTTTCTTTTTTGCCATAATTTTTTTATCGAATAAAAACATTTGGTTTTTTTTTTTAATAATTAGGCTTTTTAGATTTTAAGACTTGATAAATTTAAAAAAAGAAAAGAAAAGAAAAGACTTTATTATTAAAAAATGTTTTTCTTTAGTGAAAAAAAAAAAAAAAAAACAAGAAAACAAATCAACCCGCCCTTTATACCCCTAAAACGTCTAAACATTCTATCTCTCTTTCTCTCTATGTGGATGTAACATACAACAAACCTTCACTATCAGACCAACAATGTCTCTTGCTTGAGGAATGAAGACATTCACTTGGAAACCTAACATTATCGCCTACGAAGAACAATCATGTGAACCCTAGTCTTCTATTTGTATCAAGGTAAGATATTTGTTACTGAACATTCACTAAAATTAGGGTTTCAAGAAAATTTTTTAGGTAAATTGTGTTGACTAATTATGTTTAGGATCTCACTATGAAACATATTCTACAAATTGGAGTTAAGTTAGGGTTTTTTATTGTCTTTAAGAACTAATTGAAATTACCCTACTCGCATGCTGGAGGGATTCATCCACCAAATCTTGTTCTGCTGTTTTGTTATGTTGTTATGTTCTAAATTATCCAAAAAAAAGTAATGTTATGCTGTTGCGTTTTGCTTTGTTTCAAAAAAAAAAAAAAAAAAAAAAACTTCCATGATGTTCTATTCTATAAACATGATTTTTCATCTAAGCTTTCAGGAGTTAGTTTGTTTTCCTGATATTTTGATTACTAATATATACGTGATGATTTTTTAGTGTTAGTTGCTAGTGTAGTGCATAGAAACAGCCTATAATATATTAGGGAGGCTCATTGGTTAACAAGTAAGAGTAGCTATTTATCTTCTCCTCATATCTTATTAAAGTAGCAGCTATTTACTTGTCCATTATTAAGCTTGTGTCACAAAATACTATGATTTATGTGTCTTCTCTCCTTAATAGCAACATCCTTTTCACCAAATGTCAAACACTTTTAGCTTTCAACTACATATGTACTATTGCCTCTATGAGTTTTGTCTCAAGAGTTAACAAAATTTGGTAAAGAAGAATTATCATTTAGGTCTTTTCTACATGCAAGTGAATATATATTAATAAAACCTTTGGCAAGGAATGACTATCCTTCTATCTAGTTATTTTCTACAAATACATATACATGATAAAGCAATATTTCTAGAATACTATACTCTCTCATACTGATAATGAATTTTTTTTTTCTATAAACATCCAGGAAAACATGTATCATGTTGTGTTTGATTCTTCAAATGTATAATGTTATTCTCTAACTTTTTATTATTCCTTATTTATGGGCATAATTCGCTTTGGCTGAAGAAGTGGAAGCATCTAAAATTGACAGTTTTATTTTAGCTCTCCTTTTTTATTTGCACAAATTCTCTATGTTGGAACAAAAAGTGCTTTCATTATCATCTAGATGCTCATCATCAATGGCAAGAATGGTGTGTGATTCAAGTAAATATTGCAGTTTAGCTTTAAGAATCATACAAATTCCTTTTCGAAACAATTAAAAAGCATAATGTTTTCTATTTAGCAATTCACTAGTAGCAAATAAAACTACTCAATATACATAACATCAAATTAAAGAAAAATGACAACAAAAAATTTATCGTCACACAATATAATGATAAATGATCTCATTGCTAAATTTTTTTATACTTCTTTTCTAGTAATCATATTTATTTATTTATTTACTTATTTTCATATAAAGAATATTAAATAAATTTTCACATGACGAGTCTACACGAAAGCACAAATGAAGATCTTTGTAAACACACAACACATTCATTTGCTGAGTGGATTGCATTGTTTATTTAGGGCACTATGTTGTTTATTCAAAGCACCCATCCAACATCATTGATACATATTATTTAAATATACATATTATCAATATGTGTGTCAAACATTGTTAATTGCACTTTTTTTTCCTTAATCTTATTCTAAAACACTTTTTGATCTTACATTTTGATTTGCTTTGGAATTCTTTTAGAGTCATGGTTAAGAGTTGGATGAATTGTGATATTGAATGTGAAGAGTACCTACAAGATGTAGAGTTTTTAATTGCATTCTTGCACATGAAGTATGGAATGGATATGAGGTTAAGTTGTCTATGTAGGAAATGCTTAAATGCCAACTTGCACACTGTGCGTGTAATAAGAACACACTTGCTTGTAGATGGGATAGGTGTAACTTACCACTGTTAAATATACCATGGTGAGGGGCAAACTATTGAATTGCCTATGAGACCTTGAGGTAGGCTACGTCATGAAGAATGGGAAATGAGTACCAACAGAAGCAAGGGGTACAAGGAGGCAAATGATGACAACATTGATGGACTTGATGAGATACTTGAAGATTTAGAGGCATTTATTGACAATCAAGCTAAAGGTCTAACCCCTAGGGATGGATTTGATATCCTACCTAATTTTGTTGATGGCCTAAGAGTTGACTCATAACAAGAGCTTTATCTAAGGTGTAAGTTATCAAAATTCTCATTTATAGTGAAGCTTCTCCACTCAAAAGTATACAATAAGTGGAGTAATAAGTCTTTTGATATGCTTCTTCAACTTCATCATGATGTGATCCCTAATGGAGAGTCTCTTCCTAAGTCATACTATCATGCAAACAAGTACTTGAGGGGATTAAGCATGGGTTGCCATTATATTCATGCATGCAAATATGATTGTTGCTTGTTTTGGGGTAGTAGCAAGCATCTCACACATTGCCCCATATGCGGTACCTCAAGGTATAAAGAGTGTGGTAAATCTAGGAAGGCTATTCCTCATAAGGTTTTGTGTTACTTTCTCATGAAACCAAGGTTGCAACACCTTCTCATGAATGCTAAAATTGCTCAAAAGATGCGTTGGCATAAAGAGGAACATAAGAGACAAGACAACTTTATGGTCATCCTATAGATGGGTTATCTCAGGTCAATTTTGACATTGAATTTCCTAAGTTTGCAAGGGACACTCGCAATGTCAAGTTAGGGTTAGCTAGTGAAGACTTCAATCCCTTTAGAAAGAGATTGATGTATACTTGCAACCCCTAATCAATGAACTAAAAGATCTTTAGGTTAATGGATTATGGGCATATGATGTATATTCCAAGTCTTCCTTCAAAATGCATGCCGCTCTAATGTAGACCATCAACAACTTTTCTGCATATGGGAACTTGTCTAGGTATAGCACAAAAGGATATAGTGCTTGTCCTATATGAAAAGACTAAACACCATCAATAAGGCTTAACAGCAAGATTGGGTATGTTGGCCATAGAATGTGGTTAAAGAAGAACCATCGATGGAGACGCAACTTAAAATTTGATCGAATGCATGATAATCGTGAAGCCCCAAAAGAATATTCTAGTAATGATATACTTTGCCAATTACAATCTATGAAAGATGTGCTAATGAAAATGTATCTAAACAAAGTTAGAAGAATCCATTATGCTGATGGGTTCAATTGGACAACAATGTCAATATTCTTTTAGCTGCCATACTGTTCAAAGTTGATGCTTAAGCATAATTTAGATGTTATGCATATTGAGAAGAATATTTGTGAGAATGTTGTTAATACAATTCTTGGGATTAAGGGAAAAAGAAAAGACACCTATAAGGCTTAAGTTAATCTAGAGTACCTTGGCATTAGAAAGGAATTACATTTGTTGAAGCGGTTTGATGGCAAGTATGCAATGTCATATGCTAGTTATTTATTGAGCACTAGCAAAAGGAGATCATTCTATCAAATTTTAAGGAGTGTTAGATTACTCAATGATTATGCATCACATATAGGTAGGTGTGTCAGTAATTCAGAGTCAAAGCTTTCTAGTATGAAGAGCCATGATTGTCATGTTTTGCTTTAAAGGCCATTACCTATAGGTATTCATGACATATTGCCTACGGAAGTCACCATGGCCATAATTGATCTTGGAACCTTTTTTGAAAGGCTTTGTAGATGTATTCTAAATGTTGAAGAGGTACAAAAGATGCAGAGTGATATTGTCACCATACTATGTAAGCTAGAGTTGATCTTGCTCCTTACACTTTTCGACATAATGGTGCATCTAACTATCTACTTACCTTGAGAAGCATTAATGGCTGGACCTATTGCTTACTGATGGATGTATCCTATTAAGAGGCGTGATATAGGCATAACATTTACCATTTTTAAGTTATTATTCAAGCTTCTAACACTCCATTTAAATTTTTAAGTGTAGATACCTAAGTTTATTAAAGCAATTTGTTAAAAATAGAGCTTACCTAGAAGGCTCTATTGCAAAAGCATATGTTGTTAATGAGTGCTTGACTTGGTGTTCACTTCACTTACAAGACAATGAAAAAAAATTTAATCATCCAAATAGGAATTTTAATTCTTCGGAAGAAGGTGGTATTGATGTTTTCATGAATAGAGTTGGTTTCATTTACCTTCCTATATATGTCGTATTATCAAGTGAGGAGGTTGAAGTAATAAAATGGTATATCATCAACAATTGTCACGAAATTCAACCTTATTCAAAGTAAGTATGAATTGGTGCATTTAAAATGTTATAATAATGCTTTAAATTAAGAACTTAGAAATGTGAAAAATGTGTTGTAGGGAACATAAGGTTATTTTAAGGGCACAACATGGTGACAACATAGATGAGCACCACAAAAGGAAATTTCATCAATGGTTTATGAATAAGGTAAATATAATAAAGTAACGTTTTCCGTAATTGAGAAGTTCATTTTTTCACATAAGCACTAACTTTTTAATCTATGAAAAAAAATTCTTGCTTGACAATGCTGTAGATGAGTCCACCATATGAGAGTTGTGGCTCAGTCATCAATGCATTATATGTGTTGTCAATAAGATCTAATTCATGCTATAAGAGATACAACAAGTTAATATATAATGGTGTTCAGTTCCACACATCAGACTTCGATTGTAGGAAGAAAACTTAGAATAGTGGAGTTCATGCAGAGGGAAATCAAGGGGATATGCAATCATCAATAGAATTTTATAGGGTTTTAACGGATATATATGAGTTCACTTATATTTGAAACAAAAGAGTATTCTTATTTAAATGTAAGTGGTGGGACACTGATAGATGGCATCATAATGTAAGAGTTGACAATGGCATTAAAAGTATTAAGGTCACTCATACTTGGTATGAAAATGACCCATATGTGTTAACATCATAAGCTAATTAGATATATTACTTAGAGGACATGAAATTAGGTGTTGAATAGTGTGTGGTGCAACATTTTGAGCATCACCATATTTAAAATATAGACTCACTCATGATGTTCTTCAATTAATGGATTGCAATTATACAATGTCAATTGAAGAATCAATCAAACAAGTCCACAAATGGCGTAAACCCCTAATCCTTATGAACCCAAATTTTTCATGAAACCAAGCAAATTATAATGCTCTGATACCAAAAAAGATGAAGTGCTTAAAAATCCAAAGCACATGAACACAACCAATTGAAGAATTCAATCAAACCAAGTTCTCAAAATGGCGTGATGAGCAATTGCCAAGTGAACCCTAATTATGTGATCAACTTGCTTCGATACAAAAAAAAAAAAAAAAAGATGATATGCTTCAATTGATGGATTGTAATTATGCAATGTCAATTGAAGAATCAATCAAACAAGTCCAAAAGATGCGTGACTCTAACAAGCACTTAAACCCTAAAGTTCAAGTAACATCCATGCAATTTACAATGACAATCACTTGTAATTCCGAAATAACACAAATGAACAACACAATAGAGTCTAATTTCCAACAAATATGGAACCCTAAATTGCGTGTAATAAGAACACAACAAGAACAAATCCAATTCTCACTAGATATGACACACTAGTATAACATTGGAATCAACTTAAGAGATTTGATATTATTCACAAATTCTCAAGCCTCCACCTGCCACAACCCTAGAAGAAGTTGATAAGAGTGTTTTATGAAATAGAGAAAAGCCTCTCTTTCATGTGAAAATGGCAACCAAAATACAATGTTTAAAAGTCCCCAACAAACACTAGTTAGCAAGTATTTATACTTGCTCCTATTAGGGTAAAATCACATGAAAATTACAACTAAGCCACTTAGGTGGCCGGTTCTAAACACACATTACAAGTAAATAAAAAAGTCCCAAAAATGAGTAAAAAGTGACTGGTTCAATAATAAAAATACAAGTACAAAAGATGGTCTTCAAATGGCCGATTCTTCAACTCAATTGAGTAATTTGTTAGACCGGTTCTTCTTCGGTTTATGTCGGTCTATAAATAACCCATAAGCTGAGTTTTAGTGAATTTGTCCATCGCCCTGTAAAACCTGACAAGTATACTTATTGGATTGCACAACAAATAAGTAACAGAAAAGAAGTTAGTATACAAGTAGTTTCGAGGTCGGTTTGTTCAAAGAGGACCCTCATCGCTAAATTTTGTAACCCTTTAGTTCTTGCCCTAGTGATAGGTCTTGTAGGATTTTGATTCCTATCACTCATTAGCGATGTAAATTTATTTACTGATGTGGAAGCTCAATTGGTGGATGAGAGCTTGGACGAACTTCTCATAAGGGATGAGGAAAGAGGAAATGAGTGACCTCCAATTGTCGATTGTGATATTGATGTGCTATTAAGAACTAATGTATGTCTTGATACTATTTTTTGAGAATTAATCGAAAGGATAGTTCAAGCATCTAGTGGAGTGCAACATGATGTTAGTATCGAATTTGATCATGATGAAGATGAAAACGAGGCACTTGATGATACACTTGTCAACTATGATACCAGTGACAATGATTGTATGATTGTTATTTGTTTATTTATTTATTTGTGTTTATGTTTGCAAAGTATTTCTTCCCATTTATGTTTAAGCCATTTGTGTTTCCAATCATTGCATTATACTCTTAAATTGCAAATTTTTTGCTTCATTTGAAATTTCTAATGTTTCGATTTTATTTATATTTTCAATAATTATAAATGCTTTTATTGTTTTTTATAGAACTCTATTGGCCGGGCGACGAAGGAAAACCCAAAGAAAGGGAGGAAAGGTTATTCAAGACACCCAATGCACAATTAATGATGAGTTGAATTCCCACCATAGTGATGAGGTGCATGATCATGTTTTAACAAATCCCTCCATAAATCAACAAAGTCAGCACACTATTTCTTCTTAGGATCATGCCACACCAAATGCACCTACACATAATGACACTTTGACTAATGATCCAGTTGACATGTCCACATAGGATAGTAGCATTCCATGTAACCCTACACGATCCTCAAGTAATCTATGTAAGTGTGTATGTAAAAAAAAAAAAATCAAAGTTCTCAACTCATTCATAATCATGATTTTTTTTTTCAAATATTTGTACTATTTAGGAGCTCAGTGTCATATATAGGTAAGAGACATGCGTATCAGGGACAAGCATTAGAGAGAGAAAATACAAGATGAAAAAGTAAAATTCTCATTTAATTTACCACATTTGAACATCGTCCATTAACATCAGAGCAATCATCCAAGATGGCATCTGAAATAGGGAAAGCTTGTCAAGACTTGCTACTACTTTATATAAACGATTGGAGAAATTTTGATCTATCATAAAAACAATGTGCTTGAGAGAGAGTATAGGTAAAAGAAGTTACGAATTTAGATTGTCTCTTTATTTGAATTTTTTCTTACTAAAAAGTGAATTTATCCTACTATCATGTTCCTTTTTATTCTAATATATTGCAAGTTCTTTCTAGCCTATGCATTATACTCTTTTCTCTCAATTTATGTTTAGAATCATATAAATATTGATGTCATCACAAAAAATCCTCAAAAGTTCCATGCTGTTGATCGATTGATGGAAAACATCCATAGAAATCACCGATGTGAACTAAAAATTTGTGGATAAAAATTGGTGATCAATTCGACCCATGGGTTCAATGACCAATGTGAACAACCATTGTTAATGCATCAAGAAGAAAGAGACATACGTATTGCCCAAGCTACAAAGGTAAGTTTAATCCAAGACTTCATAATTAAAAGTGTATGTGTTGTGTTGTGAAAACTCTTGTTGCTTTTATGTATAGTGTGGGTATGCTGGGTATTGATGGTCTAATGGTTGTGTTAATGTGTTCTCTTGAGTATGTGTTGTTGTAGTTTTGCATTATGTGTTGTACAGGGCTATGTTGTGTTATATAAGGATAGTGTGTGTACTGTGTCGTGCAGGGGGTGTTGTGTAGGAAGTATTATCGTAGTTATGCAACATGTATTGTTGTATAAGGGTAGTGTATGTAGTGTGTGTAGTGGTATTGTTTGTTATTGTGTAATATTGAGTAGTGTAGGCTAGAGTAAATGTGATAGGTGTTAAGGGAAATAATCCAGAATATTGTAGAATCTACATGCTTGTAATTGCTAGGGGTGACAGCACCATATAATGCAACTTATTCACCCTATTTAGCTCCCACATTCTTTATTTTGCACCTACATTCATTCTCCATCTATTATAGTGGTTATGATGAACTTTCCATGTGATGAACAGTGAACACTTCATAATTTGGTCTAGTAAATGAATGAGGGTATTGACAAGATTTTACTAAGTAAATTTTTTTCAAAAAAAATTATAGTTTTTTCTCTTTCTCATAGTTACGTGTCAAATTTGAAACCTTCATTACTTTGTGTAAATGTCTCACAACTATCTAAGCTTTCTCAAGCAGTCACACGGCTTGCTGGGAATTTTACAAGTACTTAAGGTAAATTATCATAAATATTACTTAGTATTCTCTCTCTCTCCCTCTCTCTCTTTATTTTTTTAAGAAAAAAAGATATAAGCGTATGCTTGTGTTATTTATAGGTTACATATTCTATAACAGAAACAAAAAATGCATAGGATTTTATTCATTCACCAAATTCATCTAATGAAAGCAATGATGATAATGATAGCAATGATGATAATGAAAGCAGTTATGAGGAGAATTGATTAGACAAGTTCAATTTAATGTTTAATCTTATTTAGATTTTTTTTTTTTAGTTAACACTAAGGATATTAAAATAGAAATTGTGTTGATGTAAAAGCATCATGTTATTGGGTTCATTTGATGTTGTTTATGTGAGAAATATATGTTGAAAGATGTTTATGGTATTTTAGAATACTTAATTGTGCATAAATTAAACAAGTATATGTTAGCAAATATGGGGGTTTTGAAAGCTAGTCGAATTCTACATCACTATAGTTGCCACATTTAAACGTTGTAAATGTAACTAAACAACGACATTTTAACATGACCAATACACTTTTTACCACATTTAAATGTCACTAATAAAATATAATTCATGACACTTAAACAACATATATAAAAAAATTATTCGCTACGTTAAAACATCGCTAATATAGTAAGTCTTTTACATTTTTAAAGAAAATAAATATATATAGTTGTAAATTAGCAATATTTAAACATTGCTAGTAGATTAACTTAAATAACGTTTAAATGTCACAAATAGTTTAACTTACTCAACATTTAAACGTCACAAATGTTACTCTTTTACCGCACTTTTGATCTCATTTAATTTATTTAATTTTGGCTTTACTATATTTAAATATCACATATAAATTTTTTTTAGTTACATTAAAACATCGTAAATGTTACTCTTTTACTACATTTCAACGATGCAAATGTTACTCTTTTACTGTGTTTTTGAAGTCAATTAATTTATTTAATTGTGATTTTACTACGTTTAAACGTCACATATAAATTATTTTTAGTTACATTTAAATGTCACGCAATATAAGACATTTGGCTATGCTTCCACTTTTTAGCTACATTTATTTTATTAATGTTGCGAATCTAATCAGTGACACACCTTTCACAACAAATATTTGCCACAGTTATTAAATGTGGCTAAATATTTTTTGCAATGTTTATTTCATATTTTGCAATGTTTATTAAACATCATTTAAGACTAATTTTGTTATAGTGACAAGAGATCTTTCCAATTTCTTCATCAAAAAAGCTTCATTAGACTATATTTCGGTACATTTTTCTCAAAAAAAAAATTATTTTTTTTCTATTATGTTACCTTTTGTCAATTCATAGAAATTTAGTTGTAATTCTTCGTAGTCTATTGTTTTATTAAAATACCAGTAATTATTGTTAGTTTGTAGCGTATTAGATATGATTTATGTAAATGTTGTTGTACATAACATGTGAAGAAGGTCAAATTATATGTACTAAAAATTAAATATTATTTTTTAGTGTAAATTTTAGGTTTATTATTTAAATCGTTTCAAAATTTTGTTATAACTAAATAATCATTAAAAAATTAATTTTAAAAATACATGTTAATAAAAATGTTAATATTAAATTTTATTATTTGAAAATGGTCGTTGTAATTCTCCGTAGTCTTCTATTTTTAAAAAAATACTAGCTGTTGTTGTTAGTTTATAATGTATTAGACATGACTTGTGTAAATCTTGTAGTATAATTATTTTTTATTAAATAATTGTTAAAAAATAATTTTTGAAATTTTTGTATAAATTTAAATGATATATTTTGGTTTATTATTTTAAATTTTGTAAAATTATTTTGCTATTAATTAATCAATAAAAAATTAATTAGGAAAAATTCATATTGATTGTAAATGTAATATCTTGGTTTATTATATTAATCTTATCATAAAATTATTTTTCTATTAATAAATCTTTAAAAAAATAATTTTTGAAAATTTCATATTAATTTTAGATGATATATTTTGGTTTATTATTTAAATTGTCATGATTTTTTTATATTAATTAATTTAAAAAAAATAATTAGTAAAAAAATTATATTAATTGTAAATGTAATAGCTTGATTTATTACATTAATCTTGTCATAAAATTATTTTTCTATTAATGCTAATATGTTTTGTTTTTGTTATGCAGATTAGATGGAGCCTAAACCCTTCAATCGATCCATTTTTATGCAATAAGAAGGACATCACTCACAAGCTATCTAGGATGGAGAGGTAAATGATATGTAATTTGTTGATTACTTCATGTTCCATTGCCAATAATACAACATTTCACTTCTTAACTTTTAGAATCAATCATGGTTTGTTGTTCAACGACATAAGCTATCACTTCAGCGCATAGAAAACATTATCCCTATAGATCGTTAAATGGAGCCATTCCTATAATTAGTGATATTCTAAGGTCTGAGTTGCTTGCCCTTCGTACAAATAGATTGGCATATGATAACTGCCTTGGTTGAGCAATAGAGGCTAGAGACGCACCTATTTCATATGCTGACTAAGGAGTTTACAATCACCCTACAAGATGTTAAGGTCTAACTAGGTCTCCCAATTAATGATCATGTAGTGATAAGGAGTAGTTCCTTGGATTAGATTGCCACATGTGAGAGGCTACTCAAGGTGAGGCTAGGTCCTGGCAATAAGGGGGTTGCATTAGTATGATGTGGTTTTGGGATTTGTACTGGGTCCTGCCAAACAACACCAATGGAAAGCAAGTTCAGTGTCATACACAAGCATATATCTTGCAACTACTTGGCAGATTTATCTTTGCCGATAAATCCAGCTCCCTCGTACATAGCATGTTTCTACCACTACTAGAGTATATGGATATGGTGGGGACGTATAGTTAAGGGTCCATATGTTTTGCTTAGCTGTATCACTAGTTGTATGTCACATCTACCACATTGGCTCATGATATTAGAGGAGCAATCATACTCCTACAAATTTGGGCATGGGACAGATTCCCACACATAGCGCCTATGAACCGGCATGGACTTATTATGGAGGTTGGAGCTCCATTAGCCATACGTTGGAGGATGAGGCTGGACACACGGTATCACCGAACCCATGTTGTTAGGGCTTATCAAGTTACTCTCGATAAGTAAAATAATGAGCAAGTATTTCCTCAAATGTTTTTCACTTAATCATGTGTATCATATACCCTGAATCTTACTTACTACCCTTTAGGTCAAGTAAGAGCCATACGCAGGCAATCCGATTCACATCCTAGCACTCTTTTGTAGAGCAGGTAGACACATTTGGACTACTCGGGTGCCACTCACATGTTTCCACATAGACAAGTGGCATTTCCTTGACCGTGTTTCTAAGCAGTTTGGGATTTTCAACATATTTCGCAGAATGTGAACACATGGCCAGAGCTTTATCAGATTGACCTGTGTTGAAGGGTTGATATGGATTAGCTAGTACAGCATACATCGTACATATCCTTATGGTATAAGCATCTAAGCCGGTTAATATGTATAGAGGACCCTCATGGCATGCAACAGGGATACAAGAGGTGGTATAGATCTATCAGACATCGATATATAGGACACACAAGAGTTGTTCTTAGACATTTGGTAAGTACAACATCAACACTAGCTAGGTGATTCATTACATATTTGATACTTATTCAATTTACGGTCCATTGTAACATGTAGGTTGATATATTACAACATATCCACCTATCCACGGATCATGATACGGCTATTGCTCTAGCTGATCATGGTCATGAGTTCATACATGACTACAAAGGGGTAACGTTGTACCCGCAGACTCACTAGAATCATAGTGTAGAGGTGGAGGTAGAAGCACAACTTGTTGACGTATGGCAACCGTAGCAACCAACTCCAGTGCGCCATAGGACACCGTGATGTAAATGACCTCAAAACCAGGCTGAAGCATAGGAATATCCAGTACAAGACCTGTAGTTTCCCACCAAATACATATGTGATAGACAATAGCTCGGCTCCAATGCCTAGCACATACATCACACCACATCTTCATTCTATTAGTAGTCACGTCCCTATACCAGCCACTCCATAAAAGGGATGTCCTAGTAAGCAACTATCAGGGTAAATCTTTGCAACGTGCTACAGATTGGAGTCCACTGCCTCCCTATGACTTTGATAATGCTCTCTAGCATGATCCAACATAAGAGTTACAGGCTCCTCCTACCCTACATTCAAAGCCGTCAAGAGAGCCCATAAATGCATTTTCTCAACTAGAAAGACAGTTCACTAGGAGAAGGAATAATAGGGGATAGGAAACTATTTTTTCTTACTTATTTGATAAGTAAATCTTTCATCAAAATTTGTGATTGATGTAAATTACTATTTGAAATAGATAAATTTATTAACATTGTCTAATAATTTTTTTTCCTATTTTTGTATTTATACTTTCATATTTTTTTAAACAAATAGTTCTAAGTTTTTTTTATAATTCTTTCACAAAGTTTATTTATAATTTTCTTTGCATGATTTTTCATAAAAAAAAATAAGTTTCCTCAAATTAATTTTTTTAAATAAATTAAAAGTTCACATACGAATAGCAAAAAAAAAATCATAATTTTAAAAATTATAAATATTGATTTAAATTTTATTAAAAATTTAAGAAAATTACTAAAGGCATAAACTGTGTCTACACCTTCAATTCTACCAATTTTGGTACAATTGAAGATGCATTTCAAATCCATAACTTCACAACTTATTTTTGGAATAATTTCCTTGAAGACCCTATTTTATGATTTTTTTAATTACATTATTTTAGTTAATTCCTCTCAATATTTGCTTCGGTAACTATTGATACAACTATTTTGAAAAGTAAAAAAGCCATCTGAATAAGAATAGAGATCAAGTGATAGGAGACAAGACAAGACCTTCATTCACATAATTTATGGACAAATTATGTTGGAATACCCCAAATGGAGAAAAGGTTTTTTTTAATAATATAAACAAATAATCTAGGAAATAAAAACTGACGTAGTGTAACACATGAGATTAAGTAGGATTTTTATCATAAATCGTTGATTCTATGAGTACCTGGTGTGCGACCTTCAAATATCAATTGATTCTATGAATTCCTTGATATTTGGTATCTAAATTCAACAATTTTATGAATTTGAGAATTTAAGAGAAAAATAAAGCAATGAAGGCTCAAAATTTTAATAATATTCAATAATGATCTCTGTCCAATGCCCTAAGGGGTACAAATAATAGCACGCACAAAGCTACCAAAAATAGAACATAAGAATTTTCTAAAAATGAAAACGTCTAAAATTTTTCAAAAATAGAAATGCCTAAAGCTTAAGGACATGTAGAAAATTAGAAGACAAATACAACGCTACAAACGATACTCAAAACAAAAGTATTTATAAAAATTTATAGCTAATATAAAAGTTACTAAAAATAGCAAATTCAACTATTTAAGAAACTAAATGAAGGAAATTGCCCTAAAAATGGCATAGCTCAGCACCAAAGGTATTGACTTCTTTGAGTTAACTCGTTTCCTTTGAAATAAGGTCCAAAAATCAAGAAATTGCAACCGACCCAATTTTGTCCCATTTCACCATGTACCTGTTTGCTAATACCCTCACCTCATCAAGCTTTTAGGAAGATCAATTGAGATTAGAATTTGAAGAAATTTTGTGCTTTTAGATGCCAAGATTAGAGGGCTAATTGAGTATATTTTTGACACAATTCATGCCCTTTTAAGTCGTGAAAATTTTAGATAACTAAATGAACCATTTAGGTGTAGAAACTATTGGAAAGATGAGTAAAGTGTAACCAAGAACTTCCATGCCGTGACCAAGTCAATAAGATTTGGAAATTTCTTTATTTTCAACACCTAAAACTGGCAAAATATCATTAGGAAAATTATAAAATTAAAGATCCTAAAGGAAAAACATAAAACTAGCACCAACTAGGAAAGGAAGGTATAATTGAAGCATTGAAAAAGACATCCAAAATGCTTGTGTTAAATTTTGGAATTTCTAGAAAGAAATAGAGGATAAGCATGCCATTTGGAAATCCTAAACATGTTCCAAATGTTTAGGATTAATTCCCCTAAGTTAGTAGATCAAATTAGACAAAAAGAAGCCTTAAACCAAACATATACCAAGTTCACCCAATCTGTTTGGGCCTTAACACCATGTTATGAAGTCCAAACAATCAAAAAACTTTGGAAATAGAAAGAACATTCAAAAGCCTTTAAAACAACTATAAATACACAAAAAAAAAACAAATTTAAAATGAAAAAGTTACAAAGAAAATACTAAGACCTTCCAAAATAGAGAAACCACCAAAACTGGCAAAACTAGTGTAGGCTAGTTTCTGGCTCAAACTTATAAGAATATTTTGTATTATCAGGTGACATGTTATTCAAGGACGATCTACTACAACTATAGACCATATGGCTGAGTGAATGAAAATCCAATTATTATTGTTCCTTACTTGTGTTTGTAGTTAGCGCACTTACATGTATGTAAATATTGGATATAGGAATTAGAATTGCATGTGGGGGTAATTTGGTACTGTATGTACTGGAATGCCGTGTTAAGTGTAAATTTATCATAATTGTACCTGGCTAATTAATAATTGCTTTCCCCTACATTTAGACTGTAGAAATTATGAGTGTCTGTATTGATTATTTGTGAATGCTTGATAACTTGACGATTATTTGGCTATAAATAAAATGAATAACGCATCAAGACAACTATATGTAAGAAGGTCGTCAACATCACGTAGTAGTACAAAAAGGCCCCATGGAGGACACGCTCTGTAGGTGCACCTTGTCTTAACCTTTGGGAACTAAGTGGAACCTAGGAAATGCTGCCCTCTAATTGAGACCTAGGATTTTCCTAATCCGAGGATTCATTGCTTAGGGGAGTTTAACTTGCGAGCCATTCATAATCTATACCCCATGAGAGGGTTAGTACGTATATATGTATTTTCAAATCTATTGAAGTATATTACAAAAATATATATAGACTTTACAAATTGTATCAAAAGACAACCTGGGTCACTAAAGCTTGGAGTCGACGTATAGTTCATGATTTCCCAACTCTTAGCAATGGAGGGAGTTAAATCTGTGTTGTATGCAGTGTCTGGTAAACCATGTATATTGTTACATTCATGTGGTTGCTCATGCATAGCATATGCATGAATTAAATAACTTGCTTGCTAATTGCTTGTTGGTTCACTAAGAGGATTTAACTCACTAAGCTTTATAGCTTACACTCCCATAGACTTCCCTTATTACAAGCACCCATCTAGATAGAGCATAGCATACAAATGCTAGAGGTTAGTGTGGGATGTAAGGGAACCATGGAAAACTAAAGTGGAGAGATCACTTATATATGTGTTTAGTTTGAGATCTTATTTTAAATTTCATATATGTAGCCTAGACTGATGTGTACTATGACTATTAATCCTTGAACTTATAATTATGTACCTGTGGACTTCATAAAATGCTGCTACTCTGAATTATTATGTATATATTTCTTTGTATTTCTTGAAAAATATTAAACCCTGATTTAGGAATTTTAGATGTGATTACACCTTGTACGTTGTAAGGTAAACTCTTGGATAACAAAGGGTTTATCCCTAGGTTTCCATGTAGCATACGGCAAAAACTGTTTGTCTTAAGGGCCCACAAGGCATGATAGAAATTCTTCTTCCTCTCTCTCTCTAGTTCATTCCCTCCCAAGTTATCTTCTTGGTTATCAATTTCCTCAATAACTGCAACTAAAAAAAAATATCCTCGAAGGGTGAGCTAATGCCTAGTACATATAACACAAGCACATATGCATGACCAAACATAACTTAATTCACATACATTATGCAGAACTTAAACAATAAGTAACCATTTCATGATATACTTAAGTCTATAAGCAACAATAAGGTACTTATGACCCCCTTAACACACTTTAAAAACTTAAACCTTGAATTAGTGATGGGAACCGCCACTACAAGCCCCACACTCATGAACTCTTAACCCTTAAATGTGGTGACGGAAATTGCCACTATAGGCCCCGTACCCATGATTCCTTAAACCTTAAACGTAGTGATGGGAACTGCCACTATATGCCCCACACCCCTAAACACTTAAACTTTAAACCAGCTTAGATCATTTCTAAGCATGAGTCCACTAGAGACAACGTCACATAAGGATCATTGGGGTGCTCCTTAAGGATCTGCCACTACAAGCTCAGAAGTCGAGCCAAGCACATACAACAATCACTTAAACCAAGTTTAAATCATTCCATTTAACTTGATCCAATTTCAATATATTTATGTATTGTAGACACCCCATTTTTGCCTCCTTTTAGATTTTTCAATAAAAAAAGGTCCTAGTTAATAAAAAAATACAAAAAAATGAAAAGGAATTAAAAAATAAATACAAAAAAAGGAATAAATATAATTTGTTTGCAATAAAAGAACGAGGCACGGGCTAACAACCTGTAGGAAAGCACACACATATAAGGAGAAATCACTCTCAAGTTCAAAATGCAACAAGTGCACATTGCACAAAAAAAAAAAATTCAACAGTAGAAAACATGTTTTGAACACACATTTTCTTCCAGCAAACAATAGGAAATGTGTTTTGAACATACATTTTTACACTATTCATCTTCTTCCTCTGCCAAGCGTGTTCAAACTCATGACTAGCTCATTTCTCATCTATTTTTAGATCACATGGTCTGCTTAAGATAGAAACCGCTAATACGTCTTAGTTCATCCATTTACATGGTCAAAAGCGGGTCCAAAGATAGAAAAAATAATTTATGCACGAAATGAATTTGCTTGATTGAGCATGTTTAACATGAATTGAAGCTTCTAAATACTATTTTAAGTAATAACGAAGCACAATGAATCAAATTCAGCCATTGATTTACTATGACTTCAAGCAAATTCCACAGGATTTCAAAATCATGATTTGGTCTAAGCCCATTATGTTGAGATTTCAACTTCATTACGGAAATGGACCTTTCATGCTTAATCCAATCTTGACCAATATAAAAGGGGCCTTAGGGAATGAATTGAAGGGGAGAACAATCACTCGAAAAACACACATTCAAACACTAATTTGAGCTTCCTCTCTCTAAACCCATATCCACGATGCTCCCAATTCTCTCTAAAAGTTCTCTACGTACACTTAACTTCGAAGCATCAAGTCGGTGTCTTTAAATTCCTAGAGTTGTTTAGTTTCAGAAAACACCCATCTTTTGCTTTAATTCTCTCATATTTGTTTTATTCAAGTTCTTGTGTCTTGGCCACTGACCATCGTTGTCACAATCGTGTCTACTGTTAAACAAATACCACCACAGGCTATAGCTCCTCATCAACACCACATCTATTGTGTGTACCACACCCTGACAACTAGGTCCGATGCACTCTACCCTTCAATTGGCCATCATGTGAAGTTTTGTAGCGCCTTCTTCCTTTTTTATTTACTCCAATTAGCTCGACTCGGATACCCACACCAAACCTAGATCCGACCTGTATCTCTTCTCTAATCCAGGTTTAGTTACTTTTTTTTTCTTTTTCCTAATTACTTCCTTTTACTAACTTTGACTTGTACATTATAAAAATAATAATAAAAAAAATAAAAAACTATTGTTTCATCCTCTAAGTTCATATTATGGAAGTCTTTTAATAGTTTATTCCAAACATTCTAGTGTAAAACTTTTAGATAAAATAAAATAAATAAGAGGAAAATTAAAAAAAAAAAAGTCAAAATCTTATAAACTAATGCGAACTATGACCGGTCTAATCCCGAATAGCAAATACGTAGGCACTTATGGGGCGACCTCAATAAAATTTTTAAATTTTTTATTAACTTTTTTATTTTGAAAAGTAAATTTTAATGTTGAAAGGTTAAAGTGGCAACCATAAGGTTTTAATAAGATGGCCCTCAATTCCAAAATCTCTTGTTTTATTTAAATATTTTACGCGGACTAGTAGATAAATTAAGACCAATCTACTCAATTAGTCTTAATTTAATATTTTTCCCAATCTCAATCAGGTGGTAACTCCTTTTTCTCCAAATTAGTTGAAAATAATTTTTTTTTCCTAATCTTAGTCGAGTATTTACATTAAATGAGCATAGGGTTTAGTATAAATCAAATTATGAAAAATGAACTGGAATTTATGCTCGACATATGCTAATTTAAATAAGCACAAGAAACACACAAGTTACACGTACATTGAGACCTAGTCTTAAGCACTTCTAGTCCAAGACTTAAAGCTAATCTATAATATGTAAATGCAACAACGATTACTTCTTAGTACTAATCTAAGAATAATCTTAATTCTCCTAGTCTATTGGATTTTGCTAAGGTCTTCCTCACTGTCTAGGTTACGTAGAAATTAGTTATTTAGAAATCAAATAAAAAAACAAAGTTTCTCTAAGTATACGATCATGTTTGAGGTTGTGTACTTTAGCACAGTTAGGTTACATAGTCATGTTGCATGGCTGTGTATCTTTCATGGATTTTAGCATTTTAGCATACCCTAGTATACGATCATATAGATGGCCATATATCTTTCTATGAGTTCTAATGTTTTGGCACGCCAAGTTCATAGTCATATAGTTGGTCATGTACCTCTCGATAAATTTGTCATTTTCAACATTCCATAATGCATAAGGGTGTACCCTTTATACACACACATATTCCTACAAAGGCGAGTACATAGGCGTGTACATGACCATGTTCCATGTTTTTCTCCACGATCCTTAATTCCTCTTTACCAATTCATTTCAAATTCTTAAATCTCTTTGATCCTAAGCCTCATTGAATCCAAAAACTTGTAAAATCTAACGAATTTCATCGGTTAGTGAACTTACTTTTCAATTTCTTGATTCATATTCCTTAATCGCTTCACTTGGTGTTTGTTATGCCTCTTCCCTTTATCTGAACTCTAATGAACATGTAGCACTTGTATAAGTCCTTAATTCCATAATCATGATTGAAATTCTATCATAGAGTCTTTACCTCGTGTAATTAGATTGATCCTTATTGTCAATTGTGAAAACACCTTAATGTTCTACATAGTGTTTCCTCTTTTCCTGGTCTTATCACTATGTAAATGGCAAAAAGGAGGTGTGCTAGGTCAAGGTAGGGTATTTATATCCTTTCAAGAAATTTACCAATTTACAACACCACCCCCCCCCCCCCCCCCCCCCCCCCCAAATGTAGATGCTTATGCCGATACTAACTTCCTATAATTTCAAACTTTCAAAAAGTTGCATATAAAACTTAATAAATTTATATGCTTTTGTTATCATCAAAATTTTAATAAGAGACTTAACACTTCTAAAGCTATTTCTACCATCAACCTCTCTTGATAGTTCAAGCTATCATAAAATATTTATAACTAGTACCATCAAGAAACTCCATGATAGGGAAATTGTCTTATTAACTCATTATATCTTTTCGAAGAGTCACACCAAGACTCCTTTTCTCCCGGTTTAAAAGTAGCTATCATCAAATGAACTATAGTTGTCTTACTAAGAGGGAAGAAATCAGCCAAGAATCTTATGGCCAAATCATCTAAAGTACTAATGGCTTGAGCTTGCAACCCATTCAACTAACTTTTTGCCTTACCCTTCAAGGAGAATGGGAATAAACACAACCTTAATGCATCTATAGAAAAGAATCAGTACTTAAAGTTGAACATATATGAAGAAACTCCTAAATATGCTCATTCGGATCCTCATGCACCTATCCCTCAAATTGTCTATTTTGCACCATTTGTATCACACTAGGTTTCAATTTGAAATCCCATGCTCACAATTCAGGTAGGTTTAATACTAAGGATACATCTTTTGCAAATTGGGATAGAATATTCCCACAAAGCTCGATTATTCTCCAATTTTCCTCCCACAACTCAAATCACAAAATCTATGTAACCCAACACTTGTATTCCTAATAACAAAAAATTCCAAAATTTATTCCTCACAAATCCAATCAAACCTCCACAACTACAACCTACAAAAAAAATCACACAAGTATCCAGCAGACATAACCTTCTAACATAATATCTCAGCTCAACAACAAACTTAACAAGTAAAGTTTCAAACTTTATCAGCTAAACAAACAAGAAAAGAAAGAAATTTTAACCAACAACTCAAATGACACAAAACACAAGTAAAGATCAAAACTTTAATAGTTACTAAACATAAAATTCAAGAAAAAATAACTAAACTACTCAAATAGACTAAAAATGCAAATAAATGCCTAGATGTAGAGTCCTGAGTCAATCTAATATTAGATAAAATTGCCTCTCTTTTTTTCCCCTCTAGCAATGACACCAAAAAATGACAACACATTGATATTGCTATTAAAATTTAGGTTTGTAAAATGATTTTTAGCGTGTCATAAATGACTATTGTGCCAAGTCATATTAGAATAATAAAAACTAGTGAATATTCATCAGGTTGAGGAAATAGTTAAGTATTAGACTAATGCCTACTACTCTAATATAGGTGGAATCCAAATGGGGGTTTTTGTAACAATACAAAATATAAAGTAAAATCTAGCTAAACTATGAGAAAACATTAATCTTAAAAGCCCAGGTTTAGTGTATTTCATCCTTTGATTTCCTATGAAAAACATGTGATTAAGCTAAAATGGGTAGTGCCTATGAGGACTTTAACCAAATCCACTAGAACGCATCCCTAATCATGAGCAACGATGCACTCTCTATAGTGAAATTTCTGGTCAAGATCGAATTTCCTATAAGAACTGGTAAAAACTTAACTATTGTCACTAATTAAGTGTTCTAATTATAAATATTGATTAACACGGTTAAGTCAAATAACTCATATTTCCATTTGCATAAAGAGAGTGAGTTCAAATGTTTTAGCCAAACCCAATATCACTTGCAATTTGAAAACACCTTAATTACTCCGACAAATATCTAACATCGACCTAAGCTATTATATACTCTCATTTACAAAAACACAAGGGTTAGTAGCAATTTAAACAAACTTACGATAGCAACTATATAACAATATCACATTAACATGGTACCCATTTAGCTAAATTTCATTAACCATGCATATTCCATCATCAAAAATACATCAAACCCACAACAAGCTATCTAGCCACACATATTAAACTTAATGTAAGCACAAGATAACAAAATTTTAACTAAAAGCATCATTTAAATGGGTTTAGAAGTCACCAAGTGTAGAATCAAGAAGAATAATGCAAAATGCTTCAAATCTTCACTCCCAAACTTTGAAATTACAAGAATTTACTAAAACTAAGCTAGTCTAACTCAAATCTAACCTAAACCCTAAAAGAAATATGAAAGAGCTTCCCTAAAACCTAACTCTAAAAATGTTTGCATTCTATTTCTCATTTGTTTCTATAGTTTTTATACAAAGACCTATTGTCCAATCAATGACAAACCTACCAACCAATTAGTGTACACTTATCGTCAATAGCTTGACAACTTCATAAGTAAATGGTGCATTTCATTGAAAAATCGTAGCTAAGGTTTAGCAATTGACCAATTAGTACATGGTGGGGAAGGATTAGTAGGAGAGAGACACATCTTAGCATGAATTTGCAACTCCAGCATCCTCATAAGCAATTGGTCAGTGCTTGAGATTAGTATGTCCTTAATACTTTAAAGCTTACCAATAAGATAGTTGGTTTAATATCGACTAGTCGATAGGTTAAATTCCTAACCCCTCTATTCAACTTTATCTCGACTACTAATTCAACAATAGCCCCCTCACACCTACACAAAGTGTCAAAACTCATTGTATATCAATACAAAATGTAATCTTTTTGGATATTTTAACACTTTTAATCCAATTGATCCATTTTGTGCAGAATTATCACTTTTACTTATAATTAATCAAAATTAATCCCAAATTGTGCACAAGAGTGACTTTTAACTTGAGTAGATTTGCAAAAATGTACACATTATCACCAGATCAGCCTTTATCGATATTAGGCTTAACTCATCTATATGTGTAATTCCTCCCCTCTAACTTAGATCATTATGTTTAAACCAAGGGAAAGATGTCCAAACCATAAGTGCTTAAAATGGAGTATATCATGCTCAAGCTATTGAAAACACAATACCCCATTTAAACATATTATTAATTCCTCCTACATGGATAAGCATATATATTCTTCCAACCTAAGACCTTCATGCAATTTATGCATTGAGCATCATGCTTTAACACAAGTAAAAAATACATTCCAATCATACATCGCTAGTAATACAGTCATAGGGTACTACCTTGAAGTGTGAAGAGAGTGGCGATTAAGTCAAGAAAGGATTCATTACTATCCATTTTAGGAAG
This sequence comes from Laguncularia racemosa, assembly GCA_037954665.1. Lineage (NCBI taxonomy): Eukaryota > Viridiplantae > Streptophyta > Magnoliopsida > Myrtales > Combretaceae > Laguncularia > Laguncularia racemosa. The sequence goes on from JBBMOL010000006.1 coordinate 4,721,601, forward strand.
GTTAGCATCTCTAGCAACTAAGTATTGAAGAAAGTGACTAGAAGTGTATGACCATGATAGGATGCTCCTACATTAAATATTTGAGTCTTGGCATTTCGAGTAATTAAGGAAAAGGATTGATTCAATTACAACACATCATATATTGAATTATTTAAGATGTCATTAAATAAATTGTTTAATGTGTGTCACAAGCTGGTTATTGGTTCATACTAATTTTCCATTACATTAGGTGATCAATAACTATTACAAACGATTACCTTGCTTTGAACTTGAGAAAGAATACTACCTCCTTAAGTAAGATTTCAGAGAATTGCATGCAATAGTGTATTGTTAAGAATAAGTTTGATTAACCCAGTGATTATAAAATCAAGTTGGTGCAAGTTTGATTGATTGAGTAATTCTAATGATTTTTGAAAATAAGCCAAAAGGATTTAATCAACTAACATGACTCTAGTTAAGTGAGGAAATTTTAAATTAAATAAATGAATAAAATAGTTAATTTAGTTGGAATGATCATAAGGTTTGATATAATTTTACTTAACTAACCATCAATAGAGAAAATTATTTTAGAATTAAATTAATCAAGAAATTAATTTATTCAATGATAACTTATAAGTTGATGTGGCTCAAGTTATAAGGCTACACAATCTATACATGTCATGTCCAAGTGCAGGTGTAGAAGGACATATGCTACGCACATGATGTTAAAACATGTAAATGGCATATGTTTGGGGCTTACTTGTAACCCTAGTTGTCCATGCCCTTATAAGTATACATTATCTTTTCTTAAATAAAAAAACACGTAGGGACTTAAGTTAAAACTTGCAAAACTCTAAAATAAATTAACACAGGATGAAATCAACCTAAAGGACTTACACTAAGTCCTTAATCCTACTCTAAACTTTTGCTACAAGTCTCTCAATAGCTTAACGTACAAGCAATTTAATCCCTAAATAAATGGCCATGAGTTCAATTCCCATGAATGTCATTTTATTTTCATTTAGTTGCATTTATTAAATGGCATTCTCTCTCTCTCTCTTTTGTTTTTCTTTACAATCATTAATAACATTAAATTTCATTTAATATAAAATCATAGTTAATTAATGAATTCTCTTGAGTTGCTTTTATTCATTAATTGTGTACCATAAATAATAATTACATTATCAATACTATAAATGTTTCATCTTATTGTATAAAGTATGAATAAATAAAAATATGTATATATAACTTGATGTATTTTCTTTATAATTACTATTATGAAAATGAATGTGGATTATTAAATAATTGAAGATTGATGACTTTTGTAGCATGGCTAATAATACAATCTCTTAGAGTCATTATTAAATAAATCAATCAATCAATCAATCAAAGCATGCTTATGTCTATATCATTTGGTTTTTTCCACTTTACTTATAATTACCCATTTAAATATTTTTTGTATTGCATTCTTGTTAATGGCAAAATTTACACAAGTTTTATGTATTATTTTTTTAATACATTGATAGGTACCATAGTTCTATGTCCACCCTTGGATACATTATACAATGTTATGATTAAGAAGGTAAGAACATTCAATCTATCTATAGGCTACTTAAGGGTAGTTTCTATCTCTCTATCTCATTGTTCCTTATGCACTTTGGTTAGGTTCTCTCACTTTCCCCCTCAATTTTATTTAATATACTTCTTAAGCAAGGAAAAGAAGAAGAAATCCATTACCGTAGTCATTCCCTTGCTCTCTCTTGCAACTTCCGCTCATACATAGCACTACTTATCACTGCATGCTACCACTTTTTCTTAGATTTTCCATCAAAGAGGCACCTAGACTAAAGTTTTAGACTAAGAACTCAAGAAGGGGTTGAATTTGGGTTTTACCATGTTTTATGGAAAATTGTACATTTCTAAACAAATTAATTACGAAATAATTAAATAAATGAAGAATAATACAACAAAAATAAATAAGTAAAGCAAAGTCAAGAGAAAGGGTAAGAGGGATCAATCCTAGAATGTTAACATAGAGTTTGGATTACCCCCTAGTTACTACAATCACGCAATGCCTCCTAAGAGGCCTTCACACACAATTATTTGAATATCAATTTTGACTCCTAAAGGCCAAACATACAAATGATACAATCAATAACAAATACAAATGTAGTGCTTGTAGTAATTTGTAAGCAAAAGCTCTCTATTTTGCATTGTAATCTTTTCATTTAAATGATTTGCAAAATTATAAACAAGAATATAAAAAATTAATGAATATATGAACATGTTGCCAGCACTCAAAAATAGCTCAATTAATTAAATATTATCTGCCTAAGAGGTTGTATTTGGAAGCTAATAAGCGATTCTTCTCATTAAACTTCTTCCATACCTTATATTATGCTTCTTTAGAAACAATAATGGCTAGCTTTTAGTCAAAATGTTTGAACCACTTAAGATATATGGGATTTCTTGCACCCTTGAAGCATGTCTTGCTTTTGGCAAGGATATGTCTAGACCACTATAGAGATTTGTCCAAACCATTCCTTATCAAAAAGCAAATCCTAAAAGGAAAAAAGAAAAAAAAAGTTGATGGTTCAAATAATTTAGTGTAATAAAAAAAGTTGAAGGTTCAAATAATTTAGTGTAATAGTCTGCATGCCTTTTTGACAGTAAGCTATTTTTATCATTTTAAGACATTCCAAAGATTAGACTAATTTTCTTAAGCAACTCAAGTGGCTCTCAAGTGATGCATCATAATTACTTAGATCAAGCAAGAATTGTTTTTTCTCATCAAAAATGTAATTTAAATTTTCAATTTTGATATAAACTACCATCCTAACTTGTGTAACTTACCATATTTGAATATTAGAACATTAAACTTAGCTAGAACTACATGCACAACCACCTTTCTCACTTAGTTAAGCAATAATACTACCATTGTCCTTGTGATGCACCTAAAAGCAAAAGAAAACCACTACTTAAGCTTTGATCTAGCTATGACTTAAAGAGTTTAAGTCATTTCTAATTGCATCTAAGACCTTTAGGATCTTGACAAAGCTAATACAAGGTAAGATGCTAAGTTTAAATTTACATATAATGAAAGATTAAGTAAATGCATGCATTTTCGTGAAAAGATTGAGTAGAATGGTGAAATCATGCATGCATGCACATGGTCAAGTTATCTAATTTAAGTTTTATAAAGTGCAAGATTCAATGAAAATAGGTGAGCTACTAAATTGCATAAGAAAAACAAGCTAGAAACTCATTTTTCTTTCTTTGTTAGCTGAATAAATGAGGTCATGTGTCTTGCATGATAATGTTAATGAAGTTAGATTAGTAAGATAATGTTGTTTTTGGACCTAGGTTGAAAATCTAATCCAATTGCTATAGTTACACACAAAAATGTGTAAGATTAGTGTAAAAAAGGCTCTTTAGTAGAGAAGAACCAATAAAAATAGCCATTGTTTTGATCTAATATGGTGGTAAGTGTTTTAGATGAAGCAAACATTTCTAATGTCTCCTTTTCCCTTTATTTCAATAGTATAATGGATTTTCATTATTCTTGTGGCCTCATTATTACTATGAGCTAAACTAGTTACTACAGGGTTGTGATATTAGTTTGATGGATTGATTAATCATCAAATTTTTTGTATATTAGTTTTGAATAGAACAAAGGTTTAACCATTTGAAATTTATGATTCATAAGATAATTATTTGATCAATATGAATCAAAACTTGAAAAAACTCAAGAGGGAATGGAAATTCTATGTGATTTTGAATCAAGATTAGCTTAATTCAACATGATGCATGTAGGTTAGATTATTTCTAGGATTCACTTGCTTGATGCAATTAAAGTTAGTCTTTATCACATAATGATATGCATAGATCTTAATTTCAATTAAAGTAGTTAATTTATGAGAGAAATTATGTAATGCATGAAAATAAAGTAAACCAAATACAATGGCAAGAAAAATAATAAGACTTTAATAATAGAGGTGGTGCGGTCCTTTTGTGATCAAGGTATTCAAACCCCTTTATGACCTATTTTCTTCCTCTTTACCTTTCTACATAGTGCATACTCCAGAAGCCTTCATAGACACATAATGTAACCTAGCACAATTCAACAAAGATCAACAAGTTTCTATCAAGTAAGACTCTTAATTGTTATCATAAGTTATTAACATCTTAATTTCAAGTAGTATGAGTATCATGTGGTTGAATTGTTGACAATTTGAGGAATAAAAGGTGTGAAGCAACAAAGCGTAGTTGTGATATTAGACAATCTTGGGATTTTCAACCCAAATTGAAGCAAGTGTTTATTCTTCATGTAAAAGTGTAGATTTAGTATTTGGAACAAAGTAATTTTGACTTGATGTATAGAAATTAGGATTGGTACACTGTTTGGAGTAAAGGAAGAGGAAAATTTTCGAAACAAGGGAATACATGGTGATGCAAACCCCGAGAATAGATCCTAACACCTAACACCAATATGTTGATAGGAAATCTCAAGAAAGCTAAAAACAGGTTTATAAACCTTTATCGTTTGATTGTAATGAATCAAAAATCAAGGGTGTAGGAAAGCTATGACCTGTTGGCTATGAGGAGCTAAGAGCCAATACCATAAGAACATCAACCTGTTGGTTATAAATGAGCTAAGAACCTTGGTATAAAGATTAAACACTATAATAATAGAATCCTTGAGAAGTTTAAAAGTTCTTAAAAGAACTAAAGAAACGACCTTCACTCTCTCAAAGATGAAGTTCAATATTCATTTGTAACTCTTCATTCTAAATTATCCTTCCATTACAATGAGAGGCCTATTTATAGTCTTTAAAGATAGTAAATACCTTAAAGATAATCCTTGAAGATAATTCTAAAAGATAATTACTAAAGATAATTCTTAAAGATAAATGAAAAAAATGATAAATTAAAAAATAAATAAATGTAGCCTCTAGTAAGTGGTCGATTGATTACCCAAGACATGCAAACTAATCGTAGCATCCAAAGTAAACTCGACTGGTTGACCGAAGGGAAAGACTGATCCTTCATAGTTTTTATACATATATAAATGATGTTTGTTGCTGCTAAACTTGCTTTTAAGCTAGATCTAAGATAATTCCCATTTTTTTTCATTGCTTCTCTCACAAATCCATTAAATTTCTCTTGCAACTTCTCAACTTCACTCCCTATAATCGGTCTTTAGGTTATTTGCAGTTAATTTGTGGAATTACTTGGCTTTGGCACTCTATCATTCCCGCTCTCCTCAAGAGGATTCATCCTTAAATCGTCTCCTACATCATAAATAGATAAATCAGAAACATTAAAAGTAGCAATAACACTATACTCACTTAGAAGATCTGGTTCATAAGCATTGTCGTTGATCTTCTCGATGACATAAAATGACCCATCTCCTCTTGGTTGAAACTTAGACTTCCATTGAGCTAGAAATCTTTCTTTTCTCATGTGTACCTATACCTAGTCACTTAGCTGAAATGTGACTTTCTTGTGACCTTTATTAGCTTGAGTGGCATACTACTCATTTTTCCTCTCAATTTGCTACTTGGCCAATTCATGGATCTTTTTCATCACTTCAACTTTCCTTTTGCCATCTAGATTTACATGTTCAAAAATAGGTAAAGGTAACAAATCTAATGGTGTTAAAGGGTTGAATCCATAAAAAATTTCGAAAGGTGAAAATTCGGTAAAATAATACACAAAATGATTATAAGAAAACTCCACAAATGGTAATCATTCTTTCCATAAACTTAAATTTTTCTAAATAACAGCATGCAAAAGAGTTGTCAATCAATCTGACCATCTATCTGTGAGTGACAAGCAATAGAGTACAAAAGTTTGGTTCCTAATTTTCCCCACAACACCTTCTAAAAGTAGCTAAGGAACTTAACATCTCGATCACTCATTATACTCCTAGGAATCCCATGTAATCGAACAATCTCTCTAAAAATAAGTCAATGATATGGGTGGTATCATCAATCTTATGGCATGGAATGAAATGATCCATTTTAGAAATCTGTCTACCACCACAAATATAGAATCACAACCCCTTTTTGACCTTAGCAAAACTAAAACAAAGTCTACGGACAAATCAACCCAAGGTTCACAAGGTATAGGTAAAGATGTGTACAAACCTTATAGCAAGACTCTAAACTTAGCCTTCCTATAAGTGATAAATCTGCTATAGATTCTAGCGATATCTCTCTACATGTGTGGCCAATAGAACCATGCACACAACACATCTAATGTCTTTTTAATTCCAAAGTGCCCCATGAGACCCTCCCCATGTGATTCACATACAACTAACTCCCTAAGAGAACATCTAAGCACATATAATTTATTTTCCTTTATTAAAAATCCATCATGCCTATAGAACTTATCAAATGTAGTTTTCTCACAAGTTCCATAAATATTAGCAAAATCAAGATCATTGGCATACAATTCTTTCACCTACTCAAATCCCAACAATTTAGCGTTAAAAGTTGTAAGAACATACCTGCATGATAATGCATCTATAACTACATTTTCCTTATCTTGCTTATATTTAATGATGTATGGAAAAGTCTCAATAAATTCCATCCACTTGGCATGCCTGCAATTTAACTTCCTTTACCCTCTTAGGTACTTCAAGGATTCATGATCTATATAAATCACAAATTCTTTTTGCTAAAGGCAACATTGCAAGGTCTCCAAAGCTCTAACAAGTTCATAGAGCTCTTTGTCATAAGTTAGGTAATTTAGAGTTACCCTACTAAGTTTCTCATTGAATTATGCTATAAGACACTTCTCTTGCATCAAAACAACTCCAATACCAATTCCAAAAGCATCACATTCAATTTCAAAAGTTTTTGAAAAATAATGCAATGCTAACAAAGGTGCAAAACATAGTTTGAAGTGGGAATAGTTAGACTAGCCTGATATGGATAAGATAAGAGCTATTCAATCTTGGCCTAATCCTTTATGTGCAAAATAGTTGAGGGCATTCTTAGGACTTACGAGTTATTATAGAATATTTGTATAAGGATATGTGAGTATCACAACACCATTGACAAGTTTGCTTAGAAAAGATTCATTTGTGTGGAGTACAATAGTTAAGAAGTCATTTGATAAACTAAAACAAGCAGTGTGGACAACTACAGTGCTAGCATTACTAGATTTTTCTAAGCAATTTTTTGTCAACACAGATGCTTCTAGTATGGGTATGGGTACTGTGCCTCATCATGGAAGACAGTCGATTGCATTCTTTAGTAAGAAATTTAGTTTAAAATTGCAAAAGGCTAATGCTTATGTAAAGGAACTGGTAGCTATTGTAGAAGTAGTAAAGAGGTGGCGACATTATTTGTTGGGACGCCATTTTTTTATTAGAACTATTGATAGAGCATTTTGGGCTTCAACCCCCAAGGCTCATTTCATCTCACTCAAACTTCCATCTAAGCTCCACTCACCTACGCCAACCTATTTCAGCTCAAAATTTTTTAGCTTTAAGTCTGAAGTTCCCAACCTCCTCCAACTCAGATCTCCACATCTATCCTCACAATGAATAAGCATGAGACAATGATACTAATAAGGAAAGGGACTGGTCAAAAATACAACCCCACAATATTGGCAAAAGATCTTGGGAGTTAATGCACTTCCCATATTAGGATCATCCACAACCTTTATAAATAGATATTGAGGACTACTTGGTAAAGGGCTTTCAAGCCCTTACACTCTCAATCCTCCTATATCTCCTTCATTCTTCACTTATGCTGACTTAGGCATCGAAGTGGCTACATCGAAATAAACTTTGGCACCCCCTACAGCCTAACTTGTTTCCCTCTTGTATGTGATTCAACCACCTCCCAGGAACCCAGCACAATGAGGAAAGATCAAAAAAGTCTCAAACATATACTATCTCAAGTCATTTAAATACCGGAACAATAACAGTACTTGGTTAAATTGTTAGGATATGACTATGAGGTAGTTTGCAAACTAAGAGTTGAGAATAAAGTAGCAGATGCTTTGCCTTGTCCTTTTTTTGAGGAGTCACAATTATATGCTATATCTGGCTATGCCCTCCTCAGTTTCATGAATGCTCTCTTTATATATAACCAGATCAAGATAGAGCCAGAGGATGAAGTACACACTTCATTCATCACCAATTTTGGCACTTATTGCTATAAAGTCATGCCTTTTAGCCTCACAAATGCCAAAGTTACATACCAAAATGTTGGTGATGAAGATTCTTGAGCAACAAATTGGGTGAAACATTAAAGTATACATTAATGATATGATCGTCAAGAGCATAAGGCCCAATAAGTCGGCTTACTGACTCAAAAAATGGCAATCTCTAGAATAGGAATTAACGTTAACTAATTTTTAGGGGAGGAGACGATCAGAGCTTCAATAATCTCATCAACATCTACCATAACGATTCTCTCAGTAAGATGCAGCATTCATCTAAGCTTATCAATCATATTCCCATCATCGATTGTGGTGTCATCTTTTATACCAAGGTTCTTGCTTTGTTAAGCAACAGGTCATGGTTTTCCAAATGTTCTTAAAAGATCTTGGGTCAAATTCCAAATTAGGTATTGAGTTTCATCACAAGTTGGTGTAATTCATATCAATTGATGGCAAGCTTCCTCTTAGATTCTTAGGGCAGCCTCTTCTACATCCTTTTCTTTGTATGACATATCACATACGTCATTAGAAAGCTTCTTATAGCCCCCGTAGAGACAATGATACTAAGAGATTAAGGCTTCGTGTTCGGAATGAAGCTCCCCTACCTACTCAAGCTTAACCTCCTAAAGATCGAATGATTTCATCAAATGCCCAACAAACTATACAACAAAGTGTAAAGTTAAAAAAAAAAAAAAAAGAAAAAAGAAGGGGGGGTAGGTTGTTCCTTAGGGGCAGTAAGGGGGGAGGTTAGGAGAAAAGGAAGTTTGGATGTGAGTGCTTACATCATGAAGCTTTACACTGATAAGCTTTTCAATGCTCTCCTGTGACATTCCCCGTAGGTTACCTTCAATAATAGCCCCTTCCCCAAATAGAATACTACCCCTTAAAACCTTGCGACTAATCCACCCATCATCACCTACTAATATATTCAACACAAGTTGATCTAAGTCGGGTCACATGCTTGCTTGGACATTCAATGATTCAGCATAGGGAAATCTATGTCAGGTCACATGCTTGCTTAACCACACAATAATGCTTCTATCACCAAGAGGTCGAAACTCATGACATAGTACTCAGCATAGGTAGTCCCTAAAGTGCTTCGCCTCATCTTTAAGACCTTAGGAGTCTATGTAGCTATCAACTCTTTGTTGACCTATCACCAAAGAGAGTGGTGGTGGGTGGGGGGTGGGGAGGGGGCAAGTTTTAGTAGAGCATTTTAAGTTTGGACCCCCAAAACCCACTTAGTCTTCCATTTAAGCTCTACTCAGCCATGCCAATCTGTTTCAACAAAAAATTGTCTAGCTTTAAGTCTAAAGTTCCCAACCTCCTTTAACCTAGATCTCCACATCTATTTTGATAACAAATAAGCACAAAAGAATGATACTAATAAGGAAAGGGATTGGTCAAAAATACGCTCCCAAAATATTAGAAGAAGATCTCGTAAGTTAATACACTTTCCATATTAGAATATCTACAACCCTTATAAATAGAGGTTGAAGACTACCGAGTAAGGGACTTTTGAACCCTTACACTCTTAATCCTCTTATATCTCCTTCATTCTTCACTTATGCTAACTTAGGCATCGAAGTGGCCACGTCAAAATATACTCGAGTACAACCCCCCCCCCCCCCCCCCCCCAATAGCTTAACTTGTTTCCCTCTTGTAGGTAATTGAACCACCTCTTAGAAACCCAGCATAATAAGTACAAAACAAAAAGGTCTCAAAGATATATTATCTCAAGTCATTCAAACACTGGAACAACAGCAGTACTTAGTTAAAATGGTAGGAAACAACTATGAGGTAGTCTATAAACTAAAGGTTGAGAATATAGTGGTAAATGCTCTATCCCATTCTATTTCTAAGGAGTCACAATTATATGCTATATCCACGCCCTCTTATGATTTTATTACCATTTTGAAACAAGAATATCAAACTAATAGTGAGTGGCATAAATGGTTGGTAGATTGTGAGTAAGGTGTTAAAATGCAATGGAATCTCACTATTAAGGATAGAATATTACATTTACGGATTAAGATTTTTATTCTTTCTCATTCTTCCATTATCAATATGTTGATATTGGAATTCCATGCTACTCCTATGGGTAGACATTTAGACACATTGAAAAATTTCAAGTGTCTTAGCGCTTCTTTCTTTTGGAAAGGAATGAAGAAGGATGTGGATAAATTTGTGAAGTCTTGCCATGTATTTCAATAGATAAAGTATTTGACAACATCTCCTGTAAGTCCATTTCAACCACTTCCTATTCCCCAAAATGTTTTTGAAGATGTTACAATGGACTTTATAGTGAGACTGCCAATGGTGCATAGATATTCAGTTATTTTAGTGGTCATAGACTGACTCACCAAATATTATCATTTTAGACCACTTTCTACTCATTATATAGCATTTTCTATGGCATGATTATTTGTGGAGACTGTAGTCAAACTTCATGGAATTCCTAAGAACATTATTTCTAATCATGGCAAGGTCTTTGTTAGTAAATTTTAGATCAAATTGTTCAAGTTGAGCGGTATTACTCTTAGGGTGAGTTCTATATACCATCCACAAATAGATAGCTTATCGGAAGTTACAAATCGATGCTTGCAACAATATCTCAAAGCTTTGTCATGGATTGTCCACATGTATACGCTAAATACTTGGCATAGGCTAAATAATGCTTTAATACCAATTACCATACCAATGCTAAAATGACACCATTGTTAGTAGTATACGGACGAGAACCACCTACTATTCCAAATTATGTACAAAGCTATAATTTAGTGGATGTTGTAGATCATGAATTGAGAGATAGGGACAAGATACTTAGAGTTTTGATTTAAGCCAGGCTCAATTACGAATGAAACAATTAGTTAATTGATATTATTCAGATAAAAAGCTGCCTATTAGTGATTTTTCTTATGTCAAGTTATAGCCTTATCGCTAAACTTCTTTAACATGAAGACTCTCCCATAAGCTTTCTAAAAAGCATTTTCAACCATTTAGGGTCATGGCGAGAATTGGAGTAGTAGCCTACAAGCTAGGGTTACCAATGGATTCTAAGATCCATCCAATTTTTCATATTTTAATTCTCAAAAAAGCTAAAGGAAGCATTACTCAAGTGGTACCTTTACCACAAGAAGCATTCGATTCATATCCAATAGTCTAACTGTTAGAAATTTTGGACTCTTGATTTTTATAGAGGCAAGGAACTCAAATTTCCCAAGTATTAGTCTAATGGGAGTCACTTTTGCTAGAATAAGCTACATAGGTCGATGTTAAAGATTTTATTCAAGATTACGCAACCTCGAGAACAAGGTTTCGTTTCTAATAAGGGGAGAAAATGTCACGCCCCTAGGGTTACCTTAGTCATAATAACCCGCCATGTACTATATTAAAGTCTATGATTAGTTGGATTTCAACACACACAAACTTCAACATGGTACATAAGGCATCGTTACTCTAGAAACCACCATGAAGATAACAGTTCTACTAATATTAAAGTTAACATTTATTAATGTAAAACATAAAGTTCTACATATATAATAGATAGAGAAATAAGTTTATATGGTTAATATTACATTCATCTAAAAGTTTACTCAAAATTAAAAATATATATTATAATTGTCTTCTTCCTTACTTGCCCAGCTACCTTCATCTTTGAAGATTCTCACCGCTGTCTGAATTCTACCAAGGTAAAACCCGAATGACGCCTGTAAAAAGGGTAAACTATAGGGGGGGTAAGCTATAGAGCTTAGTGAGATCCCAGCTCAAAGCCACCTTCCATGCAAAACAAGCAAGTTAACATTTTTAATGCATGAATGCATGAACAATCATTTGCCAATCATCACATGTAGTCAACCAAAAACTACATGAGGTCTAAAGATATTTCCGACCAATACACCCCTCCTTTGACCTTAGGTTGAGGATTATTTTAAAATTCCATCAAAGTTCGAGCAACCAATTTCGTTACACTTACATGCATCCTTGGCTACACAAATCAGAGCCATGCTTTATATATCAATAGTTAGGCTAGAAGAATGATCTTCTAAGCAATGACCTGAGACAAACCAAAAGAAAATAATGTTTTCCTTGCCCGCACACCTCTAGATGTATGCGCCCAAAACAAAATAATGAACATAGATTCATACCAATACACAATGATACTCTAGTCATTTTTGTATTGTTAGAATAAGACGCTCCCTTGGGACATCCTTTCATTATCTGTGTAACTATGATGGAATATATGAAAATATGCAAGAAGATGCTATGCATGATTCATTTCAAAACAAGTATTTTGATTTTCTTAACATAAGTTAGGAGGTGGCCAAACAATTTGCAAACACTCCATCAACTACAAAAATAGCCATGAATATAAGGAACTTTACTTTCTTCTCCTTTTAAGCCTTAACAATCAAAAAATCAACCAACTTTAGGTGCTACTAAAATTACAAGCACAAATCAAGTGGCAATCATCATTGGTACTCACCTTGCCATTCCTTTTTAAGAATCGTAGTAATCCTCGGGTAAAACTTGGCAATCTTCTAAAAAACCTATAAACATAGAGAAATATTTATACATATAAGAAATAACTACCTTTAAGATAAACTAATCTAGTATCCCGTAGCTAACCCTATATTTTATTAAAGTCTTTTAATGTTAAGTCCTTCATTTAGGGAATCGGTCCATTGTCAAGGTCCATGCTTAGGTCCTCGTTCGAGTAAATTCCTATCATTGACATAATAAGGCAAATATGTTTCTAAAACATATATCAAGAGCAATTCCATGAATATATGTCCATCAAAAGTCCAAAATATGTCAAGAATGTGTCCATGGATGTCTAATAAACCATAGATGGTCATAAGTCCACATGATTTGAAGATAAGGCCTTAATATCTTTTCTTTGCACTTCTATGTTCATTAAGAGTTTGAAATATGTCTAATTATTAGAAAAATATTCCAAATGAAAAATAAATAAGATAATCTTACAAAGATGAAGTTTGTTTAATGTAGAATTGTGATTAGAATCTACAACTATTACATATAAGTAGTATGATGAATATGCTATGGAAAATGATTTGGATAAAATAGGATTACCTTACTTTGATGAAAATTCCTAAAGTAAAGTACCTAAAACATAGAAAATAAGTTAGGTTAGTAACTTCCTTAAGAGGATCTAAAGATAGCTCAACCTTCTTGGAAGTTACTTACCTTGGATTTAGAAATTGGTAATCCAAAACAATGATTCTCTTTGGGGATGCAAGTGGGGTTATTTTTTGGTGAAACTTTCTGATCTTGTTGGGAAATATAAGATGTGTTTGGGGGAAATTTTTCAGAGGAAATGGGCAGTAAATGGCATGTGAAAAGTGGGGTTGCTTGTAGGGGTAAGTTTGCTTTTTACCTCCCTTTTTATACTAGTTAAGTTTTGTTGTTTTGCAAATTAATTTGGGTTCTGATTTGGCACACCTAAGGGGACAATATTGGGCAGTTTTTAGGGTTATAATTGGCCCAAGGTCTCATAGGATAAGTTAAGGTTGTGATTGCATAAGATAAGATAAGGTTGAGGTGGCAAAATCACATGGAGTTGACATAATCAATATGGGGTGGCCGATTTTGGTAGCTTCTAGGTGGTTTCTTGAGCTGATTTTTTATTTATTTTTAATTAACCTCCTTATCTTAGTCATGAAAAATTTTGAACTAATTTTGATTAGGTTAGGATTAGGTAAGATGGTCTCAAACATGAGATGAAACAAGGTTAATTAACAAAGTGTTTTTGGGAGATGAGATTTATGTGTAATTTTCCTTTTATTTATAAGACTTTAAAACTCAAAATTTTCCATGATATCTCTAGGTCCTTTACCCATTTTAATCAAGTTAATTTAGGATATTTTATATTGAATTAAATTAAGATAGCAAAGGGTGAATTGAATGGTGTCAAGCTAGATGGGTTTTCAATGCTTCACATGAAGAAGGGCTCCTAATTTTATTTTATTTTTTTAGGGCTCATCTCTTCGAATTTTTCCAATCCCTTTTACTGGGTAATCAAGGTATATCTAAGGTATAATAGGGTAAAATTTTGTTAATATTTATTAACTATAGGATAAGATAGATTAAGATAAGTAAACATTGGCAAAAACTGGAAAAATCATATGTTTATTGTATTTTATTGGAATCCGATTTTCATATGTTTACTTTTAAATTATTTTATGTCTTTTTCTTAGGTTAGACAAGATAAAATAGGTTAGGATTGAGATAAGATCAGTTGTAATAATTGTGATCTTGATAAGATAAGCTAAGATATGAGGAGAAGTTTGACTTCCCTTTGGTGGCGTCTTGGAGAAGGGTGGAGTTTTGTCTATATTTTTTTTACATTTTGTGTATTATTGAGTAATTAAAGGTGTAATATTAAATTAGGAAAATTTTGGTTAAAATAGATTAAGATTTGAGAGTAGTTTCAAGCTTAACCGCTTAGAAGGCTTTTAGGGCAAGGTTTAAGGGACTTTCGATTTCAATTTGGTTTGTTATTAATTTGTATTTGTTTTTGTTGATCTATGTTCTAGGCTATTAATCCTCATAATTGGGATTAGATAGGATAGATTGAAAAGGATTAGACTCAACTCAATGCAAGTCTTCTTGAGTCATCTAATTATTTGTTGGAAGTTGACTCAAGTCAAATTGTAGTGGACTTTTGTCAATTGAGTTCAAGTTTTTAAATCTAATACTTAAGGAATGGTTAGGGCTAAGTGCCAATTCTATAAGTGAAATTTGATAAAATTTGAATTTAGTTTACTAGGTGAAATATCAAGAATAAGATTGAGCTCTCAAATAGGGAGTTTGGTGGAAATTAACATAGTTGACGGTTTTCAACTAAACTTTTATTGAGCCAAATCCATTGATTCCATTGGAAAAGGACATCGTGTGAATCCTTGGTATTTTATTTATCAAATCCTTTCTAAGTCAACTCGGGTCTTAGTTTTAAGGTTGTAAGTCTACTCAAGTCTTCCCAAGGGTATCGAATGGAAGACTTATGTTAATGGGCTGAATTAAGTTAGTTGACTTTTGTTGACCTTCGCTTTAATTAAGTCAACTTATGATATATTGGGTTATCTCTATTTTCTTATCGTAACCTATTCAATAAAGTTTCTATTGAATAAAATTTTAGGGAGTTACAGAAAATGTTATCAATCGACCAATTAAAGAAAAGAAAATACTATCACTTTTAAAGGATTACATAATAGAGTAGTTGATTACAACAAACTTTCAATTTCAAATGTAACTAGTAACAGAATACACAACAGATGACAGTTGTATAACCATCTATAAAAGGAAAATAAATAACAAAGAGGGATCATCCTTTTACCCTCAAAAAATAGCTTTGTAGGAGTCAATGTTACTCAAAACTAGTAAACCCTTCTTCATCACTTTTCATTTCCTTTTCATCATTAACCTTGCACAAGCACACAAATAGAAGAATCTATTAGATCTATAAGATAGAATAGACAATACTGATCAAATATTCTACAAACTTTATATTGAAATCGAAAGGAAATCTAAAAGGTTGAAATTGCATTGTGAAACCCTAATCAAGAGAGAAAAGAAAGTGTAGGTCCCACCTAACAAGGGAATTGATGATCGAGTGAGGTGAGATGACATGATATTAACTTTCTTGAGATTTTTTCAAAGAAATATTAGGTCTCATATCATTTTCCATAACTTATTGATTTATATATTGAAAATAAATATATTAATAACAAATGCAGTAATGGTTCAAATCTTATACCAAACTAATCCAAACCATTCCTTTTAAGTTCAAAAACATTACGAACTAAGCTATATAGTTAGGGGAATCTACTAAAATATTTTTTTTTTAATTCGTAAAATAGGATACCTAAAAAAATTGTTCAAAAAATAGGTTTTGAAGTCGCGAACCTAGAACACGCCTTCAGTTGAACCAATTTTTGTAAAATTGTTTGCGCCTTCAACAATTTGCTAATTTTTTTTAATAAATTTTAAATCTATGTTTATAATTTTTTAAATTATGAATTTTTTTTCTATTCATATGTGAACTTTTAATTTATTTTTTAAAAAACTAATTTCAAAAAGCTTATCATTGGAAAAAAAATGAAAAATCATGCAAAGAAAATCATAAATAAACTTTGTGAAAAGAATTATAAAAAAAATAGAAACAATTGTTTAAAAAAATGTGAAAGCATAGATATAAAAACAGGAAAAAAATAATTTATTAGATAATGTTAATAAATTTATCAATTTCAAATATTAATTTACATCAATAAAAAATTTCGATAAAAGACTTACATATCAAATAAATAAGAAAAAAAATAGTATCATATCCCCTATTATTTCTTCTCCTAGTGAATTGTCTTGCTAGCCGAGAAAATGTGTTTGTGGGTGTAAAGACCCCATTTTTGCCCTAGAAATCAATAATAATAAAAAAATAATCAATTTTCAATAATTTCCAATTTTTTCCAATTTTTTCTAATTTTTCTCTAATTTACCATAAATAATAAAAATATTCAAAAAAATAAAAATAAATAGGAAAGCACATCAATTTTAAAAAATGATTTCAGAAATGGCAATAATAAATAATAAACAAATTTTTGAAATTTCAAAAAATACAAAAAAATAAAAAAATCGCATTGCATATATGCAATTTGTGAATAAAAGAAAATCAGGAAAATGGGCTAGCTCAGCTGGTCCGGACCATGGGCTAAGGCGCGCGCAGGGGGGCTTGGTCAGGGGTTCGAAACGCGGGGGAAGCAGTTTCCGCGTTTTGCGAATTTTTCATTCACCTAGGACACGTGGCAGCATCTGATTGGCTAGAGGAAGCGCACGCGCCGAGCACGTGATCGTCTCTTACCTAGAGCCCGAGATTGCCGGTGGAAGGAAAAATTCATATTTCGGCCGTTTCGATTCGATTTTTTGCACAAATCCAACAGATCTTCAACAGAAATAAGATAAACATTATCTAATTGGAATCAAATCGCAACAAATCGATGGATAGACACAAATCGGAGTTGGTTTTCTAACCGAAAATCCGATTAGCTTCGATCGGAGGAAATCCGAGCTTATCCAGCTCGGTTTCAAGTGCCTATAAATAGAGGAGTGGAGGAAGCCAGAACACAGATCACAATCGAGAGAAAGTGAGAGAAAGGAGTGAATCGGAGAGCATCGGAGAAGAATCCAAAACCGCGAGCACCGACTGGAGTTGAACCACCACCAGGAGGCGATCTGGGAGTGAACCACCACCACCATTAGATTCAGCACCCTCGAGAAGCTAGGATTTGACACCTCACCCGCGCCAAAAGACTGCCGGAACCCCATGAACGAGCCTCCTCCGCCGCCGTGTCCGACCAATTCGACCCGACCCAATTCGACCCGACCGACCCGACCCACGCACCGACCTGAATCCAGGTAAGTCGGATTTTCGGGATTTTTTTATTTAATTAATTTATTTTGTTTATTTATTTATTCCAAATTTATTTATTTATTATTTATTATTTGTTATTTAGTTATTTAGTTATTTTTTTTTTTGTTTTATTTTCAATAAATAGGAAAATGTAGAAATTATATTTTTCTAGAATTTAATAATGTAGAAAAATAATAAATGAGAAAAGAAAAGAAAAATAAAAAATATATAAAAAATAAAAATAAGGAAAATAAAAATGTAGAAAAGTAATAAAAATATTAGGAAAATAATAATAAAATTTTAGTTTTCAAAATAGGATAGGTAATAACTTAGGAAAAAATCATAAAAATCACAAAATCGTAGAAAATCATAAAAATCATAGAAAAATAATAAAAATTCAAAAAGAAAAAAATGAATGAGTTTTAACACTTAGAAAAATCATTTTCTTCCAAATAAATCCAAAATTGATGTTTTTCCTAAAAATCATTTTCAAAAATCAGATTAAAGCTTAGGCTTAGATTTTTTAGAAAAAAAATCCCAAAAATGTTAAAAACATAAATCAAAAGAGATTTCAAAAACTAAAATTCACAAACAAACTTAAAGTTTTCAGAAAAGCGAACTACGACTTGTTTGATCCTGAGTAGCAGGTACGTAGGCACCCATTCGGGTCAACCCATAAAAATAAAAAAAAAAATCATTTTCTTGAAATAATATAATAAAAAGTAACAGAAACACAATGAAGCACATTTCTAAATAGGAACAATTTTAGGAGATTAGGTGGTAGCCTTAAAGGTTTTAATAGGTTAGCCTCCGGACTTAAAAACTCTGGTTTTCCCTTTTCCTCTTTTCAAAAAAATGAGAAGAGGAAATAACGACGACTAGTGGTCCAAATTAAGACTAATCCGCTCCTTTAGTCTTAATTCAATTTTTCCCAACAACAGTTGGGTGGCGACTCCAAAAATCAAACGAAATTCCTAACTCAAGTCGAGGATCTACATTAGATGAGCATAGGGTCTAGTCTAGATCGGATTAGGAATGGGAATTCAAAAATTAGACTCGACAGTAGGCTCTCTTAACAGGGTTAAATGTAGATCAGTAGGAGCCCAATGTGACTCTTGTATTATATGGTACAAGGGGGAAGGGGACATCATTGAAGCCTCGGGGATGCACTAGGCTCCAATCTATAGGATGCTATAAAGATTCACCTTAATACATTAGTTGTTTATCAATGCATCTCTTCTACAATGCAGCTAGTGTAGGGATAAGACCACTGATGGAATGACGATGTGATGTGATGTATATGTTAGGCATTAGGACCAAGCTATCATACATCACATCGGAATCCAGTGGGAACCGTTGGTCATGTATTGGATTTTCCTATGCCTCAGCCTAGTTTCAAGGCCATCGACATCCTGCGGTCCTATGGCATGCAAGAATCGGCTACTATTACCACATGTTAGTAAGTTATGCCTCTACCTCAATCTCCATGCCATGCTGCTGGTGAGCCTACAGGTACAGCGTTACACCCCTATAGTCATGTATGAATTCAAGACCATGATCAGCTAAAGTAACAGTCGTGTCATGATCCAAAGATAGGTGGATTTGTCTTAATGTATCAGCTTACATGCTACAGCAATCGTAAATTGAATAAGTAATGGACATGCAATGAATCACCCAGCTAGTGTTGATGTTATACTTACCAGATGTCCAAGAAGCGCTCTTGTGTGTCATATATATTGACTGTTGATAAATATGTACCACCTCTTGTATTCCCGATGCATGCCATGAAGGCCCTCCATGTACACCAACTAGGCTAAGCGCTCTTCCAATAAGAATATGTATAGTGCATGCTGCACCGACCAATCTACATCAATCCTCCTACGTAGGTCGATTTGATGGAGCTATGGCTATGTATTCACAACCTATGGAATACATTGAAACCCCCCAAACTGCCTAGCAACACAGTCGGGGTAATGCCACTCAACCATGTGGAAACATATCAATGGCACCTGAGTAGTCTACATGTATCAACCTGCTTTACAAAAAGGTGGTAGGATGTGAATCAAATTGCCATCATACAGCTCCCACTCAACCTAAAGGGTAGTAAGTAAGATTCATTGTTAACAATGCATATGATGAAATGGAAAAATTAAAATAAAAAAAAGGGTTAAACAAATAACTGCTCATTGTTCTACTTATCGAGAGCATCCTGATGTGCGGCAACTACATGGGTGAGGTGATGCTAAGTGTCCTTCCGCGTCTTCCGGGGTGCAACCAAGGGAGCTCTAGCCTCTATAATTAGTCCGTACCGATTGAGGGGCACTATGTGTGAGAATTTATCCCATGCCTAAACTTGTAAAAGTATCATAGCCCCTCCAATCT
The DNA here is from genome assembly GCA_037954665.1 of Laguncularia racemosa. Classification (NCBI taxonomy): domain Eukaryota; kingdom Viridiplantae; phylum Streptophyta; class Magnoliopsida; order Myrtales; family Combretaceae; genus Laguncularia; species Laguncularia racemosa. Next base: position 4,741,564 of record JBBMOL010000006.1, read on the forward strand.
CGTGAGCCGATGGGGATAATGCGACACAAAGCTAGCGATACAACTAGGCTAAATATACGGACCCCTAACTGTACGTCCCTGTCACATTGAAATGTTGTAAACAAGTGGGTTGGATTTATTGGTAAAGATAAATCCCCCAAGCAGCTGCAATATATATGCACGCGTATGGTGCTAAACTTGCTCTCCATTAACATGTTTTGAAAAGACCTAGTGCATATCATGAAGCCACATCATTCTAATGTGGCCCCTCCTATTAGTAGTTGCCGGTCTCGCCCCCAACAATCTCTCATATGTTACAACCCAATCTAAGGAACTACCTCCTATCACTACTTGACAATCGACTAGGAGACCTAGTTGAACCTTAACATCTTATAAGGTGATAGTGAACTCTCCAGTTGCATCTTTAGCCTTCACTACTTGACCAAGTCAGTTATCATGTGCCAATCCAGCTATAAGAATGACAGGTGACTTACACCTAGAAATCCCCGCCAACTGCAAGTATGGCTCCATTCGAGGATCTAAGGGGATAATATTCTCGACGCGATGAAGTGATAATTCACGTCATCAAATAGTGGGCCATGATTAATCCTAAATTTTAAGAAGTGAAATGTTGTACTATTGGCAATGAAATATAAAGTAATCAACCAATTAAATGTCATTTACCTCTTCGTCCTAAACGGCCTGTAAGCAATGTCCTTCTTACTACGTCAACACAGAACGATTGAAGGGTCTAGGCTCTATCTATTATGTATAAAAAAAAAAAATGTTAGCATTAATACCAAAATAAATTTACAACAGTCTAAATAATAATAAATTAATGATTAATTAATAATAAAATAATTTTATGACAATTTTTACATAATAAACCAAGCTATTACATTTACAATTGATACAAAACTTTTACTAATTAATTTTTTAACAATTAATTAATAAAAAAATAATAATTAATTAACAACAAATTAATTTTACAACAATTTAAATATTAACCTAATGTATTATATTTATAATTAATAAAAAAAATTTACTAATTAATTTTTTAACGATTAATTAATAACAAATTAATTTTAGGATAATTTAAATAATAACCCAATATATTGCATTTACAATTAATAGAAAATATTTGCTAATTAATTATTTAATGATTAATTAATAACAAATTATTAATTAATTAACAATAAATTAATCTTACAACAATTTTTACATAAATCATGTTTAACATATTACAAACTAACAGCATCTACTGGTATGTTATAAAAAACAAAAGATTACGGAGAATTACAACTAATGTTTTTAGATAATAAAATTTAATATTAACATTTTTATTAACACGTATTTTTAAAATAAATTTTTTCAATAATTATTTAATTATAAAAAAAATTTGAAGCGATTTAAATAATAAACCAAAATTTTGCACTAAAAATAATACGTAAAGCAAAATTTTACACCAAAAATAATATGTAATTTTTATTACATATAATGTTGATCTTCTTCACATGTTACATATAACAACATTTACATAAATAATATCTAACACACTACAAACTAACAATAACTGCTGGTATTTTAATAAAAAATAGCATACTACAAAGAATTACATTTAATTTTATATGGATTGACAGAAAACAACATAACAGGAAAAAAATAGATTTTTTATGGGTAAAGCATACCAAAATATAGCCTAATTAAGCTTTTTCATTAGAAAAATTGGGAAGATCTCCTCTTGATATTCCTACACAAGTAGATATACAAGCTAAACCTATGTAAAAAATAAATTAAGAAAAGAGAAAGTACGAACTACAAAGGAAGAAGAAGAATTGAAGAAGAAATAGAGATGTATGAATTGAGGAACTAAGGAATTGCATTTATAATACAAAATATTGATGAAATAATTTTTTTCCGCACATTCAAATTCACATATTATGATACTGTGCAAATACAGTGTTACTTTATAATAACTTATATAGGTTTGCATGATCAGATGAAATTATTAGACGATGGGGAATGTTGTCAAAAAACAATTTGTTAGAGTAATTTATTGAAGCACAGAAACCCTTCAATACAAATTATACTAAAGGTGTGGACTAGGGGGTCTATACCTTTAATTTTGCCAAAATTAGTTCAATCGAAGACGCATTTCAAATCCACAACTTCAAAACCTATTTTTGGAATTATTTTTTCAGGTATCATATTTCATGAATTTTTTAAAAAAAATAATATCATTTTAGTAGATTCTCTCACCCTTACATAAAATAATTCAGTTTTGTTTAGTTTTGAACCAATTGTCGATAAGTGATTACCAAAATTGATAATCGAGTGTATAAATTTTGTGGATATTCTACAACATTTAGTTTTGATTTTGTATAAAGATAAAATGAAAAATAGATTGTATTAGTTTACTTGCTTTCAATTTTCCTCAATTTGCCATTTTAAAATGTTGATACATATAATTAATTGTTGAGATTTAAAAAAAAAAATTACATTATGATGATATTATAATGTACTTTAAGAATCTAGGTAGTCTCAAAAATATTGATTTATACTTTTAGAAAAACTGAGAAAAAAAATTTGGAGGATCGAGATCCAAAATATGATAACTGAAAAAAAAAAAATTCCTAAGCTATTTCAAGTAAAATGGACATCGTAACAAAGACATATAACGGACAATGTTTCGATAAGACTTCCACCCTTACGTAGAATATCCACTTGATTATCACCATTAATCAAATATTACAAAGTCTACACACAAGGTGCTTTTGTTGCACTATTATATAACCTCGGTTTTAGATATTTATTAGGATTTTGCTAACAAACTCACTAAAGACAAAGATGGACCGAATTTCATGGTATGGTAATGGCTGAACCTAAGATTAATCCTGGTAATTATATTGGAAGTTTTTAATTGATATGTTCTAATACGGTACGATATAGTAGAACAAAAAGTGAAAAAAAAATATTATTTAATATACGTTACATATTAATATTGTATATGCATACTATATAAACAACATCTATTCGTATTAATCTCTCAAACTCACTGTAATGCCTCGAAATCTAAGTAGCACTACTACTCACCACGTGTCCTCATCACACAAGAACGCATTAAAGCTCTAGTCAATTCTAATATCTCTTAATCTTATAATTCTTATAAACCTCCATTCATTATCTACAATAAAAACATCATGATATAAAAACATTTCAATCTATCGTTCAACCTTGAAACCAATTTAACATAAATCCATAACAAATATTTAATGTAGTGGAAGTCTATAAAATTTCAATTACACATTTCTCCAGAAAACCACTTTTTGGCACCAATCAAAAAAATTAAGTCATTCTATGTTCTACTCTCCATAATAGTAGTGATAATCATCCTATTCCTCCCTTCCTAGTTCATTCACTCCCAGATTTCCTTCTATGTTATCGACATCCTCATTACCTACATTTAAAAAATATATATTCCCCGAAGGGTGAGCTAATGCCTAATAAATATAACACAAACATACACGCATGAACAAACATGAACAAGTATCATATGCATTATGCAGTACTTATACACAAGCACTGCTCCTTGATACAATTTAAGTCTATAAGTAATAACAAGATACTCATGACCTTCTTAACACACTTAACACATTGGAACATGAATTGGTGATAAGAACTGTCACTAGGGCCCTACACCTATGTTCAGTTAAACACTTAATCTTGGTAATGGGAACTACCACTACGGGCCCCTAAGTCAAGCTAAGCACATACAACATACAAATTAAACGCTTAAGTCAAATCATTCAACTTAATCAATTTCAAAACTTATACCAGCTTAAATAAGCACAGAACAACACACAAGTTATACGTATCTTGAGTCTTAGTCTTAAGCACTTCTAGCCTTGGACTTAAAACTAATCTGGAATCTGTACAACATCAACAAGTCCTTCTTAGTACTAATCTAAGATTAATATCATCTCTTAACTCTCTTACTCTTAATCATTTAAATTTTCTACGGTCTTACTAGCCATCTAAGTTGCATGAAAATTAGCTTAATTTGAAGTTAAATAGATATATAATTAAGTTCTGCTTCACTCAACACGGCCATGTTGGAGGTCGTGTAGTTCAACACAGGCTAATGCACGACCGTGTCAAAGGTCGTGTATCTTTTGATGAGTTTTGGTTCCAACACGGTTGAAACACAGTCGTGTAGTTTAGTTATGTATCTCTCGATATACCTTACATTCAACACCATCAAAACATGGCCATGTAGACAGGCTATGTATCTCTCGGTATGTCATGTATTCAACACAGTCGAAACACGACCATATAGATAGGTCATGTATCTCTTGGTATGTTTAGGGTTTAACACGGTCGAAACACAGCCATATTGGGAGATCATGTATCTCTCAGTGAATTCCCACAAACCCTAATTTCTTTATTGCAATTCATCCAAGTTCCACATTATCTAATCTCAAGCTTAAATAATTCCTAAAACATGATTTTTTTACTCAATTAACATAGGTTAGATGACTTACTTCCAAGTTTCGGCAAATCTACTCCTTAATCGATGGATTTAATGCTCATCTTACCTCGTTCCTCAAATTCGAATTCTGGATGAACAAGGCAATGTAACTAGAGTAAATCTTCAATTTACTATTCTCATTAACCATTTCATAGTAAAATCTTACCTCGTGTGATCGGATCGAACATCGAAAAATTCCTCTTAATCGTCTTAGGGTTGTTTCGAGAGTCTTTTTCCTTTTAGCTGCTATTTTTACTATAAGGGGTGAAAAAGAGGAAACTAAGTTAACCTTGAGTATTTATACTCTGATCGTAAAAAGACCCCTTTGCCCCTTAAGTTTTTATGAAATCCCAATCTTGACCTTGGTTTTTACGTTACGATATATACAATAAATTTTTTTTTTAAATTCATATATTACATTCTCTCCCCCCTTATAAAAACTTTCGTCCTAGAAAGTACCTGATTCTATAAGAGTTCTAGATACTTCTTCCTCAATTATGCTTCTAGTTCCTACGTCACTTCCCTTTCGGTTTGGTTAATCCATACACTTTAACATAAGAGATGGTTTTCCATCTTAGTACTTGCTCCTTGGTATCCATAATTCAGATCGGTTTCTCCACAGACGACAGGTTTGGCTGGACATTCAGTGGTTCCAAAGCTACTATCTGATCAGAGTTGGGTACATACTTCCTTAGCATGGATATATGGAATACATCATGTAACCCAGCCAAATTTGGTGAAAGAGTTAACCTATAAGCCACTATACCTATTCTTTCTAAGATCTCAAACAGACCTATATACCTTGGGTTGAGCTTTCTACTCAACCCGAATCTAATCACTCCTTTTGTTAGAAAAATTCTCAATAAGACCTTATCTCCCACTTGGAATTCTAAAAGGCATCTTCTCTTGTCTAAATAGTTCTTTTATCGAAACTGGGCTGTCTGTATTCTATGCTTGATCAGTTTCACCTTGTCTACTACCTCTTGTACTAATTTTGGCCCCATCATCTGTCTTTCTCCCACTTCATCCCAATATAGTGGGGATCTATACCTTCTATAAAGAGCTTCATATGAAGTCATCTAAGTGGTTACCTTGTAACCAGTATTATAGGCAAACTCCACTAGAGGTATATGCTCATTCCAGTTACCTCCAAAATCTAATGCACAAGCTCTGAGCAAATCTTCCAATATTTGTATAATCCTTTCAAACTGACCATCCATCTAAGGGTAAAACACTATACTGAATTGCAGTTTGGTACCTAAAGCTTTATGTAAACTGCTCCAGAATCTACTTATAAACCTCGTATCTCTATCAAAAGTGATGGTCACTAGCACGCCATGTAATCTAACTATCTCTTGTATGTATACCTGAGTCAGATTCTCCAACTTATATCCTACTCCGATAGGTATAAAATGAGCAGACTTGATCAATCTGTCCACTATAACCTAAACTGCATCTTGCTTCTCTCTAGTGTTCAGCGAGGTTGTAACAAAGTCCATTATTACATGCTCCCATTTCCTCCCTATTATCGGAAGAGGCTATAATTCTCCAGCTGGTCTCTGATGTTCTATTCTAATCTACTGGCATGTGAGACATCTGGCTATATATTCAGCTACCTCTCTTTTCATATTTCTCCACTAATAACAACTCTTCAAGTCCTTATACATTTTTGTACTTCCAAGGTATATTGTATAGGTGGAATAACGTGCCTCTTTCATTATCTCCCTCTTCAATTCTGCATCTTTTGGCACACATAGTCTCATTTTATATTTTAAGGTCTCCTCTGCATCTAAGTTGAATTCTAGAGCCTTGACTTGTTCCATTCTACTCTTGATCTCTTAGATATCTTTATCTTCTATTTGACTAGCTTTAATTCTATCCATTATGGTTGGTTGTGTCCTTAAGGTAGCCATTTTTACTCTCACTTCTTGTGTTAAAATTTCCAGCTCCAATTTGCACATGCCTTATAATAACTGCTTCTACGAAGTGATGAGAGTGGTTATATTACCCTGTTTCTTTCTACTAAGGGAATCTGCTATCACATTAGCTTTTCCTTGATAGTATTGTATCTCTAGGTCGTAATCCTTGATTAGCTCCAACCATCTCCTTTGTCTCATATTTAGCTCTTTCTATGTAAATATGCACTTCAAACTTCTGTGGTCAATAAAGATTTTGCACCTTTCTCCATACAAGTAATGCCTTTATAGCTTCAAAGTTAATACCACAGCTGCCAACTCTAAGTCATAAGTTAGGTAGTTCTTTTCATACGGCTTCAATTGACGAGATGCATAAGCTATTACTTGACCACCTTACATCAGTACACACCCCATCCCTTGAACTAAGGTATCACTATACACTGTAAACTCTTCTCCAGTCTTGAGTAAGGTCAAAACTGGCGCTGACACAAGTTTCTCTTCAAGGATCTGAAAGCTAACTTCACATCTATCATCCCACTCAAATCTCACATTCTTCTTTGTCAATCTGGTGAGTGATGAGATCCATGATGAGAGTCAAGCCGGAAGAAGGAATGTAGATCCTCTTGAAGTGCCGCCTGGACCGATCACAAGAAGTCGAGCGAAACGACTCAATGAAGCACTTAACGGGTTGATAAAGGATGTCCATGAAGCCGGGAAGGATTGGGGCAATCATGAAGTTGGAATGGATTGGAACAACCATAGGAAGACCCTTACTCTTATACAAGTCACACCGGACACGGGTTGAAAAGGGCGTGTACTTTCAAGGCACGGCCGTGTAGGACTCTCAAGATTGCCTAGAATCATACACGGCTAGATACACGGTTAAAAGGCACGGCCGTGTATGGAGTCAAGCAAATCCACAGAAAGATACACGGCTAAAGCACACGGGCGTGTATGTTGCCAGAAGTTGCATAGACAGATACACGGTCAAAGTACACGGGCATGTATGTTGCCAGAAGTTGCACAGACAAGTACACGGCCAAAGTACACGGGCGTGTACACAGGCCGTGTATCCCCTGTCGGCCAGCTTGTTCTGTTTCGCGTTTTTATGTCACTTAACTAAACTACGTCGTTTTGGACTTGTTTTTTACACGAATTGTAACCCTAGTATAAAAGCTCCTAGGGTTTAGAACATTAGAGATTAGACATCATTGAACATTAAACACTTTTGAGAGGCACCTCTCTTGGTTCTTCAAGAACTTAATTCGAACTTATCGGATTGATTTCCGTGGCGTTCATCCCGACTTATCAATCGGTTTTCCATCCCGATTATGGCGTCTTCACTTTTATACCAAGGTTCTTGTCTCGCTTATAGACAACGGGTCGCGGTTTTCCACTTTAGGTGTTTGGGCGTCTTAGGCAACGAATTTCCGAACGTATTGGTATTAGGTTTCGTCACGAGTTGGCGTGGTTCGTATCAGTTTGGTATCAGAGCTTAGGTTTGTCAAAACATCAAGTTCGGTTGAGGAAGGTAATATCAAAAACCCTAACTCCAATCGTTCATATCAATTATCGTGTTCAATTCCGCAATATTAATTGTCTTTTGATAGTGTAGTATTTACTAGTCGATTGTAAAAAAAAAAAAAGAGTAAAAATCACGACCAAAAAAAAAAAGAAGGGAAAAGAAAAGAAAAGAGAAACGTGATCAAAAGCCAAAAAAAAAACAGAGACAAAAAAAAATTCGGATAGAAAAATAGAGGAAAATTTTACGAACCCTAGAGTTGGTTTTGAATTCTACGAAAGGAAATTGATGTAGTTCGGGTTAGTTCCAAGAGAATTGAGAAGAGGAAATTGGTGAGTGATATCATCGTTGTTTGTGAGAATACACGAGTGACTGTGTGATATCATCATTTGAGCGAAACACGTAAGGGAGTGTATCGTGAGGTTTGATCATATATATATTTGTGTTATACTAATCTTTTCTGCAGGAACTATGTCGAGACAACATTCTCCGGAAGGTTTGATGCTAGGTTAGTAATTGAGGCATTGAGGGGAGAAATGAAGAGGATGTTCCAAGAAGGAATGGAACAAATTCATGAGACGGTGGAGCAAAGACTAGAGCAATCCACAAACGTATTCCAAGGGCATAAGAGGGAGAGTCGTTCTAGGAGAGTACCGAGGGGTGGAGATGAAATGTCGGGTGATGACTTTGATGAGCCTTCTGTTGGGAGTTATAGAGGTTATAGTGGTCGGAATAGAGGGACTAGAGATTGGGAAGATAGAGGAGATAGGAATAGAGAGGATGATCAATTGAGTAGCATAAAGATGAAGATTCCTCCTTTCCAAGGGAAGAATGATCCCGAGGCGTATTTAGAATGGGAGAAAAAGGTGGAAATGGTGTTTGATTGTCACAACTATAGTGGGAGAAAGAAGGTGAAACTTGCTGCCATTGAATTTTCAGATTATGCTATAGTGTGGTGGGATCAATTAATGTTGAATAGAAGAAGGAGTGGCGAGCCACCTATTGAGTCTTGGGAAGAGATGAAAAGAGTGATGAGAAAGCGGTTTATACCTGCGTATTACTATTGTGAATTGCACAACAAGTTGCAAACTCTGAGGCAGGGAAGCCGAAGTGTAGATGAGTACTTCAAGGAGATGGAAGTCACTATGATTAGGGCGAATGTAGAAGAGGATAGAGAGGCTACAATGGCTAGATTCCTTGCTGGGTTGAATAGAGAAATCCAAAATGTGGTTGAATTGCAGCATTATGTAGAATTGGAGGATATGGTTCACATGGCTATAAAGGTTGAGAACCAGCACAAGCGGAAGGGTAGTAGTAGTGCACGATTTCAACAGGGTAATGGTCCATCCACTTGGAAGACTAATCAATGGAAGAAGGAAGAAAAGCCTTTACCTACCAAACCAAAAGGGGAGCTGAGGCAAGCGGGTTCTACTCCTGGTAATCAAGGTAACCCTGAATCTTCTACTTCTAGAAATCGTGACATTAGATGCTTTAAATGTCAAGGTAGAGGCCATATTGCTAGTCAATGTCCAAATAGGCGTGTGATGATTTTGCGTGATGATGGTGAGTATGAGACTGAGGGGGATAGTGAAGAAGATGATATGCCACCATTAGAGGATGTTAGTGATGATGAGGAGCCTGCAATGGGAAGGCTAGTGGCAGTAGTGAAGCGAGCGCTGAATGTGCAGGTGAAGGAAGAAGAGGAGGTGCAAAGAGAAAATATATTTCATACTAGATGTTACTTAGGAGATCACATTTGTAGTTTGATCATTGATGGAGGGAGTTGCACCAATGTAGTGAGCAATTTTATTGTTGAGAGGCTGGGGCTCAAAACTGTTAGACACCCTAGTCCATATAAATTGCAGTGGTTGAATGATAGTGGTGAGACTAAGGTGAGTAAGCAAGCCTTGATTAGTTTTCGCATTGGTAGGTATGAGGATGAGGTGTTATGTGATGTAGTGCCAATGCAAGCATGTCATGTGTTGTTGGGGAGGCCATGGCAATTTGATAGGAAGGTTGTTCATGATGGCTTTTCTAACAAGTATACGTTTGTTCACTAAGGAAAAACTTTTAACCTTAAACCTTTAACACCTAAACAAGTGTATGAGGACCAATTGCAGCTACAACAGTCTTTTGCAAAACATAAGGTGAGTGAAAAACAGAGTGAGAGTGAGAGAGCAAAAGACAATGAGAAGAAAAAAAAAATATAAAAGTCAAGATCAAAAGGAAAAGGAGAGGAAGGCTGGAAAGAGTGTGAGAGGCCAAGTTGAAGGGGAATCAACTTTGGTGGTGAGTGAAAAGGAGAGGGCAGCCTTGCAAAAGGAGAGTTGTGTGGCAAGAGCGAGTGTAGTAAGGAGAGCGTTAGTGATGAGGCAACCTATGTTGTTGCTGGTTTTTAAGGAAACACGTTCGACTACTAACGACTTATCTAACTCTTTGCCTAGTGTGGTTGTGTCTCTTGTGCAAGACTTTGAAGATGTCTTTCCTGAGGAGATTCCAAAGGGATTACCACCTGTTCGAGGTATTGAGCACCAAATCGACCTTGTACCCGGAGCATCAATTCCAAACAAGCCAGCTTACAGGAGCAATCCGGAGGAGACAAAGGAACTCCAAAGGCAGGTCGATGAATTAATGGAGAAGGGGTACGTGAGAGAGAGCATGAGTCCATGTGCAGTGCCGGTGATTTTGGTGCCTAAGAAGGATGGGACATGGAGAATGTGTGTTGACTGTCGCGCCATCAACAACATCACGGTAAAGTATCGTCATCCCATTCCTCGCTTAGATGATATGTTAGATGAGTTTCATGGGTCTAGTGTCTTTTCTAAAATTGATCTGAAAAGTGGATATCACCAAATTAGAATGAAAGAAGGTGATGAATGGAAGACTGCATTTAAGACAAAATATGGATTGTATGAGTGGTTAGTAATGCCTTTCGGGTTAACTAATGCACCTAGTACGTTTATGAGACTTATGAACCATGTTCTGAGGACATTTATTGGAAAATTTGTGGTTGTCTATTTTGATGACATTCTTATTTACAGCAAAAATTTGGAAGATCATATGTCACACTTGAGGGATGTTTTAGAAGTGCTTCGACAGGAACAATTATATGCTAACCTCAAGAAGTGCACTTTTTGCACAGACAAACTTGTGTTTCTTGGTTTTGTTGTTAGTGCGCAGGGAATACAGGTTGATGAAGAAAAGGTGCGTGCGATCCAAGAATGGCCTAGTCCAACCAATGTAAGTAATGTGCGGAGTTTCCATGGACTAGCGAGCTTTTACAGGAGATTTGTGAAGGATTTTAGCACCATTGCAGCACCACTTACTGAGGTGATTAAGAAGAACGTGGGGTTCAGTTGGGGAGAGCAACAAGAGAAGGCCTTTCAGACGCTTAAAAATAAGTTGACTCAAGCACCATTACTTGCTTTACCTAACTTTACTAAAACGTTTGAAATTGAATGTGATGCTTCAGGATTAGGTATTGGGGCAGTGCTTATGCAGGAGAGAAGACCGATTGCATTCTTTAGTGAGAAGCTAAGTGGGGCAACCTTGAATTACCCTACTTACGACAAAGAGCTATATGCATTGGTTCGAGCCTTGGAGACGTGGCAACACTACCTTTGGCCAAAAGAGTTCGTGATCCACACTGATCATGAATCCTTGAAGTATTTGAAAGGGCAACACAAGCTGAACAAAAGGCATGCTCGTTGGGTGGAGTTTATTGAAACATTTTCATATGTCATCCACTACAAGCAAGGTAAAGAGAATGTAGTTGCTGATGCACTTTCAAGAAGGTACACTCTTATCTCTACTCTTAGATCTAGACTGCTTGGTTTTGAGCACATTAAGGAATTATATGCTGCTGATCGAGATTTTTGTGAGGAGTATGTGCAATGTGAGAAGAGTGGGCATGGAAAATTTTATAAACATGATGGATTCTTGTTTAGGGTGAGTAAACTGTGCATTCCAATGTGTTCTTTAAGAGAATTACTTGTCAGGGAGTCTCATGGAGGAGGTTTAATGGGACACTTTGGAGTAGCAAAAACATTAGGGATATTGCAGGAACACTTCTATTGGCCTCACATGAAACAAGATGTTGAGAGAATTTGTGAGCGATGTGTCACATGTAAGCAAGCGAAATCTAGAGTCCAACCTCAAGGACTTTACACCCCACTTCCCATTCCTCATGAGCCTTGGGTAGATATTTCTATGGATTTTGTGTTAGGATTACCCAGGTCTAGACATGGCCGGGATTCTGTTTTTGTAGTTGTTGATAGGTTTTCTAAAATGGCACATTTCATTCCTTGTCACAAAACGGATGATGCTTGTAATATTGCTAATTTATTCTTTAGGGAAGTTGTGCGGTTGCATGGTATACCTAGAACAATTGTATCGGATAGGGATGTTAAGTTCTTAAGCTACTTTTGGAAGACTTTGTGGGCTAAGTTAGGAACTAAGTTATTTTTTTCTACTACTTGTCATCCACAGACTGATGGTCAAACTGAGGTAGTGAATCGAACTTTATCTACTTTGTTGAGGGCTGTAATTAAAAAGAATATTAAAAGTTGGGAGGATTGTTTGCCGCATGTTGAATTTGCTTATAACCATACAGTGCATTCTGCTACTAAATTTTCTCCTTTCGAAATTGTGTATGGTTTTAATCCACTAACTCCTTTAGATTTATCACCTTTACCTATTTCTGAGTATGTTAATTTAGATGGCAAGAAGAAGGCTGAATTTGTTCAACAGATCCATGAAAAGGCAAGGCTGAACATTGAGCGACGAACAGAGCAGTATGTGAAACAAGCCAACAAGGGTCGTCGACAAGCTGTTTTTTAACCTGGCGATTGGGTTTGGGTGCACATGCGCAAAGAGCGGTTTCCCATGCAGCGTCGATCTAAACTACTTCCTAGAGGCGATGGACCATTTCAAGTTCTTGAGCGCATCAACGACAATGCATACAAGATAGATTTGCCTGGTGAGTATCAAGTAAGTGCCACATTTAATGTTACTGATCTGAGTCCTTTTGATGTAGGTGACGATTTGAGGACAAATCCTTTTCAAGAGGAGGGGAATGATGAGATCCATGATGAGAGTCAAGCCGGAAGAAGGAATGTAGATCCTCTTGAAGTGCCGCCTGGACCGATCACAAGAAGTCGAGCGAAACGACTCAAGGAAGCACTTAACGGGTTGATAAAGGATGTCCATGAAGCCGGGAAGGATTGGGGCAATCATGAAGTTGGAATGGATTGGAACAACCATAGGAAGACCCTTGCTCTTATACAAGTCACACCGGACACGGGTTGAAGAGGGCGTGTACTTTCAAGGCACGGCCGTGTAGGACTCTCAAGATTGCCTAGAATCATACACGGCTAGATACACGGTTAAAAGGCACGGCCGTGTATGGAGTCAAGCAAATCCACAGAAAGATACACGGCTAAAGTATACGGGCGTGTATGTTGCCAGAAGTTGCACAGACAGATACACGGTCAAAGTACACGGGCGTGTATGTTGCCAGAAGTTGCACAGACAAGTACACGGCCAAAGTACACGGGCGTGTACACAGGCCGTGTATCCCCTGTCGGCCAGCTTGTTCTGTTTCGCGTTTTTATGTCACTTAACTAAACTACGTCGTTTTGGACTTGTTTTTTACACGAATTGTAACCCTAGTATAAAAGCTCCTAGGGTTTAGAACATTAGAGATTAGACATCATTGAACATTAAACACTTTTGAGAGGCACCTCTCTTGGTTCTTCAAGAACTTAATTTGAACTTATCGGATTGATTTCCGTGGCGTTCATCCCGACTTATCAATCGGTTTTCCATCCCGATTGTGGCGTCTTCACTTTTATACCAAGGTTCTTGTCTCGCTTATAGACAACGGGTCGCGGTTTTCCACTTTAGGTGTTTGGGCGTCTTAGGCAACGAATTTCCGAACGTATTGGTATTGGGTTTCGTCACGAGTTGGCGTGGTTCGTATCAGTGAGAGGAGTTGCTATTTTAGAAACCCCCTCTACAAATCTCCTATAGTAGCCCGTTGGACCCAAGAAGCTTCTTACCTCTATAACTGTCTTCAGTCTATGCTAGTCCACTACTGCTCTCACATTTTCTAGGTCCACATATATCCCATATCTATTAACCACATAACCCAAGAAGACAACTTGCTCTAGCCAAAATTCACATTTACTAAACTTAGCATACAACTTTTCTTCTTTTAACTTACCCAATACTAGTCTCAAGTGCTCTTCATGCTCTTTAGTTCTTTTAGAATATATCAAGATATCGTCTATAAAGATAATTACAAATTTATCCAAAAAATCCCTAAATACTCTATTCATTAAATCCATGAATGTAGTTGGTGCATTCGTTAGTCTAAAGGGTATTAGTAGAAACTCATAGTACCCATATTTAGTCCTGAATGTTATTTTCTAAATGTCTTCTTCTTTAATTCTTAGTTGATGGTAGTTTGATCTCAGACCTACTTTGGAGAACACCTAAGCTCCTTGCAATTGGTCAAACAGGTTATCTATCTTAGGGCGAAGATATTTGTTCTTGATAGTAACCTTATTTAACTCTCTATAATCTATACAAAGTCTCATGCTTCCATCTTTCTTCTTCACAAGTAGAACCGGTGTACCTCAATGAGAGACACTAGGTCTTATGAAACCTTTATCTTATAGCTCCTATAACTGTTTCCTTATTTCTTCCAATTCCACTAGTGTCATCTTGTAGATTGATTTTAATATGGGTACCGTACCCTATACCAAGTCAATGTTAAATTTTATCTCCTTGGCTGGGGGTAAACTAGGAAGGTGTTCTGGAAACATGCCAGGAAACTTCCTCACTACCAATACCCCTTCCATCTTAACTTCTTCACTAGCTTCAACAGATATAGTTTCCAGCACACTCACATCTCATAAGTGGGCAATCTAGTGAGTCTCAGCACTTCTAACTTATATTCAAAATACTCCTCCTCTGGTATATTAAACCGCACTACTATGTTGTGATAATCAATGGTGGCATGATATTTTGATAGCCAATTGACACTCAGAATAATGTCAAATTCTATCATCTCCAATATTAGGAGGTTTATTAGCATCACCCTACCATATATTTCTATTCCCACTCTTCTGCATAATCTACTTATTTTTCCTTCTACTCTCAAGGAAGTACTAACAACCAGACAGTCATTCATGTTTTCAACATTCAATATACATGTGCATACAAAATTCTTAGACACATAGAATACAAACGCACCGATATCGAACGGCACATATGTATTGCAGGAGTGTACTGGCAGCATACCTGCAATGTTGTCTACGTCAAGGATGTCCTAATGCTGTTGCAGGTGAATGGCAAACACCCTAGTAGAAACTCTTTGTCTAGGATCCCTTGCCTGTGGTCTACCTCCCTAGCCTCTCACTAGAGGTCTAGCTGTCTGTTGAACTATGCCTGCTTGATTTCTTAATTGTCCTTGTGGACAGTTGATTGCCTTGTGTCCCCTTTAATTACATACATGAAAGAAAATTAAAGGGGCTGACCTCTTAATGCAATGCCTACTAATATGTCAAGTCTTCCCACAAGAGAAGCATGCCCCCTTCTAGCCATCTACACTCTCTCAACTCATGAAGCCCATAGCATCTAGTACATTTAACATTTAGGCCTACTATAAGGAGTGTCAAGGGCACTTGTTTGATCTGCAAGGGAGGGGCTACAACACTCTATGTTCTGCTTTGCAGCACATGATGTCTTTTACCCCTATCTTACCCCATTCCACTAGAGACAGGTCAGTATGTCATGTATTCAACAAGGTCGAAACACGAACATGTAGACAGGTCGTGTATCTCTCGATATGTTTAAGGTTTAACATAGTCGAAACACGGTTGTATTGGGAGGTCGTGTATCTCTCAATAAATCCCCACGAACCCTAATTTCTTTATTCCAATTTATCCATGTTCCACATTATCTAATCTTAAGCTTAAATGATTCCTAAAACATGAAATTTTTTACTCAATTAACATAGGTTAGATGACTTACTTCCAAGTTTCAGTGAACCTACTCCTTAATAAATGAATTTAGTGCTCGTCTTGTCCTATTCCTCAAATTCGAATTCTGAATGAACAAGGTAATGTAACTAGAGTAAATCTTCAATTCAGTATTCTCATTAACCATTTCATAGTAAAATCTTACCTTGTGTGATCAGATCGAACGTCAATAAATACCTCTTAATCGTCTTGGGATTGTTTTTAGAGTGTTTTTCCTTTTGGCTGTTGTTTTTACTATGAGGGGTGAAAAAGAGGAAGCTAAGTTAACCTTAAGTATTTATACTCTGACCGTAAAAAGATATCTTTGCCCCTCAAGTTTTTATGAAATCCCAATCGTGACTTTGGTTTTTATGTTATGATATATATAATAAAAATTTCTTAATAATTCATATATTACACTCACTTTTGATAATTTCTAAAATTGCTTTCCTTCCTTCCTTCGAAGGCTATCTATGCCTACCACTTTTGTTAAATTTTATGAGTGCCGATGACGCAGCGCGGAAAGCGTAACGAAACAAATCCGAGATTGGATTGGTTTCACACAACAAAGAAACGATCTTTGATGTAAATCTGGTTGCGCACAACCCGGAAATTGGAGAAAACTCTCTCTCAAAGTGTATTCCAATATGATAATAAAACGTACCCTAATATATCTGACAAAAGAGTATTTATATGTCCCCGTAAAATATCTAAAAGGGGAAAATCTAAGCGTACACGTGGAAAGAAATAATAAAATACACGCATAGTACACGGTTTCATACACGGTCGTGCCTCTAAGCCGTGTATGTTTCTGGGCATGCGACACGCATAGTACACGGTCTCATATACGGCCGTGCCTCTAGGCCGTGTATGTCTCTGGGCATGCGACGAGCATAATACACGGTCGAGTACACGGCCGTTCCTTTAGGCCGTGTGGGCTTCTGTGTATATGACGAGCATAGTACACGGTTTCATACACGGCCGTACCTTTAGGCCGTGTATGACTCTGTGAGAATCCTACTGGAGCACACGGTCATGTCGCTGGGCGTGCCTGTGCCCGTGTAAGTGATACACGGCCCAGGTAAAATTATACACGGCCGTGCCCTTGGGCCGTGTAAGCCGCTGTGCCCTCCACGATGTCCGCATCATTCTCTCCCACCAAGGTAGAACTCGACCCCGAGTTCGCTTCTGGATAAAGGGGTGCATCATTCGTGTAAAATGGAGATAAATCCGCCACTTTGAAGGTCCGGGAGATTTTCATGCTTTCCGGAAGGCCAACCACATATGCGTTGTCATTGATTTTGGCCACTATTTTGTAAGGCCCATACTTCTTCGGCTGCCACTTGCTATATGTACCCACGGGGAAGTGTTCTTTCCTTAAGAACACCATCACGGGGTCTCCCACCTCGAACAACTTCTTCTTCTTATGCCTATCAGCTGCCTTCTTATAGCTCTCATTCACTTTCTCAATTTGTTCTTTGATCTCTGACGCCAGGTGCTTTGCTGCTATGTTGGCCTCCACACCTTTGGGTAGGGAAACTAGGTCTAGAGCATGAGAAGGTGCCTTGGTGTAGACCATTGAGAAAGGAGATTTACCGGTAGTTCTATGGATCGAGTTGTTGTAGGCAAACTCTGCTTGAGACAATGCCAGGTCCCATTGCTTTGGTTTCTCTCCACAGATACTTCTTATCAGATTGCCAAGGGTCCTGTTCGTCGCTTCGGTTTGTCCATCGGTTTATGGGTGGGCTGTGCTGCTGAAGTTGAGGGACGAGTTGAACATGTACCAAAGCGTCCTCCAAAAGTGGCTAAGGAATCGGGTGTCCCTATCAGAAGTGATGGATTTGGGAACCCCATGTAATCGGACTACCTCCTTAAAGAATAATCTGGCTACATTCTGAGCATCCGTCGTCTTCTTACATGGGATGAAGTGAGCCATCTTGGAAAACCTGTCCACAACTACAAAAACAGTGTCAGCACCTCATTGGGTACGAGGCAAACCTAGGACGAAGTCCATGGATAGGTCTTCCCAAATGTTCTCAGGTACGGGTAAGGGAGTGTAGAGTCCCGTATTCTGAAAGTGCCCCTTGGATGTTTGACAGATGTAGCAGCGTTGCACTATCCGACTGACATCCCTACGCAATTGAGGCCAATAATATCTTGCAGCCATTGCTGCTAGTGTTTTGTCCCACCCCAAATGGCCGACGAGTCCCCCTCCATGGAGATCTCGGATCACCTTCTCTCTCAAGGAGGATGCAGGAATACAAAGTTGGTTCTCCCTCATCAAATAACCCTCCAGGATATAATAACTGTCAATGGGTTCCTTATTAGTGCACTTTCTCCAGGTAGCTCCAAAATCCCCATCCGTTTCATACAGCTCCTTCAACTGTTCAAATCCCACTACTTCAGCTCTCAAAGTCACTAGCAAATCCGCTCTTCGGCTTAGTGCGTCGGCCACCTTGTTCTGAACCCCAGATTTATGCATCAAACGAAACGGAAATTTCTGCAAGAATTGTATCCATCGGGCATACATGTCTTTGCATATGCGGGTCTGATTGCTCAGGTGTTTCAAGGCAACGCAATCAAAGTATAATACGAACTCCTTGCCCACCAAATAATGTTCCCACATTCTCAAGGCCCTGACCACAGAGTAGAACTCCTTGTCATATGTGGACCATTTCCGCCTGGCCTCACAGAGTTTCTCACTATAAAATGCAGCAGGCTTCTTCTCTTGAGAGAGTACCGCCCCAATACCTACACCACTAGCATCGCAATCAACTTCGAATAATTTTTCGAAGTCCAGTAAAGTCAACACTGGTGCGCTACATAGTCGCTCTTTAAGCACGGTGAATCCCGCCTGAGCTTCCTCGTCCCAATGAAACCGCCCTTTCTTTAAACATTCGATTAAGGGAGCCGCCACCGTGCTAAAGTGTCTTATAAAACGTCTGTAGAACCCTGCTAACCCTAGGAAACTCCTCAGCTCGGTGATTGTCTTGGGTGTAGGCCAATCTCTAATGGCTCGTACCTTATCCTCATCCACCATGATTCCTTCCCCACTCACTATGAACCCTAAAAATAACAGCTTTGAAGACAGAAACACACACTTTTTGATATTAGCATAGAGTTTGTTCCCTTGCAGCACCCTCAAAACATCTTTCAAGTGCACTAGATGCTCCTCCCGAGTCTTGCTATATATTAATATGTCATCAAAATATACGACAACAAATCGGCCTATGAAGGGTTTAAGTACCTGGTTCATCACGCGCATGAAGGTACTCGATGCATTGCTGAGTCCGAATGGCATGACCATCCATTCGTATAGTCCCTCTTTTGTCTTGAAGGCGGTCTTCCACTTATCCCCAGGTCTTACCCGAATTTGATGGTACCCGCTTCGAAGGTCTATCTTGGAGAACACCACTCAGCCGATCCAACATGTCCTCAATGCGAGGTATGGGGAATTTGTACCCAATTGTGATTTTGTTGATCGCTCGGCTATCCACACACATCCTCCAACTCCCATCTTTCTTAGGCGTTAGTAGTGCTGGTACGGCATAAGGACTCAAGCTATCTCGAATGAATCCCTTATCAAGCAAGTCCTGGACCTTCTCTTGTAAGATCTCCGTTTCCTTGTGACTCATCCGGTAGTGAGGGAGGTTGGGAAGACTAGCTCCCGGCACCAAGTCAATGTGATGTTGGATGTCCCGTAAGGGAGGTAATCCCTCCGGTAAGTCTTCTGGAACAACTTCTTTGAATTCATCTAATAATTCCTTCACTTCTTCCGGAATCTCTGCGTTACTCATGTCCTCTCCCACATTTTTCACTACTAGAGCATGCATCAAGCGGGATTCCTTGATGTCTTCGGTCATCTCTCTTTCCGATTGACTGATCGTAAGAAAGGACTTCCCTTTCGCTTTCTGGATTTTGGGTTGCTTATCCATTAATGGCAGTAGTGTATACTTCACCCCCTCCTTCTCCAACCTATACTTGTTCTCCTTCCCTGCATGTTGGGCATCTACATCAAATTGCCAAGGACGCCCGAACAGCAGATGACAAGCGTCCATATCGACGATGTCGCAGTACACTTCATCTCGATATTTACCGATCGAGAAAGGAACTCTACATCTCTCCTTTACCTCTATCCGTTCTGCCGCTTTGATCCATCCGATGGTGTACGGACTTGGATGCTTCTCTGTCGATAATTGGAGCTTCTTTATAACTTCCTTCCCAATGATGTTTTCACAACTCCCACTGTCGATAATCAAGTCAAACACCCTCCCACCAATCGTGCACCTAGTGCGAAACAATTGGTGTCGTTGTGAGCTATCCTCTTGTTTCGGTGCCAACATCATCCTCCTAATTACATAATTAGGTTCTACCCCGTCGTCAACCTCCTCATAGTACTCATCATCACCGTCTGGTTCACAACACACTTCTTCCTCCTCTTCCCTCTCGACAATGTTTACGGTGTGTCTATTTGGGCACTCATTTGATCGATGCCCGGCTGATTACATCTATAACATTTTCCCAGTATCGGCTTGGCATATGGATTGTTTTGCCTTGGAGTGTCTCTATTCTCCACCGGTCTCTTTCCTTCCGCCTTGTCTTCTCTCTTGTCCATACTTCCCGCTGGCTTCTCAACCCCTCCTCGAGGTTTCTCACCAGTTCCTTTACTACTATTACCAGGACCTTCGTAAGTGTAAGTCCTTTTACTACCTCCAAACCTTACGCTCTGTTCTTATATCATCATTTCTGCTCGGAGAGCCAAGTTCTTTGCGTCATTCACGGTTCGGAACACCGTCACCCCTATCTTATCTCTTATCTGAGGCTTCAACCTGTCTACAAACCGTGCCACCTGTTGACCCTCAGTCTCTCTTAAATCATTTCTCTCCGCTAGCCTCATAAACTCCGCGGTGTATTCATGCACCGTCCTCTGCCCTTGTCGGCACCGCTAATACTGTTGGAAGAGGATTTGTTCATAATCGGGTGGCAAAAAATCCCGCTGTAGCAGATTTCTCATACGGTACCATGATCTAATCGGTTATCGCCCTTCCCTTTGCCTACGGTGCTGCAATCTATCCCACCATGCAGACGCCCCTCCTTTCAATCTACAAGCAACCATTCTCACCCTCCTATCCTCAGGAACCTCCATATAGTCAAAGAACCTATCGACCTCCGCCAGCCAATCTAAAAACTCTTCTATATTTAAATTACCATTAAAAGAAGGGATATCTACCTTAAGACGGAAGTCTCCGCCTTCAGCATGGTTGAACCCTTGGTGATTGCGTCGATATCCACCCCCATATGCTGGTTCATTCCGATCATCAATGCCACGAAATCTTCCACCGCCAACAACACCACCCCTTCGCGGTGGTTGTTCTCTCCTCCGCAAAATTCCATCCTCTTCCTCAGAAGAGCTTCCGTCAATTCTCCGGTTCCATTGGTTTCCGGCAACAAAGTCATTGATAAGGTCGCCGCGGGCAGCTGCTACCCCCGGTCGATTCCCAACAACACCCCTGTGACCGTTGTGGTCCATTACCATGGCGTCGAACCGCGCCACCAGATCCTCTAAGCGTTGCTCTACACGCCCAAGTCTCTGCTCCATGGCTTTAACCACTGCCCTCGGAGCCCATTGATTGACTCCTTGGACTTCCGCATCTCAATCAAGGTCGAGAACACGACCGCCATCAACACCACCGTTAGTCGACATCTCCGCAGGAAATTGCCTTGCTCTTATACCAACTGACGCAGCGCGGAAAGCGTAACGAAACGAATCCAAGATTGAATTGGTTTTACACAACAAAGAAACGATCTTTGATGTAAATCTGGTTGCGCACAACCCAAAAATTGGAGAAAACTCTCTCTCAAAGTGTATTCCAATATGATAATAAAACGTACCCTAATCTATCTAACAAAAGAGTATTTATATGTCCCCGTAAAATATCTAAAAGGGGAAAATCTAAGCGTACACGTGGAAAGAAATAATAAAATACACGCATAGTACACGGTTTCATATACGGCCGTGCCTCTAAGCCGTGTATGTTTCTGGGCATGCTACACGCATAGTACACGGTCTCATACACGGCCGTGCCTCTAAGCCGTGTATGTCTCTGGGCATGCAACGAGCATAATACACGGTCGTTCCTTTAGGCCGTGTGGGCTTCTGTGTATATGACGAGCATAGTACACGGTTTCATACACGGCCGTGCCTTTAGGCCGTGTATGACTCTGTGAGAATCCTACTGGAGCACACGGTCGTGTCGCTGGGCGTGCCTGTGCCTGTATAAGTGATACACGGCCCGGGTAAAATTATACACGGTCGTGCCCTTGGGCCGTGTAAGCCGCTGTGCCCTCCACAATGTCTGCATCAGCCGATCTATGCATCTGATGGGAAGAGTGGTTAAGTTGACAATAACAGTGGTGTGTAGGTTTGCTGCAACTTCTTGTTTTCCTTCTAATTGATCCTTTCCGTATAACATCTGTTATTTACCAATAATGATTTTAACTATCATACGCTGTAGTTACAGGAAACATTCTTAAAATCTTACAACCACACATTAGCAGGAATCTTTGTATAGACCAAATGGTCTATAAATCATATATTTTTATATATACAGGAAATTCCCTTAAAGATCTAAAATATATTACCAATATAGAAAGAAAGGATGTATTCAGAAACCTTTAAACTATCCCTTGACTTGATGCTTCTTACCGTCATTAACATTATACACACATAAACCGATCAAGACTCCGATCAACCACATTGTTCGTTATGAAAACTGTACACATAAACCGATCAAGGCCCATGTCAAGGTGGCTCATCCGATGGATGTACGTGTCATGTCCCGACGATAGAGAAAGATCTAAAGTGGAGGACAATAAACAGCTCGAGTTTAGAGTCATGACTTCCACTTTCTAAATCCACCTTCATTAATCATTTCAAATAATGACATTATTATATGAAACACCCATCCCAAGAGTCAGTGGCATAGTCTGCTGTAGCTCATCAACATTAACAATTGTTCCTGTCTTATTTAATAAAAGGTTTAAATATTTACTACATATTTTATTAAAAAGAAAAAGAGTATATGAAATATGTAAAAAACTCCTGAAGCTCAAAGTACCAAAGTTCAGGGTCACCCCCATTCATTCTCATTCATTGCAGTGTCACATTTTGGATCTCCATTCCATACACACCAAACTCTCACTTCCCAACCATCACCATAACTACAACAGACTAATTCAACACCACGTTATTCTTTCCATGTCCTCAACAACCCCAGTTGATCCACCGGTGTCGGCGACTGGTGTCGGTCTTGGCTATGGCATCGCCATAGCCGTTAGTATCCTCGTCCTTATCTCCACCATTATGCTTGCTTCCTATGCATGTGTCCGTATCAAGGCCCAAGGCCGAAGTGGTACCGATTCCGACACGGAGAGTGCCACCAGTGGCAACAACCAACCGCCCGATAACCACCGCTCGGCGGAGTCCGTCGTGGTGGTAATGGGCCTAGATGGGCCCAGCATAGAGTCCTACCCAAAATTATTGCTTGGAGAAAGCAGGAGGCTACCGAGGCCCAATAATGGCCCATGTTCCATATGTTTGTCGGAGTACAAGGCGAAAGATACGGTGCGGTGCATTCCGCAGTGTCATCACTGCTTCCATGCAGATTGCGTGGATGCGTGGCTACGGAGGAGCGCCACGTGTCCCATGTGCAGGAATTCTCCGGCCCCGTCGGCAGATCCGACGCCCGTGGCCACTCCTTTGTCAGAGTTGGTCCCTTTGGCCTTCAATTCGAGGTCACAGTGATGGTGATGCTAATACATGTGCAAATTTTTTTAATTTATTTTCAATTTTTCTTTTTTTATTTCCAAGTAGTTATGTATTATATATATATAATAATTAAAACTTAGTTAGAGGTTTTGTGAAGCAATTTTGGAGAGGAATTTATTTTATTTGAAAATATATGTAGGAAGTGCATAATCTTCTCTATGATTTTGTTTTTTTTTTTTAATTGTTTTATCCTACTTTCTTGTCTGGTTTTTTTTTCTTTTTTTTTTTCGAAGCGCTTCAAAATAATATTAGTTGCATCTTAGCTTTTCTTAGGATTATTTTCAACTCATAATGATACTCACCCATGTAATTAATGCTAACCATTTACATTCACATTCAATATACATTAATGTTGTTTTAATAATTTGTAAATATTATTGTACTATTCTCAAAAATAAAATCATAACAATATTAATTGTTAATTATAGATATTCGCGGTTGTGATACACAAAGATTGGTAAGTCACGACGGGGATAAACAATGGTTACTAGGTGGAAATTGGCAAAAAATATTTTAATATTTTATATAAAATATAAAATTCAAATTTACTGAATAAAAATACAAAAATCATTATCTAGTTTTTTTGTATATAATATTTAGTATAATATTTTATCAATCTAAACAATGAACATCATAAAAATCTTTATCTATTATAGTACATATTAAACGCGAGATAAAAAAGTTATACTATTCTATTTTTATTTTTTTTTTTTGCTTTGTAATATTTAATATTGTAATCCAAACATTACTCCGGTGTAAGTCTTAGTTTGTGACTAATAAAGATGCTATGGAGATACCATGTTAGGATCGATGAATGGAGGTTGGTTTGATTTTATATGTATGTATTTATGAATCTTCTTGGTATATAATTTTATGAGCAAGATAATGCAGCCAAATCAGAGGATCCTTCCGATGAGACCTTACTTAGCATTGAATATTTATTTTTGTCTTTTACTTTTCTGTTGTGTGTAGACAAACTTTGATGATGGCTTTGGGCAGTACGCATGAAAGTCAATTTTTCTCGAGAATGTTTATGCATTGTTTAAGTTCCCCAAATAGTGGCACTTATAGTGATGGGTTTAATGACTTGCTGTGGATGATTATGTCATTAAGTATCTAGAAACTTAGTGATTATTTTTGTAATTGAAAAACACTATAGGTATTGATTGTACCACATTGTTTCAAATGAAAAACCTTTCTACTTCCTTTCGATTTTTCAATTTCTTTATGAGATGGATTACATGAGACAAGTGCCCCTCATTTAGCAATAGCAACAGCTATAATCACTCCTCTGAAACTTGCATTGTGAGTTCTAAAATTTTACTTTTATAAAACTCTACTTAAGATGATTTACTTCATTGAGTTAGTTCTGGTGCATTGAATTTTGAATTCTAACTTCTAGTTAGTGATGTGAATAATAGGAGAGCTCTTTTCATAAATGCATTGAGTTTATGAGTCGACCCAGCTAATAAACATATTTACACATTTCTATCAATCAATTTCATCTGGCTGCATGTAAGATTAACAAAAACAAAATAGTCTATGTATATTCTGAATTTTTTTAAATAAATAAATCCTAAGGTTTACGGGATGATCTTCCAAAAATTTGGAAATGAGGAGTGACCTGAATCAATTCATCGATTCATTTGCAAACCCATCAGGTCAACAAGTTTAGTAAGTGAATCGACAAAATGCAAACAAAAAAGAAACATAGGATTAGTTCACCAGCCTAGTCGACTCAAAACCATGATACTCTAGGTCGATCTTGGGTCATTATTTTTGAACCTAGAAATCAATAGGTCTAGGTCAATTCATGATTAGTTTGCCGTGGATCTTGTGTCTAGATCCACCCATACACAAATATAAGGATTTTACCACACAATTATAATTTCATACTAGCAATTAACATCCATGAAACAAAATAAATTTTTTATAGTTTTCTATAGAAATAATATTCACGGATATTAAAAAAAAAATTGTTAAGATTCTAGATTTAAAAAAAAATCCTTGTATATTTCTCAATAAATTTGCTTTTTTTTTTTGTAGTATAATAGTTAATATTAAAAATCATAATAAGATTCTTTTGTAATATTCAAAACTATGAAAAAGGTTCTTTATTAGGTCAAATAATGACAAAATTATACTAACTTTGTAAAGAATCTAAGGTTTGAAATCGAGATAGAGAACGCAGCTGGAAAGGTCGTTAAATGATAAAGTGAAACTACTGTTCAGCAAAGTTGGATACAGCAATACGCCAGCTATCATTTATGTTACGACACACGTGTTTAAAACTAACAGTCATAAATTAACTGTACAAAACGTATATATAGATAATTTAAATAAAGAATTTACCTTATGAAAAATACTATAATTATATTATATCATTCTATTAAAATTAAAATATATAGAATGCCATTTTGTTTGTTAAGAGGCTTCCTGTCTACACCTTGGTGGTCCACTTTAAGATCTAACAGGCTGAAAGCATATGGCGTGAGATAAACCAGGGGAAGTACCGCTCTCCCTCCTTCCTTGATCCACAACAAGCGGGTGATATAATAAATTGAAATGAAATGAAATAAAATAGAATAGAGTAATAATATAGTATATGAATTATTTAGATTGTAATTTCAATTACTAGGAAAATAAAAAGACAAAAAATAGAACAAAGCATCATTATCGGTTGTAAACTGTTAGGAATTTCAGGTAATGGAGACAAAGTTATATGAGTTTGAAGTCTAATTGCATCTAATTGAAACTTTAAATGTTGATGTTGAAATTTTAATCCACCAAAAATAATAATTTACCTAAAAACAGGGACACCTCCTATGATTATATTGTCACCTTCATGCATCATTTGCAGCTTATTCCTACATGCCATACATTCTATTTAAAATTATTAGAAGATTTATAAAATTAGAATATAAAAGTAAAATATAAAATATAAGTTTCTACGATCAATATAAAATGGCTTTTAAATACGGTAGATATACTTACAGCAAACATAAAAAATTTTGAGATATAAGACAGAAATTAAAAATAACATCTATATAAATTTTAGTCATAACTAACAATAAAAATTATATACTTATAATACAGGTAATCTAGTATAAGTTGTTATGCTAATATATAAAACTATGATATAAATAATAGTACTAATATGAAATGCACTACAACATAAGTTATCATGATAAAATACATAACTAATACAAGTCATTAACTCCTTTTATTATCAAGACTATCACTAGCTCTCCTATCATTATCATCACAATCACCATCATCAACGTTATATTCATTAGCAGCACCAATGGTACTGCTACCAATAATATTCATATCTTCTAATTAAAAGTATTTTAAAGTACTAATAATATCTATATCTTGTGGAAATCAACTCATTTAACTCAAATAGGTAAAATCAGTTAAAAATGCACAATTTTACTATGTTTATGTGTAAACTCTTGATTCTATCAAGAATTTATATGAAATGATTTTATACCCAAATCAACTCTAAAAGATATTGTAAAATCATAAACTCATGGAATCAAATAAGTAGAATTGTTATTTTGACTAGTATGGTTGTAGCAATGTGGAAAGCTTAGAAACTTAAAACTATAATATGCAAAATAGATATACACATAAAACATACAAATAGACTCTCAATTTTCAATTTGTTCAGTCTAAAAGCAAAAATCAAACTTTTACTTATAAGGGAAGTCTTAAATTTATAACAAGTGAGATTTTCTTCAAATTTATAAATATTGAAAATTCATTATTTGAAAATGAGCCTATACTAGTCCAATTATAGGTAATAATTTTTTAAAGCACTAACATTTTCCCCACTTCTAGACCACAAGTCATATCTAAGGTTGCCATACCATGTGAAGTAAATGAATTCAACCATGAAAGAAACAAGAAAAAATGCAAGGTTCCAAAATTGTCAAAGAAGTAGCAAAGATAATAAAGATCAAAGCAATGTAGCAATAGTTCTCTTTTCTGTTAGTTCTAACTATTTTTTTTTTTTTGGTAAGAAAACATATTGCATAAAATAAAAGTCCATACATCATATACTTACATTCATACATGCAGCAACATCCATATTAGAACAAATCAATAGCACATTTATAGTCTTTGCACAAGCCAACATCAAAAGATTCCCTAAACAAATTTTGGCTGAGATCTGCTAGAGGCTTATCAAAAAACCGTTCTCTTGTTCCTTCGTCTATATTTCCCCTGCAAGCCAATCCGCTGCACCATTGACTTCTCTAGGGATCACTTCAATTTTCTTCTCCAAGAGGAGGGATAACTTTACCCTACATGTAAATATAACATTATGATACTTATGTCAATCATTATGATTCTAAATTGATAAAATATGTATAGTAACTTGATTATCCACATTTACAATGACTTTTGTTAACCCTAATTGTATACAGTAGTGTATCCCCCAATATACCATCCACAATTCTACTACTAAAATATCAACTTGTTCAATTTTCTTTGAGAAGCCAAAAATCAATCTCCCCTGTTGGTCTCTAATCACCCCTTTAATTGCAATAGTTTTAGATTGATGGATCACAAATCCATTAGTATAAAGACTAACCCATCCTTACTATAGCGCTTCCAAATTAAATTTACTTTATCAATTGAAAAAATGCATTTTTGTCTCCTAACATATGCCCAATGTTCATGTGTAGCTTGTCTAATTTGAACAAGATTTATATTTATGTTGTTATTTAGGTTAAAAATAGTTGTGTTTCTAACATGGCAAATCTTCCATAATGCAAATGCAAATATAAATTGACTTGGTGGATAATGCAACGTACAATCTTTCTTTTTTATGACACAATTCCATTTTGTCCATTGGTTGAAATCATTTTGGACACAACTATCCTCTTTTGAAATCATTTTCCAAACCTAAATTGTATTTAGCACTTGATTACAAGTCCAAACCATATGCCATAGGTCTTCATCTCTATTATTACAATGAGGACATATAGCATCCATTCTTATGTTTCTATGTCTCAATTCTACCATAGTAGGCAAACTATTGTGCTATATTCACTATAGTAGCAATTTAATTTTCAATGGAAAGACTCCTCTCTAAATCTAATCCCATTTTTTATTATAATCATTTGAAGTTTCCATCAAACTATTGTAAATCTCTTTCAATCATGGCTATATGCATAATCCTCCATTAAATACCTTTTGATCTTGCATAGAAGGCTTAAGAACAATTGGTCCTAATATTTATACTAATATTTCAAAAATAAGGAAACCAATTTTTTTCTTCATTCCATTTCATTTTCGACATCCAGCAATCATTAACAAAAAGTGTAAGAGCTCCATGAGATATCAACCTTTGAATCATTTCCCTAATGGTATTACCATTACCTCATTTGTCAAACCAAAAATTTATCTGCTAACCATTTCCTAACACTCTTCCTTCTATATTTTGAAATTCAAAACTAGAGTAGAACTATTTCATGAAAGCTAAAGCATTGGAAAACACTTTCATATTATTATTTTTGAAAAACATTTGTATTTTGTTTTGATCAATTTTATCCATAGTATTATCTGGTGTTTTAATTCCCATCTTCTTCTAATCATGTAGGCTTTATTCTTCAAATCTAATTTAGCCAATCCTAGTCCTCCCTTTTCTTTTGGTAGAGTTATTTCAATCCAATTTACCCAATGTAATTTACCTCATTTTCTTATACTTTTGTCAATATGTGGATTGTGACGAGTGACGGTATCAAGATTGTTATATGTCATATCAACAAGACCGTGCTAGGACTATTCTCTTACTAATGTGTCATATCTGGTAAGGGTTTAAGGTTCTATCTTGTTGTTGTTCTTTGTTTTGGATTACTTGTTGTAAACTGTTTATTGGAATTACGATTGCTTGATTCTGAATTGGAATTAGGCATGTCATATTTTAGTATCAAAGCATTAGCTGAGAGAAGGGATTGTGACGTAGTTGTTTGTTAGTGGATTGAAATTAGGGTTTATATTGTGAATTGTGTCATGGATTGATTGAATTTGAATTGGAATTGAATGAAGGTTGACATTTGGGTTGTGTTGCAGTTTATGTGTGATTGTAATTAAGGCTAGTGACATAGCTATTAATAGTGAATTGAAGTTAGGGTTTATATTATCAATAGTGCTGTGATTTGATTGGAATTGAATTAGGAATTGAGCGGAGGTTAAAAATTAGGGATTGTGTAGTTAGGGTTGTTGCGGTGTGTGATTGTGATTTAGAAATTTGTGTTGAGACTGCAATTCAGCGAAGAATATCGAACGACAGTGTAAATGGAAGAATTGGGAATGAAGCCAATAGTTAAGTTGGAGGAGGAGGTCAGGGACATCGTGCTGTAGGTGGTAGGAGAACTTTAGAAGAGCAATTATAGGACCTAACCACTATTGTTGCTAATCTAGCAATGCAAGTCGATCAAATGACATTACCCCAATAACCAGTGGCAAATCCACAGGCACCCCTACCTCAAGTAGCCCTTAATGACGTACACAGGGAAAGAGCATTAGGAGGAAATAGGGGTAAGCAAGTTCAGAGAGAGTATCACACTTACTGGGCGGAAAGGGATGATAACTTTGAGGATGAACTTTATCCTAATCATGAGTTCAAGCCGCCTAAGGGTTTGGAATATGTGAAACTGCTAATACCTTCATTTGCTGGAAGGGGATCTATAGAAGATTATCTTGATTGGGAAGATAAAGTGGAAGGACTTTTTGAGTGTTATGAAATCAATGACAACACTCGAGTACGTTTGGCAGCAGTTAAGTTTACAGGGTATACCTCCTTATGGTGGAAGAATATTGTGGCCAGTAGGAGGAGAGATGAAGATACTGAGATACGTACGTGGTAAGAGATGAAACAGGTTATGAAGAAGAGGTTTATACTAGAGCATCACAGATAGAAGCTATTCATGCGTCTCCAAACATTGAAACAAGGATGTAAAACTGTAGATGAGTATGTCTAAGAGTTTAAGACACTTATGATTCGATGTGGGACCATTGAGCCTCCTAAACAGACTATGGCACGATTTGTGTCCAGTCTGAAATATGAGATTACCTGTATAGTATAGCTACAGCGATATGATACAATTAATGAGGCCATCCAGTTGGCTTTAAAAGTTAAGGGATGGAGGCGTTCTAATCTATATAGAGCAACAAGTAACAAGTATGGATCCTCTACTAAACTATATGGGTCAAATAGTAAGCATGTTAACAAGAGGGGTTATGATAAGACTGCTAAAGAGAATGCAACTATTACTAATGTTGGAAGGGAGAAAGAATTTTCTAGAAAAGGGAAAGTAATTGCTGAGGTTGACATTAAGCAAATAGTGGCTGGGTCATTGGGTGGGAAGACTCATCAAATCCAATGCTTTAAATGTTTGGGTTTTGGACATATGGTCGCTCAATGTCCAAACAAAAAGATGATGACTACTATAGAGGTGGAGAATAAGGATGGCGAGGAAGAGATACATGAGCAAACATATTTGTCAACAGTGTTAAATGAATATTATGATGATGCAGATGCTGAGACACATTAAAACAAGGGAAATGATCAGTATTTGGCTATCAACGTGTTGCACAGGGTGATGACTACCTTTCCAGCTAATGAGGAAGAATGGAGGGAGAACCTATTCCATACTTCTTACACGGTCCAACGTAACCTTTGTGCTCTTATTATTGATGGTGGTGGTTACACCAATGTAGTGGCTGTTTCTCTAGTTAATAAATTGAAACTAGTCACTACCCCTACCCTAAGCGATATAAACCGCACTTGTTGAGTGAACAAGACAGTCTGCATGTCACTTAAAGGACTAAGGTTCCATTCAACATAGGAGAGAAGTACCATGATGTGATTGTCTTCTTATGTGTGCATCACATATGCTACTTAGTAGACCATGGTTATTTAATAGGAGAGTATTGCATGATGGGTTTAGGAACACCTATGTGTTTTATAATGATGGTGAGCGAATTGTTTTGAATCCTATGTCACCAACTGAGATACAAGAAGCCCATAAATAGATCGATAAAACCACTAGAAAGAAGTCTTTATTCGTGGGGCGGAAGGAACTGGAAGAAAATTTAAGTAGAGTGGAACAATCCTAGGAGATTCAGAAGCTTCATCAAAAGGCTTTTGAACATCTTAAGAACACTCAAGAGTAGCCACAACTTCAAGGCAACAAACATAGGCAGACCAAGATTTTCAATCCAAGAGACTTGGTAAAGATTCATCGCCACAATGATTGGTTTCCCTACAAGAAATCACAGAAATGTTCACCTAAAAAAAAAAAAACCATCAGATTTGTGGGCAAATCTTCCACAGGTCTGAGGAGATGATGGGAATCAAATCGTCTCAACTCTAGATGCATCTATCATTGTTTCAGGACAACAAATGATGACTCAAGCAGGCATGGAACTTCAAAGACGGCGATGCACCATTTAGGCCAGCCATAAAGACTAGCAGTGTCAATGAAGGTCGGCCACAAAGGCTAGCAGCCTAAACTAATAGGCTTCTAATTTAAGCCGGTTGCTTATGTTGTTTTCAAACCAATTTTCATGTAATAGAACATTGCTTCCTTTATATACTTTAGGGAATAGAAAGATAGATAGACTTTAGACATTTGGAAAATACATAAAGTGGAGTTTACTTCATTTTCTTATACTCTTATCAATCCGTGGATTGTCGCAAATGACAGTATCGGGATTGTTGTGCGTCATACCAACAAGACCATGCTAGGATTATTCTCTTACTAGTGCGTCATATCTAGTAAGAGTTTAGGGTTCTATCTTGTTATTGTTCTTTGTTTTGGATTACTTGTTGTGAATCATCAACTAGAATTACGATTGCTTGATTCTGAATTAGAATTAGGCATATCACTACATCCAACAAGGAATTGGACTTTCTAAGGGGCTAAAAAGTTTTTGAGATTGAAAAATTCATTTGAAGTGATTCATTGTGATTTGTTAGATATCTTATTGCTCATATTTCCATTATCCTCATTCATCTTTAAAAGCTAGAATCTTATTTTTTTTATCTTCTAGCTAGAACTAAGGAGTGATAATATTTTGTATTTCTCTCAACAACCTTAATCCAGTTAGCCCTTGACTTCATTTTTCATAAGCTTTCCTCCTAATCTAAAACTCGTTGTAGCTCCTTTCCCAAATTGAACTCCGTATTCAATAACTCATCTATAAGGTTATTTGCTAGCTAGAATTCAATTTACCTTAGCCTATTAGATAACTTCTGTTTCTTTTTATGGATATTACCAAAAACTTTGTGAAAGAGTTTGGCAATTACTCCAATGCTGCTATTAAATCATCTCTACACATGTGTCACACATTTTTTTAATTAAAAGTTAACATGATTTATGGTCAAATCACATCGACTAAAACCCAAAAATTTTTGTTTTCAAAGATGCATTAATCAAAGGTTAAGTTTTTAGTAAAAGTAAATTACGGTCAAAAGGTCCTCTACTCATATGGAAAACTTTAGCCTCAAGGTATATGTCCCTCTATGCCGTATTACACCATCCTCTATCCAATCTTGTTTAAATTAAACTAGATAGTGATTTTTTATTTGTCCAAGTGAATTTCGAACCAGTGATTCCCATATCTATCAAGTCACATTGATTCGTATAGGATAGATAGTTAAAAGCCTTATTTTTCGTAAAAACTCCACCTCCCCATTTATCACACAATGATGTCATATCATTAAAATCCCCATCAAACACCATGCATTATTATTTACTACATTTGAAAAAACTCCTAATATTATCCCAAAGAATTGGACGTAACACTAAAGTTAGAGAAGCATATATTGCAAAAAAAAATACCAATTTAGAGAAGAGTTTCTGACCTTTAGTAGCACATGAATTTCTTGAGTCAATTATCTAAGTAAATCTAGCTCCATTACTTGTGTATTCCACATCATTACCATTCCCCCACTTTGTCCTTCTACTTCTATGCATAAGAACCCATCTAACTGAACCAAATAAGAGAATGTTTGTGCTAAAACAGCATCCATACGTGTTTTGAGCAAAACAATCAAGTCTAGCATGTATTCCAACATCACTTCTAAAATCGCATTTTTATTTTTCTATAAATTCAGACCACAAACATTCCATGCAATCAATCACATATGATGAAGAGATGATGGCATCCTATGTTCTTCCAATTGGTGAGCTATGACTTTATACCAAAGAACATCTACAGCGACTTGTGTTGCATTATAGGTTTAGAACACCATATCTAATGGTGTTCGAGTTGTCCTTAGAAAGATTATTGACTCCTCCCAATTTTGTAGCTGAAATTTTTCTGCAACATCTTCTTGTAACTTCAAAACCATTAGCATTAGATAGAGTAGAACACCTATTCCCGAAGCCCACATTGTCTATGTTGCTATGAGTTTCAAAGTTCCCTCCCATTTAGCCATTATGGTTGGATGCTTGTTTTCCTCTTCTTTTAAAGCTGTTGGAATTAGTATAGTAAATTCATTACCCCTCCTTAACTTGTCAAGTAGGTAGACCCCATTGGTTCTAAAATCTTGACTTGAATCCACTAAACTTAATGAAATGGCATTAAAATGTCCCCTATTTTCCTTGTGTGTTCTATCTCTATCAAAACTCGTTCCCATTTTTCCATGTCACACAAATTAAATAACTTTTAGCTTAGAGTTATCCAAGGTATTTTTGAAACTAAATGCAAGAACTTTATATGAAATACTATCACTTGCTTTTGATCCATTCTTTTTAAACTTCTCGCAATCTTTTTCAAAGTAGTAAATCTAACCTTTTCAGTTTGAGAGACTCTATTATTTACCCTTCCCTTAGAATTAAAAGCAAAATTCTTTAATGTGCCATCATTTTTATTTTTCTTGTTCATCATTTACATTTTTTTTATTTATTTTTTCTGGTTCAGTCGACATAATCCTTTGTGTATTTTTCCCTTTTGGCAATGATTTGATGTTTTCAATATTAATTTCATCCGGTTTTAATTTTCTTACCCAACATTTTCCTTCTTTAATCATAGTATTTTCTTTAAAAGTCGCCCCTCTTACTCCCTTTGTGCCAAAATTGTGTATCTATTTAAAAATGATGGTTGCTTGTTGTGATTAAAACTACTCATGTGGATTTGCCTTCTAAGCTCCTTAGCTTAAAACAACTGTTTTTTATCAATATTTCTCCT
The DNA here is from genome assembly GCA_037954665.1 of Laguncularia racemosa. Lineage (NCBI taxonomy): Eukaryota > Viridiplantae > Streptophyta > Magnoliopsida > Myrtales > Combretaceae > Laguncularia > Laguncularia racemosa. The sequence continues at coordinate 4,776,569 of JBBMOL010000006.1, forward strand.
CCTTACCAATAGCCATTCTCCATATTCTGATCGGTTTGCATGTACTGAATTCTAGTTCTTTTCTTCCTTCGCAAAAACATTAATGCATTCTTATCTAAGTTTTCTTGATTTGCAAGTTTTCTACGTAACCTTGTTCTCCTATTATCCTTTTGTATTATTATCGTTAATTTCTTATTGAACATTCTCAGCTTCTACTATTAGTGCATCTCTAGTTTCTTTAACTGTTTCATCTTGTTTAACTTGGTAAGTGCCGTGGCTAATTCTACCACATCTATAACACAAGATTTTAATACCTTAATATTGTACTTTCATATTTATAATCTCCAATTTGGATACTATGAACAATAGTTCATTAAACTCCTCTTGCACACAAAAACAAGCAAAATTTTCCTCTCTCTACATTAATTGTATAATTTCCCATACAACAATAGAATTAAAAGATGCTGATGAAGCTTTAAAATTTGGTTCCCATTTTCTAATTGTTAAGAAAAAAAAAAAAACCATTTATGAATTAAGGGCCATTTTAGATTACCTTTTTCAAGTCCTCATCTAAATTAAACAGTATTGTATAAAAACCTCCCCCTACTCCTATCATTGTGAACTATTGTGCAAATTGCTATATCTGTTTTAATTTATACATGAGGACTTTATAACAATGATAACCTTATTCCAATTCCTTCTCAACTTTTTTTTCTCAAGAGATGAGAAATTTACCACTTTCATACCTATTGTTGGGGCTTGATTACTTTGTATTCCACTAGACTGATTTTGTTCCTCGTCTAGGTTTTCTATTTCCTCCATTAGCTTAAGCTAACTACTAAAAAAATAGTATTCATAAGCATTTGGAATATTATGCATTACAGAGTCTCTATATGTCTTAATGTTTTTCGTCTTTCTAGAACATGATAAATTGGTAGAATCATTCGCATGCAGTCTTGAATCTTTAAGGTTTTAGTCATGATTTTTTTCAAAAAGTTGTTTAATTTCAAGATTTGATGAAGGTTTAAGCCCTTTTTTAACTAAAACTAGCAAGTGAAGGTCAAGCAAAAAGTCGAGTAGAAAGTTCTAGAGGCTAAGAGAAGGAGAGAGCATTTTTTAGAATTACTATTGTTCTGACTAATTTACACAAGGCTATTTATATCTTCTAATTCCCTACTGGCTAATACGACACATGTACAAAATCTAATAATGAAAAACTACGTAAAATACACAAAAATATTAAATGGAATGTATAATTAATACTTTACGAATGTACAAACAATTACAAGCAACACTTATAATCCCAATCAATTATCTTATTTAGATGGTAGGCAACAAGCATAAGCAAACACAAAGCCGTAGGCCATGAGAGAAAATCTTAGATTTATGGTCCTAAGAGTCCATATACTAAAAACACTTGGAATATGGATAATTGATTAAACTATTTGTATAATTTTTTAATTTTAAAAAAGGGCTTATTTATAATGTGTACAAAATATAAAGAAGATAAGTACAAGATGTACTCAAAGCTGAATTATAAGAGCTAAAATAGCAACAATCTTAGATAAATCTTTAGTGAAAAAGATTATTAATAAAAAATCACTCAAGATCCCATAAAACCGAAAGCCAAATCCAATATATTATTCTTTTAGCAATCAAAATTGGCAAATCAACATAGAGATCATGCAAACTAATCTTCTTGCCAATGAGATACTAAAATGAATCGTAAAAAGCTCTTTTGTAAGTACATCAGCAAATTGCAAATGTGTTAGTACATACTATAGCTTATGAAACCTCTATTGAACAAAATCTCGAATAAAATGATAATTAATTTTGATGTGCTTGGTACAATTGATAATTTTAATGGCAACAATAGATCATTGAACATAGATTTTAGCTTAATTAACTCCAAAATAGTGTTTGCAGTGGCTTTATATTCAGCTTCTACTGAGGAGCAAGCAACTACAAATTATTTCTTGAGCTTCCAACTAATTTGTGAATTTCTAAGAAATATAACAAACATAGGCACTAATAGTCAAGTAGTTAAGCAAGTCATTGAATCTGAATCGCAATAGGAAGTGATGGTATTAGAGTAATGAGAAGTAGAGAACACTTCATGTGAAATTGGTCTTTTGATATAATTAATCAATTGCATATTTTGTCTAGTGTAAAGAAATTCTAAATGCGTCTCGATTGATCTCTAATTTGAGAAAAAACTTGAGAGTTCTAATAAAATTCTGAACCTCATAATCCTCCCTAATAGGTGGTAACCCTCTTAGTGTCTCCTCTAGAAATAGATCCTCGTAATCCTGCAAAAGAGACATAACAACACTAGGCAAAGTGTGATCAAGCTCATTCATGTTCAAATAAGCCTCCTTGTATATAAGTACAATCGTTGGCCTTTTATCAAAAATAGCACTCTTGATCTCACCTTTTTTGGGGGCAAAATAGCTCAATTGCATTTTTTTTTCCTCACACTCTTTTCATTTACTCTCACTTTCTCTTTTTTTGCTCTCATTTGCTTATGTTTCATTATTTTCACTTTCTCTCTCATTTTTGCTCATAGACTCACCTACTCTTATCAACTCATCCTCTCTCTTGAATGCCAATTGATCTTCATACACTTGTTTTAAGGTCAATGGTGTAAGTGTGATACGCTTCTTGTCCTTAACCAATGAGTATTGGTTCTTAAACCCATCATAATGCACCTCCTATCAAACTACCATGATCTACCCAATAAAATATGACTCGCATGCATAAGCACTAATCACATAACACCTCATCCTTATAGTTCCCCATAAAAAACATTTAGCAACACTTGTTTATTGATCTTTACCTCACCAGAGTCATTCAACTATTATAACTTATAAGGCTAAGGGTGTTTTAACGTAGGCAAACTCAACATCTTCACCAAGTTAATACTAGCCACATTGGTACGACTTCCCCCATCAATGATTAGGCTACATACTTTCTCCTTCACACAACACCTAGTATGAAAAATATTTTCCCTCTACTATTTTATGTCACTCTCTTTAACTATGTACTTAAAGTATGCCTAATAACTAGCAACTCATTAAGCAATATCGCCTTGTCATCAATAGCATCCTCCAATGGTGACATCTCCTCATCACTCTCACTCACTATGACATTGTAACGCTCTAGAACCTAAGACATCATAGCTCTCTACATGTCACTACTACGTAATGACACACTAAGGCTCTAACTCTCCATACAACTTAACCTATTCATCTCCACATTACATTCATACTAATATTACTTCAATAAAAGACGTGAATTATTCTCAAGTGAGTCATTCCAATCATCATTAAATAAAACGTTATAGATAATCCCAAATTAAAAATCAAAGTAAATGTCTATCCTAATATAATTCCTAACATAACTAGGAATCTAGTACTATTAAATATTCTCAAATCTACAACTTAAAGTTCCAATAACAATTCTTCCTCAGTTTGCTATCATTCTTCATTTAACATAGTAATAATGTTCTCTCCCATACTCATCCTTATAATGTCCCCCTAAATTCCCATTCTCATCATAGTCGATGTGTTTGTCGTTCTTACCTGCAACTAAAAAAAAATAAGGGAGTTAACCCTATGCTCAATACGTAAATAGCACACAAACACACGTGTGCCACATAGTAACAATATCACAGGCATATATGCAGCAGTAGTATACAACACATCAATTTATTTGATTATTTAATTTCAATTAATCAACACATAGCATAAGAGTACTCATGACCTCGATTCACATACAATATTTACATATATATATAGTCTTAATGGGAATTGCCACTATTGACCTCGCCTAACCCTAATTTACCTCAAATTATTTTGATATACGACTCCACTAAGGACAACGCGGCATACCGATCATCAAGGTCCCCCCTAAGGATCTACCACTGTGGGTTCCTAGGCTGAACCAAGCACAATCAACATATACCATTAAGTTCAACATTCAATTAAGTTCATTAAACATTTAAAATCATTAATTACTTACATTATTAAACAACTACCTAATAAATACAACCAGCAAAACAAGGTAAACACATACCTGGAGAAGTGTTCCTACTATCATCTCTTACGAGTCTAAGAAAGGGATGTAAACATATTCAAGTATAAAGAACTACACTTAGTTCTATTCTAAAAGTAATCTTGGTTTACTAATTGATTAAGTATATTCTAATTATATAATTCCCTTCCCTAATTTTTTATTATACTTAACGCGTAATTTAGAATTGAAGTATAATAAAATAGAACCAATTAAGAAGTGTTCTTGGGCAACATAGTCATGTGAGAGGCTATGTAAAGGAACACGAGCTAGAGTACGATTGTGCGAATAATCATGTATCTTTCTGTGTAAAATGCTAATTTAGCATGCCCAAGTACACAATCATGTATCTGACCGTGTACTCTCTATGGATTTTATAATTTTGACACACCTAAGTACATGGGAATGTCCTTCGTTCGTATACCTTATTGTACACCCTCGCATTTCTACACCGGCAGGTATACAAGCATATATCTGACCATGTACACCTTGTGCATCACGAACCCTTATTCCTTTTTCTCCAAATTTGTTCCTAAGCCTAATTTATATTATTCTAAGCCTAATTAATTATTGTATTTACAAATTCTAATGTAAAATTGGAGTCTTGTACACTTACTTGTTTAAGATTGTAATTGGAACTCCCAATTTGATTGACTTCCACGCCCTTTTTCATCTCATTTCGTTCCCTAACAATGAGTTGGTTTGTAAATTCACTAATTCATTATCAACATGAACAACATTGATAATTACAACCCTTACCTAATCTATTTGAACTTGTCTTGCGATTTTCCTTTAGGTCACTTGTAGGTCCTTGCAAGGTCTCTCTCTTAGGTTTTTGTTTGCAGTGGCATAAATAAAGGAAAAGAGGTAAACCTAGGTTAGCATGTCTTATTTATACCTTAGCTAGGAAAAGGCCTAATTACCGTTGTATTTTTATCTTATTTATTTAATTAACTTTATATATATATATTATAAATGTGTATTTACATTCTCCTCCCCTTATAAAAACTTCGTCGTTGAAAGTTACCTAGGATTAGAAAGAGTTTTGGATGCTTATTTCTAATTTCTTCTTTTAATTCCCAAGTTGCTTCTCCTTTTATTTAATTCATCTAATGTACTTTGACATTGGGAATTATTCTTCTTCTTAATACTTGGTCCTTCATGTCAATTATTCTTATAGGTCTCTCAATGAATGATAGGTCCAATTATACCTTCAAGGGTTCCAAAGCTAGTACTTGGTATGGGCTTGGTACAAATTTTCTTAACATAAACACATAAAACACATCATGTACCTTAGCCAGACTTGGTGGTAGAGCCAACCTGTAAGCAATTGTACCAACTCTTTCAGAATCTCAAACAAACCTATATATCTTATATTCAACTTCCCATATAGACCAAATTTAATCACCCCTTTAGTTGAAAATATATTCAATAAAACTTTATCCCTTACTTTAAATTCTAAAAGGCGTCACCTTTTATCTACATAACTCTTCTAGTGACTCTGGGCTAACAGAATTTGCTGCCTTATCATTCTAACCTTATCTACTACTTCTTACACTATCCCTGGCCCCATTATCTATCTTTCTCCCACTTCATCCCAGTGTAAGGGAGATCTACACTTCCTACCATATAGTGCTTTAGAATCTACTCATAAATTGAGTATCCCTATCAGATGTGATAGTGGCTAGTACACCATGTAATCTAACAATCTCCTTAATGTACAATTGTGCAAACTTCTCTAATCTGTAATCCACCTTAGTTGGTAAAAAATGGGTGAACTTGGTCAATATGTCTACAATTACCCATATTGTATCTTATTTCTCCTTAGTTCTTGAGATAGCTGTCACAAAATCCATAATTACAAGTTCCCACTTCCATTCAGGTATAAGAAGTGGTTGTAACTCACCAATTGGTCTTTGGTGCTCAATCCTAATTTGTTTACAGGTTAAACATCTAGATACAAATTTAGCTATCTCTCACTTTATATTTTTCCACCATTAATGACTCTTTAGGTCCTTATACATCTTAGTGCTCCCAAGATGTACTATATATCCTAAGTAATGGGCTTCTTTCACAATCTCCTTCTTCAACTCCATGTTATTTGGAACACACCATCTCACGCCATATTTAACTGTCCCTTCAACATCTATATTAAATTCAATGGTGTCACCCTATTCTATTTTACTTCTAATCCTCTAGATTCCAGGATCTCCAATTTGTGCAGTCTTAATTCAATCAATTATACTTAGTTAAATACTAAGTGTAGCCAACCTACTCCCTACTTCTTGTGTCACCATCTCTAATTCAAGTTTACACATGTCTTATAATATTTGTCTTTAGGATGTGACTAGTGCTGCAATATTCATCTGCTTCTTCCAACTCAGAGAATGTATAGCCACATTTACTTTTCCAAGGTGATAATGGATGTCTACATCATAATCATTCATTAACTCTAACTACCTCCTCTACGTTCAAGTCCTTCTGTGTAAATAAGTACTTCAAGCTTTTATGATCTTTAAAGATATTGCACTTCTCACCATAAAGATAATGTCTCTATAATTTTAGTGCTAAGATCACAGCCACTAGCTCTAGATCATATGTGGGGTAATTTCTCTCATGTGGTTTCAGCTGGCAAGAGGCATATTCAATGACTCTCCAATTTTGCATAAGCACGCACCCCAAGCCTTAAGTTGAGGCATCACTAAAGACTTCAAATTCTTTCCTCATCTTGGTAGGGCTAACATAGGAGTTGTCACCAATCTCTCTTTCAGTATTGTAAAGATGTTTTCACATTCATTATTCCAAACAAATTTAGTCTTCTTCTTGGTCAATTGTGTCAAGGGAGTTACTAGATAAGAAAATCATTCCACAAAGTGTTAGTAATAACCAGCTAACCCTAGAAAACTTCTCACATCTATCACAGTTCTTAGTTTGGGCCAGTCAATAATTGCCTTTACCTTCTCAGGATCTACTAATATATTATCTTTATTTACCACATGCCTTAAGAAGGATACTTGTTCCAGCCAAAACTCACATTTGCTAAACTTAGCATATATCTTCTCTTCTTGTAATCTTTCTAATACTATTTTGAGATGTACATCATGTTCTTCCTTGCTCTTGGAATAAATGAAAATATCATCTATGAATACCACCATAAAATGATCTAGCAAATCTCTAAGCACACTATTCATCAGATCCATGAAAGCAGCTAGAGCATTTAGCAATCCAAAAGGCATTACTAGGAATTCATAATGCTCATACTGAGTCTTAAAAGTCATCTTTTGTATATCTTCTTTCTTGATTCTTAACTAATGATACCCCAATCTCAAGTTAATTTTGGAGAAGACGTGAGCTCCCTATAATTGGTCAAATAGGTCATCAATTCTAGAGAGAGGGGAGGGGGTATTTATTCTTGATCATGACTTAGTTCAACTCCTTGTAATCTATACATAGTCTTATGCTTCCATTCTTCTTCTTAACAAACAATACTAAAACATCCTATGGTGAGACACTTAGTTTGATAAACCCATTGTCTTGCAACTCTTGAAGTTAAGTCTTTAGTTCAAACAATTCAATGGGTGCCATTCTATAAGGTGCTTTGGATATTGGTGTCATTTCCGGTACCAAATCAATGTAAAACTCTGTCTCTCTAATTGGTGGTAAGCCTGGCAAATGTTTTTGAAAGACATATGCATATTCCTTCACTATATACACATCTTCTAACTTCATGACTTGTCCCGCCTCTACTAACAATGCTGATAATCTACCTTTAATCCATAACTCTTATGTAGGAAGAGTTGCAAGTCTCTGTGCATCTAACTTGAATATAATTTGATCTTCACTAGGGAAATTAAAATAAACCACTAGATTGCAACAATCTATATTGGCATAGTGTTTAGATAGCTAATTCACCCCTAAGATCATATCAAATTCAATCATTTCTAATACAAACAACTCTACTAGCATTTTCTTTCCTTATATTACAATCTCTACATCCTTACACATCTAATCTAATTTTTCTTCCGCTTAAAAAGGAGTATTCACAACCATAGCATCACTTAACAAGACAAGTTTCAACCCTCATAAATGCATGAAAATATGTGATATGCACGAATGTGTGGTACCTGTATCAAATAACACATAGGTAGTGTTTGAGTTAATAAATGGTGTATTTGCAATAGTATCATGATCTGGAGCATCCTACTGTTATTGTTTCTATTGCTGTAATGCAAACACTCGACCAGGGGGCCTCTATCTTGGTCCAAAATGTTGAGGTCTACCCATTGGTCCTCTTGGTGTAGGTCTCATTAGTTGCTATGCTTAGAACTGTTGAAGTGTAGCCATCTAGTTATGGGAGGCACCACATTCAAATAACATGTGCCCCCTTTGCTTGCAAGTATAGAAAAAGGTCTAAGGAATGGATCTTTCTATGTAGTTCCTGGTAGGACGTCCTATCTTGCCACGGGAGAAACATGCCCCTTCAGGCCAACTATATTGTTATATCTCGTGTGGTCTTAAACACCTAGGATATCTCCTTCCTAATCCTACTTGAGGTGGCAAAGGTAATGCTAGAGGTATTAGCCTAGTCTGAAGGGTTCTAAGTGCATAAGCCACAAGTCTAGCTTGATGCACTATTGACCTCTTTCCTTTATCTATGTATGGTATACTTGAGGTAGGCCTTTTCCCTAAAGCAATTCCTAATCTATAGGATAGTTGTTCTTCTATTCTCCTCCTACTTTGCTCCAAGAATTTTATCTTATCAATGACCTCTGCTTGAGTGGTTAGTTGAAAGGGCCTCACTTCATGCTAGAGGTTAGGCTCCAAGCCTCTCAAAAACCTTCTTACTCTTGAGGCATCATCAATCCTCACTAATTTTGGCAAGAATTTGATTAAGTGGTTCAACTTTTCTTCATATGCTTCTACAGTCTGATTGTCTTGTTGGCAATTATAATATTCAGCTTCCATTTTGTCCCTAATGCTGTTAGGAAAATATTTCTCATAAAATAGCTCTTTGAATCCCTGCCACTAAATAGGAGTTCTTGTCAACCTAGGCATACTAGTCTACCCATCGGTAGTTGATCCCTTCAGCATATATGGAGCAAATTTCACCTTCCTATCATCTAGCACCATAAAAGCTTCAAATGTCTTCTCTATCTCATTGATCTAATGCTCAGCCTCTATTGGATCATCAACTTGAGAATGAAACTCCTTAACCAGCCTAACAAACTTGTCTAATCCACATGGCTCTTCTACAGGCCTGACAAATCTCATGACCTATTGTTGCTACTGTGCCAACATCCCTATTAGAGCATTAACAGTCTCTAGCAATTAACTAATTACAACATTTGCTTAATCTGGGACTCCCTACTAAGGTGGTCTTGGATACCTTCCCTCTAGAGCATCTCCACCCTATTTAACATTAGATGAGCCCTAATTGATATTTCTCCTAGGAAGCATTCTATTTGAAATTGAGACAACAAAATGGTTCCAAAAGTTAGAGTTAGTAAGGGGAGTTAATGACAATATACATCTATGTATACTTATGCCTACACACATGTACATGTATATTCATAAATAAAACAAAAAGTTAAAGGAAAGTACAATTGTATAAAATAATTGAAATACAATAAATAATCGTTCTGCAATTTACCCACTCTCTTCATCTCTTATTGTTCTACAAATTTCCATACATAATTTATCTCAAGATCTCAACCTACTTTCTACTAAATAAAAGCTATACTTATGGATCATCACTTAATTCCAAGAATTGTTAAACCTATTCTCTATTTACCATGACTGATATGCCAAATCCAATTTCAATTGCACAATACTAATTGAGGATAAAATTGAACAATTGTTCAATAAAATGGCATGATCCATAATTTGCACGTAAACCCTAATTTCAAGTATAAGAATAAATGAAACTCCAAATTCTTACCAGATATGACGCACTGGTAGAATTAAGAATAACTTGCAATTGTTGATGCAACACACAACAATTCAAGTCTCACTTGCCACAATCCCTAAAATTTAGAATTGATAAAAGTGTTTATGGAATAGAAGGAAGCCCTCTTTCCACGTGAACAAGCAGCAAAATATATCTCCAAAAAGTGTCTTTTTTTTGTTCTCCTTTACAAGTATTTATACTAATCCCTAAATATGGAAAAATAACATAAGGAAAATAGTGACACATGACTAGTTCTTTCATGCCCATCACGATCAACAAATACACAACATAAGACCAGTTCCCTTGGTTCATTTCGATTTACCATGGACCATGAATCATCCACAAACCAAGTGCTAGTGTGTTTGATTGTTTTCCTATAATACTAACAAGTGTACCTAATTAAATAAAAAAACAATTATATAAAGTAAATGAAGACACTATGTGAATGTCTTCGGGTTCCATTTGATTAAAGAGGACTCTCTATTGTTAGGCTCTATAGTCCTTTAGCTCTAGCTTAGGTAATGGGTCTTGTTGTTGCATTGGTTTGATTTCCATCATCTCCTCGAGCTTGTGGAAGTTTTGCCCTCAAATCTAATGGGTCTTCTATTTTAGATGAGAATTTCTTAAAGTCACCTAGACTGAAAACCTTGGTTTCCATATGCTTGTTGCCCTAAAATCGCAATTGCCCTTGAGTCCTCTTGAGATGTATAGAAATCTTTTGATAAAGCTTCTAAATTTCCTGTGACCATTTCACTCTACTCAAGTTGTCTTCCAGTTCTTTCTGACCCAATAATAAAGACTTCTTTCCAGTAGTTTTATTGATTTGTTCTTGGACTTCGTATACCTCAGTTGGTGACATAGTCAAAACAATCTATTCACCATCCTTCTGAAACACATAAGTGTTCCTAAACCCATCATGTAGCACTCTCCTGTTAAATAACCAAGGTTTACCCAGTAGTATATGTGATGTGCACACAAGAAGAACATCACAAACAATTTCATCCCGGTACTTTTCCCCTATGTTGATTGGAACCTTAACCCTTTTAGTGACACACAGATTGTCTTGTTCACTCAACCAATGCAATTTATAGGGATTATGATATGGGGTAGTGACTAATTGCAATCTATTTACTATTGCAACAGTTACTACATTTGTACAACTACCACCATCAATAAGAAGAGTACATAGATTACCTTGAACCCTATAGGGAATATGGAATAGGTTTTCCCTTTGTACGTCCTCAACATCTGGAGATGTAGTCAGTATCCTGTGCAATACATTAATAGCCAGATATTGATCATTTCCCTTGTCTTCATGTGCTTTAGCATCTAGATCCTCATAATACTCCTTTAACACTACTGACAAATCTATTGGCTCAATTATCTCTTCCTTGCCAAGTTTACCTTTACTCTTATTAGGTCCCTCTTTTTTACACTCTTAGGGTACCATTTTAGGTTTTGATGCAAACCTCTCTCCACTCCTCCAATTTTCTCTCTAAGATGTAGTAGGCATCAAACTAGGATTTAGATGATTGCTCTTTCTTTTAAGTTGTCACTTAATCTTCCTTAGCATATGAACCATGTCTTCTAAGTCCACATAATGTTGTAACTCCACAATACTTGTAATATCATGATTTAAGCTAGTCAAGAATCTTGCAATAGAAGCCTCCCTATCCTCATCTACATCTACTATCATCATTAAAATCTCCATCTCTTTATTATACTCTTTAACACTCCTAAATTCCTAAGTAAGGCTTTGCAACTTCTAATGGAGTCCCTTATAGTAGTGAGTGGGAACAAATCACTTCCTCATCATAGCATTTAATTCACACCAAGTGCTAATGGGTAGCTCATAGTTCCTGTTCCTATTAGTCATAAGTTGATCCCACCAAATAATAGAATAGTCAATAAATTCAATAACAGCTAATTTTACCTTTTGTTTCTCCTCAAAGTAATTGTGGCAATCAAAGACTAGCTCCATCTTCTTTTCTCATTCTAAATTTGCATTTGTATCATCCTTGCATGGAAAGATGCAATCTTAAACTTGATACTACTAAAGTCCCCATCAACACTCTCACCACCTCTCTTAAACTCTCTATGCCAACTTTCACATCAACTAACTTGACTTAGTCTCTAAAATCATCCTCAATGTCATAATCCATATACTCCTCCTGAACATTCTATCTCACTTTCTGCCCCATATGTCATGCTTGTGGTGTTAGGGTTCTCTACTACATATTTGCCATCACCTAATCATTTCTTTCTACCCTTTCACCAATTGCATCATTCTTGCTAACTCATCTATTCATAACTCATTGTATCCTTTCTTACCTTCTTGGTTGTCTCCCTTAATTGTCATCCTACAAAAATTGTGAAAAGAAGAATGTAATCCTCACACCTCTCCCTCACATATTTCATTCAAATTCAATAACACTCGACACTTGTGTCTCTCTACTTAGGGCTTTTTTTTTTTTTTTAATTTTCCCTCTAATGAACTATTTCTCTCTCTTGCCTTTTCCAACCCTAACTCCTTTTTTTTTTTTCAATTCTTCATCAAACTAATGCAATTGATGTTAAATCTCGCTTGTTTCATTCGCTCACCACACATTAGGTTATTGGAAAGCAAAAATCAAACGAGTTAATGATTTCTAATATCATGATGATTCACGGCTATTTTGAAATCAAACACAATAAGAAAAGATTATGACTTTAAAAGAAAAGATGAATAAAGATTCAATATTTTCTTCTTCTCTTTTTAGTGATAATATTGTTGAAATGAAATTACTAGATTAAAAAAAAATGAATGTTCTTGTAATTCTCCCTTCTTCTTTGTTTTCCCTCCTTTTTTACATCCTTTTTTTTTTTTTGTGTTCTTTCTCTTTTTATTTTCTTCTTTTCTTTTTTCTTTTTTTAACTTGAATCATAAGAAATAGGAATGAACTCTACAAAGAATGGATGCACTAAAATAAAAAGAAACAAAGGCTCGGCTCAATAAAGATACAAATGAATTGTAATCAAGATAGGAATTTACCTTGTTGCAAATCCAACCATAAGGGGAGACTTGTTCTTAAAGCTAAAGCTCTGATACCAAATTGACGCGGAATCATCATTACAAACCCAAGAACGCTAAGAACAAGATATTGCAAACCTTGACCCATTGAGAAAACTAAGGAAGAATCAAAGGTATTATTTTAACATAATCCTAGCGTTAGGTATCTCAAGAACCTCGATATTATTTAAAGTAAAAGACATCAACCCTTTGATTAAGCAAATCTAAGAACTTCGATATCGATAACCACAACCCGTTGAATTATACTAATCAAATAACCTCAATATTATGTATGAATAATTCAATATTGATTCTCTCAAGGAAATTTCAATATTGTTTAAAAGTTGTCCTCCATACAAAATAAAAGACCATTTATATGCTATTAATAAACCCTAACTAGTTAGGAAATAAAATTTTAATTTTAACAAAAAAAGATAATTGCTAATAACAGAATAAATATTCAATAGATTTCAAATCTCCAAGCTAGCAATTTGGGAAAGTCAATTATTACTTTCAATTAAAATTGGTCATAATTAATTTAGTTGCAATCCATGATTGTCTTCGCCTCTTGAACCAATGATAAATTAACTAGGCTCATGCTTGGTTCTTATGTCATTTCCAAATTATTTATAATAGTCTTCATTGTTTCATAATTTGAAAAATCATATCTCATCTAAAAAAATTGTTTTTCACCCTACAAAAGTGTTCTTCCTCATAATTTTTTGTTTTCCCTTTTTTTTTTGTTTCTTTTCCAATTTTCAATTTCTTTTTTAGATTATTCTTATTTTCCTTTTTTTTTGGATTTTTTCACTAAAAAACTATTTTAAGCTAAAAATTGAAAATTAAAGATGGTAAAAATAAAGTGTCTACAAAAATATAAAAATAAACATATATATATATATATATATATGAAACAAAGAATGGGTTGTTGGAATAGGCGTTAAGAAGGTTTAAAACAGCCTTAAACTTATTCATAATAGAAACAAGCTTTTTTTTATTTCTTATAATCTTTGGGCTTATTTAAGCCTACGAAGAATAAAGAGAAAAGAATGGTTTAATGACAACCATTAGATCCTTAAGAGTGTTCCAATAGACACCTATATTGCTTGATCTAAGCTATCTATCTTGAAGTATTCTAATGATCATGATAAGCCTCTCATCCCATTCAATCTAAGCATTGACTAACTTGAGACAAATACCAAGCTCTATTGGAATAACTTCACAAAAGATCAAACTATCAAATCTCTCAAAAACAACCTCAAAATCAATCAAGAACGCAAGTTTGATCCCCTGTCACACATGTACATCTAATATACCAAATTTGCTTATTCTTCCTCTTACACCTCTTCCTATGACATCCTTCACTTATCATCAAATCAAAATTTTTCTTAGGTCAATCAATACATTTACTGCATTTGATCTGCCGACTATAGCAACCCTACCATACAATATAATAAATCTTATATTGGTAGTATGTAAGATTTTTACTTCTTCTTTTCTTCTTACATGAATGTTAAATATTCAGCGAAATGTCCTTATTGGAATAACTTTTGGAACAACCTGCTTGTGCTTATTAATAATCGATTGCAATTGCATTTCATCATTTGATTAGTAAAATTTTACTCCTTAGCCGTGTTCTTTTGCCTTTAATTGGAGCTTTCCACGTAAAAAAAATGCATCGAATCTGTAAGCTCTGACCTTGCAAGATTTAGGGTATCTTTTATATATATATATATTTACACGCGCACCAGTTGGGGGGCCAAATATTCCACTAAAGATGTTTAAACTCCTTGAAGTTTTCAATTATTGTAAATATTTTAATGTCAATTTGTCGTTATATTTTTTTTCCTTCCCACTTTACAGTAATAATTAATCAAGATATTGTAGTTATTTCTCCATTGAAACTCGATCACATATGTTCATGTGATACAAAATAATTTGGAAGTATATGCTGCTGATGCTGATGTTGCTTAGGGTTAAGCCATTTTCCAATTGCTAGATGACTATGATTATGAAAAGCAATTTCATTTCCACGTCGAATTTAGCTTTCTGTCACGTCTTCATGAGGCGCTAACGTAAACTAGAAGGAAAATATTTTAATGGTCCGTAGGCAATTTTGTAACACAATTCGAAATTCGCAAATTTTTTTAATTTTTTTCTATAAATTATTATCTATTTAAGAATTCACCTTCTATTTAGACATAATTAAATAAAAAAATTATTAGGAAATAGAAAATAGAAATAATAGAAAAGAAAAATGAAAATATCCGTTTTGAAATAAATAAAATATAAAAAATATAAATAAATAGAGAAATAAATATAATATATAGATAGACAATGTATCTAGATAAATTAACTAGAAATAGATCGGTAAAAAAAAAAAGAATAATAAAAAAAGTCCTTAAATATCTAGAATTTGTTTGGTTTCTATATTTGTAATCTAGTGCCTCAAAATTTTAGCAACAATAATCCATTGCTTTTGTTAAAAGAATGAAAATAAAATAATACTATATTGTTTGATTGATTCGATTTGCACTTCCAATTTATAATCAAGGGAGAGAAAGGATCACACGTTAATTTTAAAAACAAAATTTTTACCTATTATTTAAATAACAATGCATTGATTAATCCCATCATCAAATATTCCAGCTTTTTACTTAGACGCTATATCTAATATTGAAGTCAAATAAATAATACATATAAACATATAGTATAAAATAAAAAAAAAATTATTTAGTTGAATAGAAAATATTATTACTTAGCATTTTTATCAGCAGGTTTCTCACCAGGTCCAACTTAAAATCCATAACCCAACCCATAGCCCTATAGGGCTTTGAAATAATGCCTAAATCCAACCATTCAAAAATCCTATAGAGTAATTAGTGAGTTAAGTAGATCAAGTATGCTATAACAACCTATCTAGTGACATCTAATAGATTTGGTTAGGCATGAGATTTCAACAATTTTACAATATAGCTCCATTAAGGATTATGTTTTCAAACTTATATTTATTACCAAATCAAGGAATCAGATTCCATAAAAATTAAATTCTCAATGGAATCGGATACCCGATAGGTTAAACAAGGACTTAAGGTGATCATTTTTTTAAATTTCAACTTCAACCTTAATATCATGTTTGGTATGCAAAAATAATCCAAAATGGAATAAATTAGAATAGAATGGTTGGAATCAATAATGATATGCCAAGTTCATTTTAGTGTTTTGAAATGTTTACGGAATAGTATGTAATGGTATTTATCAAAAATGCCCTTAAATCATGAATGTAATAAATATACATTAATAAAGTTATAAGGTTATTTAAGTAATTATCATTAATAAGGTGGAATAAAATCGCAATTCCACTCCTAAAGGCAGAATCAAATTTCCTCTTAAAACTTGAATCATGATTCCAAGAAATCTCAATTCCAACTTTTAAAAATACTTCCAAACATGGGAAAGGAAATAAAATTCAAAATCACGATTCCATATTAAGTTCATTCCAACATACCAAAGATGATATAACACATTTCAACATCAATTCCTAAAATGCTATGTTGCATGTATCTTTAATATTTCTTACTACCAGCATGCCATGTGTTATCTTGAGGGGGAAAAAATCATGATTACAAAAATTAAAAAAAAAAAAAGAAAAAGAAGAAGAAGAAGAAGAAAAATTAAAAATTGAACAAAAATAAGTAAAAAGCAAAACCCTTACTCCGACTGAAGACAATATCGTTGTTGTCTACCCCTTTAAGGGTTATGAAACTCATTTGGAAAGACTGTTAACTCCCCTAAAAAGTCATAATCTCATGCTTACAACCTATATATAGTCGTGGATTACTTGGTCCACATTTGATGTGAACCTCAAGAATCCATTTCAGCACCCAACACCAACAATTAGAAATCATCTACAATAAAACAAAAATCAAATCAAAACTCCAACCCATTGATTTTATAAAACCAAGAACTACAGGTATAAGAGAATTCTGGCCTACTAATTATAAAAACTCGAGAACCAAGATATGAAATCTTGACCCGTTAAATATAAAAAGCCAAGAACCAAAGGTATGGAATTTTGAATGCACAAGGAATAGCTAGATAAGTTGAAAATAATGAGAGTAAAAACTCAATAGTGAAATATTCTTAATTCATTGATCTTTTCTTCATAGATCTGGCCTATTTATAAACTTAATTTTTCACATAAACTAACAAACAAAATAAATGGAAACTAGGGAACTAGGAAAATAATTAAAAAAAAAATGAAACTTAACATCTAGGAAAGTAAAATAATTAAGAAAAATTGGACCGATTAACTTCAACAAAAAATAAATAAAAAATCGATTGACCACATAATGGATTCAATTGACCTAATATAGCATAATTAACCTAATGCTCCATCTAATTGACCTAGTTGTTGATCCCGTCAACTAAGTCTTCAACTAGTTAATTCCAATTGACCTAGAGGCCATTTGATCAACTATGTTTGAATTTCTGGGTCCTCTTTAACTTTGTAGTGGCTTCAACTTGTCTCCTCTTGCCACTCGGATAATGACTCGATCCCGAATTCATGTCATACCCTCTTTCTTTGGAAAAATTCATCCTCAAATATTTACCAGCTTAATCATCCACATACCTAAGGTCGAGTTGAAATGTCCTTACAATTAAGAAACAATGCTATATAAAGCAATGCTAAGCTCATCAGTATCTAAATAAGCATCCCGGTACCAGGGCATGGTCATCAGCTTATTTACATAGAAAGTACTCTCAACTTGTCTTAGTATCCTTTTCTTTGTTCTCTCACTCTGACTCTTTTTCTTCTCCTCGAGCCATCTAACTCTCATGCTTTAGTATGTTCATACTCTTTTTCATTTTCTTTTTTCTTTTAATTTTGGGCTCACTCACTCTTTACAACTCAATCTCTTCTTTTAACTTCAGTTGATCTTCTTAAACTTGTTTAGTGGCCAAAGGCATAAGAGTGACGAATCTATTATCCCTCATAAAAGAATCTGAAACCTAATAATAACTTGCTCTCTAATCAAACTATCAAGATCTATTCAAAAGAATATAACTAGTATGTATTGATACAATATTATAAAGAACGCATCAATATCCTTTCCAATAAAAAAAATGCAACAAGAACCTCATTTGTCATCCTTACCTCCCTACAATCATTTAATTACTACAATTTATGTGACTTATGGTTTTTCACAATGCAAAAAATTAGTTTCTCAACTAAATTGCATTAGTACAGCTCCCCCCTTCAATGATCATACTAATTATCTTACTAATGACATGACACCTTATATGAAATGTCTTCTCTATACTACTTTGTGTCATCTCTTTAACATATATATTCAAGCATGCTTAGTCATTAAAGAATCCCCCTCAATACTCAAGATGATACTTCACTCCATCATCATTAGCATCTTCCTATGGTAGCATTTCACAATCACTACTACTCCCAATCCCCACTTCCCATCACACATAATCATGATCCTCTTATTTGGCATTGAGAAGCTATATAACCAATTCCCAAATATCAAAAACATTATTATCACAATTATGAGTTTGAGTTTCAAATATACCTTTGCCTTTATTGGGCACTTCATCTCTTCTTATAGGTGGTTTGGCTTCAAATTTGGGAATATCCTTATCCACTTTCCTCTAATTTGTCCCCCACTTACTACCTTTTCTTTAAGCTATTGCTCTACTTTCATTTCATCTACACCATATCCTCTAGCTCCATAAAATGGTGCAGCTTTATCACATGTGCAATTTCACAACTTAACCCTTTAAAATCTCATCGTAATAATTTATCTTTCCTCCTCTACATTGGCTTGAACCATGGCTATCTCCATTTCCTTGTGATATTCTTCTATACTCTTGGAACCCTATGAGGCTTCATAGTTTCTAATATAGGCGCAATAGTAATGGCTAGGAACAAACAGTTTTTGCATAATGGTCTTCATATCATCCTTTTTTGTCAATAGGCCTGCTAGTTTCTCCTCTTATTCATCACAAGTTGATCTCACCATATTATTGCATAATCGATAAATTTTGAATCCAACCATTAAGTTTGTAACATTTAATGTGTTTGTAAATAATAACAATATAAAAAATAAATACACTATAAAAGTATGTCTAATTAAATATTTATAGACTTCACTAGGAGAAATTTATTTAGCAATATAGGACTAAAACCAACTTTTTTCTATTTATTTCATCTTCTAGACTTTTATCCTATATTGTTAAGATGATAACTCTACTTGAGTGTAATTTTATATAAATAAATATAAATTCTTTTCAATTTATTTACAAAATGAGCTAAAAATTATTAAGAGCTTTTGGTTCATAGTTTTTTTTTTATTTTAAATTTTATATTTTCTTTTAACTTAAGTTATTTTGGAAAGAAAAAATTGAATGGCAGTTCATGGCTCTCCGACCCAGAATCGAGAAAAAGTAGGTCTGAGGACTTACCTCAGCTCGTAGTCCCCAAATGGTTTGACCCTTTAGAAACCATGACCCGCAAGTTCAAGTTTGGCTCTAAGCTAGTTTACACCCATGATTAGGTCTATACATAGGGTTGAAAATTCACATTAAGTATTGTATTTCTAAATTGAGTATAGACTGGTCTGTATTTAAAAAACTCAACCTGTAACATAACTCATTTATTAATTGTGTTTGAAAATTTAAACCCATAACCCATCCTAGTTAATATGTGTTTCATGTCTACATTGGACTCATTTTTCAATTAAAAAAAAAAACCTAAAATACTCTTACCACAATTATAATGTCTATTAAAATTATCAAAATTAAAGTCAAAAAGAACAAATTATTTAAACTTTTAAATATAATAAATTATAATGTGATGAACAAAAATTTAAGTCTAATATTAATATAACAAAATAAATCATTCATTTATTACATTACATCAACCATTAAATTAAGCATGATCAAACTTGGTATTAGTGTCAATATTCAAATTAACCATATTCTTTGTTAACTCTTTAAGAGATATTGCCAAATAGTGCACATTCAAAAGAATTACTAATATGGTATTAGGATATTAATGAGAATGATTAATCATCCTCTTTATCTTTTATTTTTTTATTTTTATGTCATCAAAATGTAACAGATATACTAAAAGATCATTTGAATTATATAAATTTGTATACTAATCAAAGACAAGTATATTTCCATAGCAAATGTTCAAAATTTTCAAGCATTAAAAATTTTGTGAAATAGAATCCTATAATTTCAACTTATTAGAAAGAAATATGTTAAATATTATGAAAAGGTTAAAAATTGCATTCTAATATGGATATTAGAGATATAAAACATATTAAGATACAATTCGTATATATATCAAAAATGATACTGTATATAAATTCATAACATATAAAAATCAATCATTACAATTCACAACCTTGTGATTCTATATGTTAAGGAAACTCCTTATCATAAGTAAAATTATTGAAATCCTTAAATTTCCACTTAGAAATATTTCTAAAAGTATAAAACTAAAATAGAAATACAAAATAAAATGCCAAATTACTAGTTATATAATATTTCTATTAGAGTTAGGTTAGAATTAAAATAGAACTCAAACCAAGAACTTAGAAAAAATATTAATAACTATAGTCCTAAACGGGTTAAGCATGCCCATAAATGGGTTTAGGTGCTAAACCCAAATCCCAAATACATTTATGAATAACTCCAAATGGTTCAACTCTTTTATTAATCGTATTGAATTTTTTTACTATAAACTCATTTATAATTATGTCATATTATGTCTAAATTGACGAATCGTGTACTAAATAGCTAACCCTATCTATACCCACATATCCTAGCTTAAACCACATATGCTTGAGGATTTCTAGTACAATTTTCATATAATTTCCTTTCTAACTCCTTGAGAAAAGCTTATTTGAAAAAAAAAAAAATCCCTACACAATTACCTCTTCTAACTTTATTAAATAAATAGAATTATGCTTTAAAGTCTGTTTGATCCATATCAGAATCCATAAATAAAGTGGCGTCAATCAATTATAGAACAGTACCCTGACATTTTATGTATAAATATCCTATCATTATTCATTGACTTCCTCTTGGGAAGCAACACCAAACCCTTAATTTAACTCTTATTAGCTTACAAACCTGTTCCCTCTTAACTTCGCATCTATTTGGCTTTCATTCTTACAGCAAAAGCATCACAGTGGAAGGCGTTACAATAATAATGAAGAAGTTCAAAGGCATCCTTGAGAGCTCGAGACACTACATAGCTATGATCTCACTCCAGTTCGGGTTCGCCGGGATGAACATCATCACAAAGGTGTCTCTAAACAATGGCACGAGCCACTACGTTCTTGTTGTCTACCGGCAAGCCATCGCCACCGCTGTTATTGCTCCCTTTGCTCTCGTTTTTGAGAGGTCTCTTTGTAACCCACTTACCCGATATGGTTTGATAATTGCAAATAAATCCTTAAAATTATTAATTTAGTGTAGATAGATCTCTTACTTTCCTAAAAGGTGACCTCATTTTCTTGTCATACTCCTTGTTGAAACCTGAAAAGAATTATAAAGGGGGTTTTCTAAGGCTTTAGTAATGGTTTGAAGGTTATGTCCACATTTTCAAAAGTTATTAACAAATGAAAATATACTTAGAAAATTTGGAAAATCTATCTACACCCCCATCACCAATAGTTTTTTTTTTTTTTTTTGGGTTGTATTTTGCAATTTTCCTTAAGAATTATTAAGACACAATGTAATGTTAAAAATACAAAGTGTATCATTCGAAAAGAAATTTTGTAGTGTTGATAAGTCAGCAATTGATTTGTTGTTTGATTGATTATTTTTCTGACCCTTCGTTGCTTTGTGCTATATGAACAGGGAAAGGCAGCCAAAAATAACTCCTGCAATATTCGTGCAAATATTCATTTTAGGCCTTCTAGGGTGAGCATATGGTGTTTTATTCTTTTAGTTCCTAATTAAGAGAAAATATTTATTATTTACGTTCATATAACTAATTCATGAAAGTAAATTAATACGTACGATGTTGTAAAATTTTGTTTCTATAGGCCTGTAATCGACCAGAACTTTTACTATGCGGGTCTGAAATTTACTTCTCCAACGTTCTCATGTGCCCTGAGTAATATCCTCCCTGCTATGACCTTCGTGACAGCCGTCATTTTACGGTAAGCATTCCACACAACTTAAATTATTCAAAATTTAGCGTCTTCCATATAGAAAGTTATTGAAAAACTACCCACTAAATCACAACTCTTATTAAAACTATACTGTAATGTGAAAAATGAATATTTTGATTGTAATATATAGCGCATGTTAAGCATGTTATTAAATTCACGTAGAAGGTTAGATATTATTATCAGATAAATATGAGTTTGGCAGAGTGGATATATGTTCTTCCGACATGCATGCGGTGACTTTAGAATCTCTTATATTATTTGACATATAAGGATGGAGAGAATAAGCATGAAGAAGATATGGTGCCTAGCGAAGATAGTCGGGACGGCAGTGACGGTGGGTGGAGCCGTGGTGATGACTCTATACATTGGCCCTCTCCTGACGATGGCTTGGACAAAGCACCACCACCCTCCGACCACCGATACAACGTCAGGGTCGGACAAACATGGGGTGTTAGGCTCAATTTTTGTCATCATCGCTACTCTCGCGTGGGCTTTCTTATACATCGTGCAGGTAAGTAAGCACCTCGCCGAGTAAGACATTAAGGAACCCTAATTACTCTTTATTTTTAATGAAAGTTTAGTAAGATAAAAGGTCCAAGATTAAAAATAATAATTATTATTATTATTATTTATTAAGAATTATACTTTATGTGAAATTCTAAGCCCATGATTGGTCTAGCAATTAAGGATAAATCATAGTTGCAAACGTACGTTTTTTGATACACGACTCTTGCAAAAATTATTTAACCAAATAACAAACATTTATGAAAGCACCGAAAATGTTTACACGAAGCATTGTAATATATATAATAATATGTAAAATAACATTTTGATTTTTTTTATTTATTTAAGACATTATTATTGTTTTTTACATTAATAGACAAAGGCCTTGGAGACATACGAAAATCATCAGCTCTCTCTCACATCATTGATGTGCTTCATGGGCACTCTACAAGCTCTTGCAGTGACCTTTGTGGCGGAGCGTAGGCTTGGAGTTTGGAAAATTGGCTGGGATATGAATCTTCTTGCAGCTGCATATGCGGTAATAATATATATATATATATATATATAGCTTGTGATGTCTTGGTAAAAATTTTGGATGGCATTCAAATATTATTTAACATTTTTATTGACCTTATATTATAATAATGCATGGGTTAAATCTATCAAAACTCATAAACATTTTAAATTCAAATTCAAATGGGTCTTATCAACTATTTTTAAGTAAGTCAAATAATGATGAACTAGATAATTACTTTCGTAGTCTTGTAATCATAGAAACTAAAAATAAAAATGTCATGATTATTTGCAATCGTTATTCATTAAAATATTGTAGTTAAGTTATATTTAATTGAATTATAATATGTCTACATATATGGATATTATTTAAAATTAGCAACTCCTAAGTCATACTCTGCATATACATCTATTCATAATGGATAGTTTCAGTTTTTGTCTGTCATTTATTAAAGAGGTTAGAAGTTGTTTTTTTTTTTTTTTCCTTTTGGCCACTATATATTACATAATTTGGTGAAAAGAGGATTTAGGTATGTTCATAATATTCATATCAATTGAACTAAAAAAAAAGAGTTGTGTTATAATATAAAAGACTTCAAAGAAGCTTAAGTGAGTATTATATGCCATGTATATAAACATATTATAAACATGATGGATAAGTAATAATAAAATTTAAACACACGGTAATGGTAAAAAGTAATTTTTTAAAAAAATTAACTCTATATCACTATATGTCTAAATTCTATTGATATTAAAACTCATTTATTACGTGTATAGCAATTAGTTTGAGCTAGCTACACAAATCATAGTAGCAATTGGCTGCTAGCTGAGTACGATATTTAAATTTATATAAATGATTGTGATGAAATAATGATCGTGAAGATTATTCACTTATTCAGAATTATCTAGTGTTTTGCTTGATACAGGGAATTGTAAATTCAAGCATTGCATATTATGTTCAAGGGGTAGTAATCAAACGAGGGGGACCTGTGTTTGCAACTGCTTTTAGCCCGTTAACCATGATTATTGTTGCGATCATGGGTTCATTCATCCTGGCAGAGGAAATTCGCCTTGGAGGGTAAGATCTCCATGGCACTTTGTACATGTATTACGGATAATTACCTCTTCAACCTCAAATGATATACGCTTCTAAATTTTTAAAATGTAATATTGCCTTTCCTATACGTAACTTTTAGGATTGAGAAATACTACGGTTTTCTTGGCCCAAATAAGGAATTTTATCAAATAGTAAAAATTGTAAAATCTATCGAGAATGGTTTTATGATACACCCACATCTCGATGATAGCTTTGAAAATCAAATTGCAAATGCACAACTTTGAATTCTACCATGATTTATCATGTTTGTTAAGTATACATTAAGTTTGTTATATAAGACTTAGTCAAAGTCATGTTCGAATTTGTTAAATAACACTTGAGTCAAGATGAATCGAAATATGGGCTTACTATTTACTTCGTCGTCGCAGATTAGTTGGTGCAATATTGATAGTTATTGGACTTTATTCTGTTTTATGGGGAAAGCACAAGGAAAAACAAGAGAAAGCGGATGACTTGATTGGACATCCTGAACACGAGATGCAGTTCAGGTGATTATCGTGGGATTGCAGTGTCTCTTACTGTGCCCGTAGCGACATATTATATGTATACCGCCATCTTTTGTTATTTTTTTTTTTTTCGTTTAAGGACTTGATTGGAACGGGACGTATAAGGGATGTAAAGTCCCTTGCTGCTCTGCTAGGGCTTAAACTCTTTTTTTATGGAGCTGCTGTGACTGTTATCTTGTATTGTGATTATATAAGTGCCTGTTTATAGTTAATGAAATCCTATTTATTACCAAAAATAAATAAATAATAGTGGTTATTTATATTTGCGTCCCTGTTCCCTGTATAAAACGAGAAAAACCCAATATATTAAAAAGTCGTTTAAATTTGCTGCTAGTTCTATAAATTTCCGAAGTAACATAGCGACACCTGGAGCAATATGCTAGTCTAAATCGAACTTTATTTTTACTTGTTCTAATAGTGTTCATCCATTTAACTAAATTTTTTATAATAGGTTGTTGCCCACATAAAATGACAATTTTGCTGTGAGTGTAGAGAAACCGGTCTATCTATGCAAAAGATATGTAGAGATAAAAGAGTTTGCTCCCATGCATAAGGTACCTTTTTCTGACATACCTTCTTTATGACCAGGAAAGAGTAGAACCTTTGCCTGGAGGTCCTAAAGAGGAATATATGAAGATATCAAAGCTAAGATTGAAGGATTTCAAACGAGAGCATACTTCAGCACTGTTTCATTGTTTTTGTGCCTGTCAATCTCAAGGTTATTAGATATAAGTGATCCAATAGGATTCACAGCCGTCCTGTTACGTATACCCATTTACAATATTAGCCAAATCCACAAAGAAAGGCAAGTCTTTCGAAATCAATCATCACAAGCTATTGACATAAGAGAAGTGAGCATTTCGTAATAATATCATCGAGAAACCCCATCCTCCTTAGGGAGAGCTACGTAGTTAATAGGGATGACATTGTTTGTTCTCCCACTATCTCTCCTTTCCTTTCCAGTTGAAATACCGTGACGACCAGGAGTTGATCCACGCCGAGCAATTGGTGTTCCTAAGACATTGTTGGCATTAGTCTGACCCAGTGGTTTTTTAATCGTTGGTCTGGTACCATAGATGGCTTCTTGTTCCACAGCAAGCTGTTCTTGTAGACGTTTCTGCTCCTGAAACACCAGTTAAAAATTGAGCATCTAAGAATTGACAATCTGAGGAAGCCAAGATCATTGAATAACGGGAGACAAAATGAAAATCAGGAGATACTGAATACTACTTGATCTATTGATATGATTCACCACAGAGCTATTTATGTAAATAAATAAACATTCCACACGATGATGAGTTTCAGATTCGACTGCAATAAATCCAGTGCATACAAATTACCAAGAAAAAAATAAAGACATTCCAAACAATCAGAGGATAATAAATGGCTAATAAAACTAAGGAAACCATACTCTGGATCTCCTTTTCTCCCCTTCTCTTTCTTGTCTTGAAGTAGAATAGTCCTCCAACATACGCAAAAGTGGAGACTGGACATAGAATACAAAATTAGAATAGGCCTGTGCATTACTCGAATAAAGATGAGAACATGAAGTTGCAGTTCAATTACCTTATCATATAAGAAAGGAATGCCTCTATCCGATTCCCAAGCTTTTAATTTTGATGTTAAACTTTCAAGAAGAACTGTTAAATTAAGGACAACGGTTCATCAAATTATACTAATGAACTAGAAGAATGAAATAACTAGCCAATGTAACCTTACCCTAATTTTGACACTTAACTTGTTCACAGACAATTACCGGTCACCAATTTACGGAAAATCAATACAATGACACCAAATTGCATAACTAGTCAATGAAAGCTATTAGATGAAAACGGTAGACGAAGACCAAATGAAGGGATGGAAACTTAAATCACTGACGACGGAACTGAAGCAAGAAAGGGTGCTGTCAATCATTATAGCCAAGTAACTTGGTCCATCTTAGAAGACGTAGAACTCACCGGGTATTTTGTTGACCAAGATTCGTGCCTTCTCTGCACGTTTCAGATTTTTGTGTGCACCTCTTCCAGCAGAATAACGGTTCTCATCCTGGAAAGTTGGACATAAAAATAGACTGAAGTCAGCGAAAGGTCAACAAATTATTTGCCAAGGATCTGAGACGTCGAGGACCAATAAAAACAAATTCAAGCAGTGACGGGACCACACCACGTTTTCTTATAAGCTTACTCGGCCAACGAGAAAAAGTTTTTTTGCAGCAGAACCAATGCAGATAATTATCTAACCTCCTCATGGATCACCATTAAAATAATATTAAATTATCTTGTCTAAACAGACAATTCGTGCATTAACAGCATCATCTGGGATAAGAAACCTTTTACACCCCCAAGCAAAGATTGGTTCTATAATTTAGTAAAGTCAATATTCAATACCTTTTCATACTCATCAAGCCATTTTTCCTCCTCAGCTCCATGTCTCCACTTCTCTACCTTGTCCAAAATATCCTTCCTGCTTAATGCTAGTTCCTTTGCTTTTGCAATCTGATCATCCATGCTCAGAAGTATATCAGGCAAAGCAACATTCTCTGTTAAAAGGACAAAGAAAATAATTATAAAACCTACTCCAGCACGTTTGTTAACAAATGATCGCTCGAAGCTATAAGGAGGAATAAATCGATGAAAAACAACAAAAATGCAAACAACTTATTTGCTTGTTATTTGACAGAACAGATGCACAAGCTTATCCTAACAAATAGCCAGTTCCACCACCCAGATTTTGTATAAATGCACAAAAGAGAATAACGGTCAATTATTGGAATGAGGTCACACAATAGATCGATAAGTGTGTAGATAGGCAGCAAAACCAATAAACTCAAAGAAACTAGTAGAGCCATAAAAGAAGAATAAGCTAGGTAAGAACCAGAGTCTATAAGGCTGACAAGAATCTCTCTTGCTGCATCACTATCCAGTTCCATATGTACATCTCTATATATTTCTTCAAGCTCATCTTGTTTCTTGAATACTAATTCTTTCATCTTACTGGCTTTCAAGACATTCAACCTTTCCACTTCTACCATTGCCTGGCAACGATAGCAGCTAAGAATATGACAAAATACAAGGTTGAAAACTTCCACTTTATGTAAAGAAAAAAAAATGAAAACTCTAAATGAGTTTACCTGCTCAATGATAGATTGAGCAAGAGAACCTTGTCCCAAAACCTCATCAACTGAAGCAGACATCAAGCTGGCAATAGAGTGCAACCTTTGCTGCTCCTCAGGTGGAGTATCAAGAAGATTCCATAACTCTGTGAGAGCGTCCCCAAGAGTTTGAATCTACAAATTACGATTCAGTATTTCAGAAATATCCTTGAAAACAGATTTTCAGAGTCCTGGTTATCACAAGATCCAAATATTTATACTTGTTGAGCAGAAGGTCCATCAGAAAACAGAAGGTTAAAAGCTATTAACACTTCAAAATATAGATGTAAAAAGGCCCAAACACTTAAACAGGGGGAGTTATCAAGAAAAGTTCTGGAAAGGCCAAGCAACAAAAATTGCTTGATCTTTTTCTTATCCCACAACATGCTCCCTAATATCAGGTTTTTATATAGAGTGAGTAGATTGAGAAGGGAGAGAGGAAAAGAATCATCCAGATACCTTCTTTAGCCGTTTCTGCTTTTCTTGTTGGAGGGTATGTATTGCACTTGTCAGCCGAGCAAGAGTGTCATTGCTTATGCTTTTCAACTGTTTATTTGTCTGATCGGTCAAGCTTGAGTGGATCTGATTCACTGATTCGAAGAAATCAATCGACATAACAACTGATAACCGATGAATCGTGTTGATATAGCTGTTCACTTTTTGCAAGCGAATTAACTGCAAGGTGCACCAGGGACTGACATGTATAAGTCATCTACTCATTATTTTGAAGAGCATCAGAGCCGCAAAAGTAAAACAAAACTAAAGTAAAAGAAGGGAAGAGGATAGTGAGATATATAAGGAAACCTTCTCGTTTTGCAGCTCCTGGAGATGTGCATTAAGCTCCCCCAGCTTCTTTGATGTTAAATTGTGTTCATTAACATGTATGTCATCAGAATTGATAGATTCTCCACTTCCAGCAATTTCTGCACTAATCTTAGCAATTAGAAACTGGGTGTCTGAGAATTCCTTCATCCTCTCTGTCTTCTTCAATTTCAGATCTTCCAAAGCAGGTCTTAGTGAAGATAGCTGCTCATTAAGACTTCCATCTACCTTTAATAACATGGAAAGAAAATGTAATCACGGTTTATCTTCCTTCTATATTCCCAACGCCTATCATGGTAAAACCATTCCTCTAAAGAAAATAAGCAGCATTCACATATAAAAATGGGCAATTGCAAGCAAAAAAGACCCACTTAGGCCAGCTTTCTCTCCCACTTAAACTACCAGAGCATCATAAAAAATGAGGGAAAAAAATATGGTGTATAAAGTGCAAACCCGAGAGAAAGATACACGTTCCCCTAGGGTAGAGCTGAGTTTGGCAATCTCAGCTTCAGAATCTGCCAAAGACTGACGCAGCTCTGCTTTGTATTTTCTAGTTTTCTCAACCTTCCTTCGGTATATATCAAAGCATTCCTGCTCTAATTGCAAAAGCATCTTGTCCCTGTCATCATCTTTTTCCCCAATCTCATCCCACATTATCTGAAACCACAAATCAATACATCCATTAAGCGATACTTCCCATCACAAAATCCACACAAATAACCAATTCAGAGCATACTAACTCTGTACTAACACTTTGAAATAAGCAGCAATAGTCAAAATCATTAATCAAACAGAGACAAAATAATAGGATTTAATTTTCCTTGTCAGTACAAACAAATCACGAGCTGGCCGGGTATTACCAAACAAATAATGCAGAAGAACTCAACAGGAAAACTTAAAAAAGAAATTGCATTTATAGATATGAGAGAAATATAGTCCCATAAAGATATGCAGAAGGAGCATAAAATGACGAAATACCGGAAAGTAAGATATATGGTCCGTTCAATAAAACGTGAACAATGCAAAAATAACGGAAAATCAACAAGCTAATCAATCTTGACTGCATGTTCGTTCCCTAAGTATCAATCGAAGCATATAATTTTACCGACAACCTTTCTTATCGGTTTCACATATACAAAATGGAGTACAGAAAAAGTAAAAGCTAAACTAAAAATACTAATGATGAAGCAAATAGAATCAAAATCCCTAATAAATTAATACTAAAATTATGAAAATCAAATGCAGAAACCACAGAAAGCTAACAATTCGACTTGTAATAACAATAACCTAATTGCTTCAATACAAACGATCAACATCAAAATGAAACCTGTAATTCACGGAGGAGAGAGCTGCAAGTGGTGGCGGACTGAGATTCAGATTGTTTAAACTGAGAGAGAGAAGGTGGTATTTCCATCATTTCGAATCACTGAAGATAAGATTTTTTCTTTTTCTTCTTTTTTCCTTCCTGGAAACACTAGAGAGTGAAATCTGCTAATGAAGAAGAAGAAGGAGACCACATAACCAGAATAAGGGCGAGAATTACGAGCCAATTAATTGGAACTTTCCTTTAAAACTTAGGGTTTTGATTTGTATTTAATCATTATTACATTGGGGAATTCAATTGGATTGAAGGAAACAAAAAAGGGAAGAAAAAGAAAAAGTTAACGTATGAAAATGGAGATTGGCGGGAAATATATTGAATTCGATTGGGGCGCGTTTGTGCAGTGTCCCAGCCCTCCGGCTGGCCCCAGAGTTGCTTCTTGGGCTTCCCGGCCCAAGCCCAATAGCTCAAGCCTCCAAACCACAGGCCTAACTAAGAGCCCATTAGCAACCATCTCTTCTTCTTTCTTTTTTTTTCGATAACAAGGTGTCCCAAAATTCGAAATTCCACCTAGATCTACACTTGATATCCATCCCCAACTCGATTTATAAACTAATATAATTGAATTAAAATATATCTAAATTTATACTTTTAAAGAAAGAAATGCATCTTTATAAATTAAATTATTTAGATTCATATTATGGGATAGTATGTATCAATAATATTTTATTCTAATTATTAAATATATGAGTTCTTTTTGTTACAATTGAATTTAACCCTTATAAAGATTGAAGAGTTAAATCCGAACCCCTCTCAAACTCTATTGATAATTACTTTATTGAATTCACTAAAATTAAGTTTTTTATGAGATTCTATCTAGCTAAATCTATGTTCTTATAAATAAAATTTATAAAACTTATATGTGATTCCACTTTAGATCATTATTATATGGTATAAAATAAAAGAAAACAAAATCCAAAATAAAAAAGGAAACAGTTTGGTCAAATTCTACTATAAAAATTTTATTATAGAGTCGTTGCATCTATCAATATGTCATAATTTAGCTATCACGACGTAATTGCCACTTATTGGTATTGTTGGGTCATCCTATAATGTCTATCTATCCTACATTCCCACTTGTAGCAAGTTGGAAATCACCAGCACAATATTCACGGATTCAATTTGCTAGTTAAAGTTGGCATGCAATATGCTATTGATTTTATTAAAAGATTGGCATAAAAAATAAAATAAAATAAAAGTAAGTAGTATTTTTTAGTTATACTAAAATATCTTGTGAAATATTGTAAGAAATCTTTAAAATAAAATAAAATAAAATAAACAAACACGGTCCATCAAATTAGGGTAAATATTAACCGTTACATCTATCAATCATAATATACACGTAAATAATAAATTAATATATGATAATGAAAATTTGTATATACGTCCGAAATAAAATACGAAGAAAAATGAATATTCATCTACCAGCCTTAAATCTTAATAAAAAATGTATATATAAATTTTTTATTCTTATGGTACATTGAATGTCGATGGATCAAAACTTGAATTGGTGCATCTTGCATTGAATTTTGAGGCCTCAGCTTGTTTGGAAGCCTATCCATTTTGTCTGGTTCGAGTTCAAGCACGAGATACATCACCCTACGCAATTGGCAATCCTCTGTCTCGCAATGTTGTACAAGTGGACCAGTTGTGTCTCACGCTAATGAACTTTGCCAAAATCTTCCCTAAATATCTTAATCACGTGTCGTCGTCGTCTTTAAATGAGAAAACCAAAATCAACACCTAAAGTAAATATTTTTTTTTTCTTTTTTTTTTGTGGGTGTGTGTGTCTTAGGCTTTATGAATATTTGCTTAATTTTGATTTTATCAAATATTAAAAAATTCCTAAAACTAAAACAACTATCTAATCTCACTCTCCTTATTCTTTGCCCATTACTTTGTGCTAGTACTTTTAAAAAATAAATAAATAAATAACTATCTAATTAACTGACACCTAACTCTATTTAATTAAAAAAGAGAGAGAAAAATGATACAACATTATTTTTATATTATAATTATTGGAAATTAACAATCTATCCTCTACCTTACTCACGGTTGTGGTAAATTAAAGTAACTCTCCTATCTTATGTTTTATTAATATATTATTTTTACGAATTTAAGACAAAATATGGGTTCTTCACCTTAATAACATTATTTTTATAAGATTGTTATATGGAATTAAGAATATATCCTCCACCTTACTCATGATTATTTCTCATCGGACTAATTCATATAATATATACATGTTTTAATTTAAAAGACTTTATCGTAATCCTTTAAAATGTATCATAGGAACATAATCATCTACATTATTAAACAAATATATGTTATATTGAACTTTGAATTTTCTAAGGTTACAAATCAATATACTTTGTAAATATCTCATCACATTATTGTGATGTCGTGTTTTTTTTTTATAATATTAACTATTAATTATATGTAACAACATTTCAAGAGAATAATTTTAGGAAACTTTAGAAATAATAACTTTAGTGATCCAAATCCTTAATTGAATTATTATTTACTAACTTCCATTTCATGGAAAATCAAGATCTAATGAAGAATCGAACTTTCCACTGGTTAGAATTGAAGATTTACGTCATGATAAATAATTCAAATACAAGACAAAACTTTTAAATAATTAAAAAGAGAATCAACGTTATAATTAGTGGTTCAATTTATATGTTATCACAATTTAAATGAGTTATACCATAATTTTTACTACAACTTTATTTTAAATAGCCACTAGTAAACAATGCACCTACGTTGCGAGTGTAAAAATAAATAGATGTAAAATTATTGATAAAAAAATATTAAAAAATTATGTTGGACCATTAAGATAAGTATCTAAAAAAGTATAAAATAGTTGTGAAATTAAAAATCAAATATTTATAATATTTTTAAATTATAAATTTTGATAAAAACATTTAAAAGGCTTTTCTAATTGTTTTTTTCTTTTAAATTTGAATTTTGAAAGTATTATTATATAAATATTTATTAATACAATATTCATAAGATATCAAGATAATAGAATATAAATGTTTCTCTAGGATTTTTCACTTGTTGTCGATGATTAAGTTTGAAATATAGAAACAACTCTTTACATTTTACAATTACATATTTACTATATTAGTAATTTAAATGATGTGAAAAATATATATTTCAATATAATTTATACGTGAGCCCAATAAATATATAAGCTGTTATATATTTAAGTAATATAACTCCTATATTTATTTTAAGAGTGTAAATATTTTATTTTAGGGATCTAAATGCTTTATTTTAAAAATGGATGTACAATTGTGAAAGTTCTTAAGGATTTTCGTGCAATTTATTTATTTATATTAGTTAGTGATATAATAAGAAAAACAAATAGTTATTTATCGCATTAATAATATAGATAACCACTTATCGTAATAATTTTCCTGTAACTCCACGTCCCCCAACTTCCAACTACCTCGAGGCAACCGCAGCTTTTTTTTACTCTCTTTTCTGCTTTCCCGATAAACAAACCCGACAGAAAGATAAAGTCCGCCCTTCAATACACTCATCGTATTCCCACTTCATAGTCGAGTCAGACGTAACCTAATTCAATAAAAAACCCAGCCAACCAATCAATCACTTAATGTGAAAAATGAATCCATGCGACTCCAAATCCCTCTCCCCAGCCTCTACCCTCAGATTTCTACTTTTCAACACTGGATCATCCACTAGTGTTTGCGATTTCGACGATATAGCTCGTAAATTAATTAGAGAATGCGCTAATAGAGAATTCAATGCCTTCCTCTGGCTGTTGCTTATCAGTGTGACG
This sequence comes from Laguncularia racemosa, assembly GCA_037954665.1. Lineage (NCBI taxonomy): Eukaryota > Viridiplantae > Streptophyta > Magnoliopsida > Myrtales > Combretaceae > Laguncularia > Laguncularia racemosa. The sequence goes on from JBBMOL010000006.1 coordinate 4,810,626, forward strand.
GTTGTTTTGATTAAAGAAGTTGTGAGATTGTGTAATCTGTGGATTCGAGGAAGTAAAATTCCTGGACCGTCTTGTCCTTCGTTTTTTGGGCATTGTAAGCTTATTTCTCGCGAAAATTTCACTGGTGAGTCCGTAAAGGAGGTTCATTTTGATGGCATAATAGTGACTTACGGATTAATTGTGCCGAGATTGAAGAGAAAGTTTGTTTCTTTCATTATGGTTTTGCTCTTGTACTTAATATGATTCATGCGTTTTTTCATTTTTCTTGTTTGTTTGTTGTCCGTAATTCATTTTGAAGCTGCTATTGTTAGTTGTGAGTTGGATTATGGGTTGCTCTTAAAAATAGAATCTTTGTGATCAATACCCATCATTAGTAGAGGAATCATGAGCTTTAGGGCCAAGATTTTGCTATGAGGTATGATGTAGATAGAATTGATTTTGGATCAACAAGTTAATAATGATGTGGGAATGCTATGTTTCGTTATTAGAGCAATCATGATTTAGCAGAAGTGACAGGTTATCTTTTGGTTGTGTGTGACAGGGTAGGATTCATTTTGGATCACCAAGTTAGTATGGCTTGCGGGTGTTATCTTAGGTTATTAGAGCAATCATGTTTTTAGAAGATAGGATTGGTTCTATTTTGTGACATGTAATGAAATAGGATTTATTTTGAATAACCAAGTTAGTAATGGCTTGGGGTGTTATCTACTTCTCTAACTCTTATTGGATATGGTTTAGCTCAAGTTTGAGTTAGCAAGAATGAATCGGAGCTTGAAAGTTCAAATGATTGTTTGCTGATTGATCCGCTTTGGAATAGGTATCTTTGTTTAATTCCTTTGTTGGTAGGTCTGAAGCATGATCTCTATCACTTGGTTTCTCTATCTTTTCCTAATCATGCTTCTTTCTTCCTTTTTGAAATGAGTGATGGAACATATGCTGCCCAAGAGTCGCAAAATATGTTTTATGTACAAGTTGTGGATTGCTGGTTTGATGCTTTGCATGTACAAGTAACAGGTGCATCACATGTTATTTGTCTCACCTAAATTGCAAGGTTTTAAGATTCAATTTTCTATAAAGTCTACCAAATTTTCATTAAGATTGATTGCACTTAATACATTTGTTTATTTACTTTTGTCTTTTTCCCCAAAACCATTGCTTGATTCTCAAAGAATCACAATTCACATTTTTTTACCATTCCCAATTGAAGAAATTAAAGTTTTTCCTCATCTGATAGATGTGTCCAGATATTTTGTCTTGATGATTGTTTCAACTTGATTTTAAAAGACTTTGCAATTTGTCTTCTGGTCATCTAGTTTGTAACACTCGTGCCTAATAGATTATCTTGGTCTTTTAAGACCTTTTGTCAGGATTACATGAGAAATATGGATCTGTCATCAAGATGTGGTTGGGGCCGACTCAGCTCCTGGTGTCAATTAGAGATCCAGAACTTATCAGAGAAATGCTTTTGAAGGCTGAAGATAAGTTGCCTCTGACTGGTAAGGCTTTCCGCCTTGCCTTTGGACGGTCAAGCCTCTTCCTATCCTCTTTTGACAAGGTAAAAATCATTCTTTCGTGTCTGTCATATGCACAAAAATTGAACTTTTGTGGCTGTTAGACTCTAGACAGAGCTATTCTGTTCCTGTACTCGCAAAAATTAAGAACAGAATCACTTGTTCTTGGAATTAATCTTAATATTGTGACACCAACTTGCTTTTCCATCTAATCAGTGGTTGGTATCATAATTTGTAGGGGAGAATGTTCTGATGCCATTGAATTAAGGATTTTATAAGTTGTCTGGTCAAAATAATTATCATCAATGATTTCTTTAGAGATGCTCATATGTGCACAATTACCTACCTTGTATGAGAATGGTAGAAAAATAATATGGAAACCGCATAGAGGTAGAAATTGATGCGGACAGAAAGCATTATTATCCTTAATGAGAAGTGAAGTAATTATGATGCTTGTAGTTAATTGTTGTCTAGTCATGGTGGTCTGGGTTTAGCTTTAAGGCATTGATCTAGGTACTATATTCTTGTCCTTTTTCTTTTATCAAGGGTTAGATAATCCGTTGTGCTATCTATGTTGATCTCACTTCTTAGAGGTAACTCTGCTGATTGTCTATCCGGATTTGACAGTTGGTCCGAGTGAGAAGAGAGTCATTGGCCACAGATTTAAACAAGAGACTTCTGGATAGGGCAAGTGTGGTTCCATCAGGGGCTTTGGACTCTATAATGGAAAAGATACAGATTGCAATGGTCAAAGGAAGTGTCAATTGTGGGATGGTATCCCAACAAATGGCTTTCTCCATGTTAGGGGTAACACTTTTTGGTGAAGCTTTTCTGGCTTGGTCCAAGGCATCTGTTTATGAGGAACTACTCATGTCAATTTCAAAGGATGTTTGCTTTTGGGCTTCATACAATGTTAGACCATTGTGGAAACGAAGGTTCTGGAAATACCAGTACTTGTGCACAAAATTGAAGTGCTTAACCCATGACCTGGTCCAAATGTGTAGGAAAAACTATGAAAAACTGTGCCACATGGATCAGAAGCCCTGTACCAATGCTGTGAGTGGTTCTCCTTTGGCACCAGCCTATTCTCATGCTCTGATGCCAGACAACCTGTCATTGGAAGAGATATGCAGTCACCTTAATACTAGTGAGGAGCCTTGTGCTAATATTATGGGCCTGATGTTTCACAGTTGCTTGACTACTGCTGGCCTCATTGGTAATGTGTTGGCAAGGCTTGTGACTCATCCAGATATACAAGATCAGGTCTTCCTCCCTCCATCCCTTCCTCTTCCTGCACCCTCTTCATTTTCTTTCATGGTTTTCATTGTTCTATGCCAATGCGTAAAGCCAATATAAAATATACATTTTGACAATTCATAAAGCCAATATTTCTCCCCTATCAAATATCCATTTCCTTGAATATGAATAATAGTAAATGTACTGTTAGATGAGTTGTACATAATGCATGCTGGTTGAAAATTTGGATGTTGAATTTCTCTTGGTGATTATATTTTAATTGGTTGTTTCTTCATTTTGTCACACCTCAGATATATTCAGAGATGACATCAAGCAACTGGTCAGAAAATGCAGACCAACCAAATGTTGATGAGATGCCTTTACTAATTGCAACTATATATGAGTCTGCTCGTCTTCTACCTGCATGGCCTTTGCTACAAAGATGCTCTCTCAAACATGGTAAGTTTCTTGTAGCTGTGCCAGTCATGAATTCAACAAATGAATGAAGACATGTGGATTTTTTGTTGAGTATATTGTAAATTTAGACATGAAGGTTTAGATTTCTGAGTTATTGAAACTGAAGAACATGATTGTTTGCTGAAAGCTTTCCTGCATATGAGTATCATCTCAACATTATATTCAATTTATGGCTAACAACAGGGTTATTATGCTGGTTCAGACCCTCACCCATAAAGCTCACAAGATACCAGATGGACCTTATTGAACAAGGATGTTTAGTTTTCTTATGGCAATTTTTAGTAAAAAGGCGGATCAGGAATGCAAAACAGATATCACCATGGTTTTAGAAACTTTACATGGGAAATAAAATAATCACATCATTTGAAAGCTTGAACAAAAATCTCTCTCACATAAGATAGAAGGGTGTATTGTGGGATTGCATATGATTTTATGGGTACTGTTAGCTTTCTGGTGCTTGCTGTAAGCTAGAGCTGAAAGCTTTATTTACATCACTAAAAGTCAATAAACTTAAAAATATTATATGCGATAAGTCCATGTTCTTCTTCAACTTTTTGTTAATATTGCATTCTATGTGAAAATATCTTCACATTGCTCTTTTTCCAGACAATATACTCAATTTATCCTTTTTTTTCTTTTTGAAACTTTGTTTGAAATAAATTTCACAACTGACTTATCTCTTTTCCAACCTCAAGACTTATACCTCAAATCTGGTGTCAACATCCCTGCTGGAGCAGTTATTATTGTGCCTGTGCAATTGGTTCAGACAGATGACTCGAGTTGGGGTAAAGATGCCAATGAGTTCAATCCACATCGCTTCTTAAGCAGCAACCAGAAAGGATCTCCTTCTGTTGAAGGTTTGATTTCTGCAGTATCCACTGGCTTTTCTTGAGTATTTGTAGCATCATTTCCAGTTTCATGCAGTTGAGGTTGATTTCATATTCATAATATAACTTTATATGCTCATGTGCACCAAGTTTTTGGTTTAGACATCTAGAATGACCCTTCATTCATTTGACAGTGAGTTATAAGTAATGTGATGGATTTCAAAGAGAATTGTGGGTCTAACTTCTAGAATGCATTAATGAATATTCTTGCCACTTACTTGAAGGCAAGGACAAAAAGGAAGAAAATCAGTACATTTGTAAACTACCATTAACTCAAATATTCAGGTTTAATTATTATGCTCAATAAGTGACAATGGTGGCAATATTTTCAGGGCTCTCTGGAGAAAAAAGTGCTAGAAAGAGTTTCTCTGGCTTGAGCAACCCAAATGACAATGCAGCATTCCTTCCATTTGGTTCTGGTATCCGTGCTTGTGTAGGACAAAAGTTTGTAATTCATGGAGTCGCAACTCTATTTGCATCATTATTGAAGCGTTATGAGGTTTGTTTCAAATAATTTTTCACTTAATGTATATTTTCAGATGTTTTAAAGCAAAATTTGGTGGTCCTAGTAAGAAACTGCTAGTAACTTACTGGTGTATTAAGCATAACTATCTAAAACAACAAGATTCTCTGATAAAGCAAGAATAACCCACTCAAAATTGTGGGACAGATTCTGTAAATTCCAAACCATTTATGAACTATAATAATAATGTGAGATCATTTGTGATCAGTCTGTTCTGATGCTTCAGTGATGTATTAGCTTGTGGCAATCTTTTTTAGATGCAGCAGCCTTTAACTAGGTCCTTTAATGCCCATATAGGCTTGCGTTTCAAAAGTTTTCAATACCTTGTGTACATGTTTGTTATGATAGAACACTTGGATAATTCTCCAATTTCATAATTAAGTTCTTACCATATTCAAATATTTGTGTGCTATTCCATTACACTTTTGTCACGTTCATTTGGCTTAATGGAATAAGGCTATCATGGAAGAACTACTATAGAAGAATGGAGTAAAGCTATAATAAGGCCTAAATAGTTATTATTCTGTTCAATTTACTGAAAGGAATTGCCAATACTTTGTTTATTTATCTAAATGTACTAGAACACCCTCATATATAATTGTATAATTATAACATCATAGTCAAAATTGTATGATTTTATTTTCTTAGTTATATAAAAATCAAATATTTATACATAGCTATTCACCCCAAGTGATCATGATAGTCTTGGTTATGCCTAACTCCTTAAGGTTTTAGTCGATATGACAATAATTGGTATTACAAACTTTAATTAATAATAGAGGTGCAACCTTGAGGAGATAAGTTCTAGGTACATGGATTTTTGCATTTTTGGAATTTCCTGTGTAGAATATTTAAACCTCAAGAAGAGGCAGACATTTAGTGCCTCAGTAATACATTGATCTAGATGCTAATATCTAATGGTTTAAAAAGTTTAGAATGCAAATTACAAAACACTAATTTGTTACAGAAGTATCCAAACTTTTTAAAACATCAAACTTTACTGTATTCCTATTGTTGTTATTGGAACTACTAACTTTTTGTCATTTCAAAAAGTTTTAAACACTACTCAGTCAAAGACATTTATGCGGTTGTTATCTTGAATTAGATTGTTAGCTTAATTTAGAAGGGAAATGATAGCAGGTGCTCTAGGGGCACTTTTAATGAGGCTGAAAGTCACTTTTTTATGGATGTACGATCAACCTAGGAAAAGGTGGAAGGGTTGCTATCTTGACTTTTGATAATTATCCCTGGGTCACTCATTAGGAGGACTTAATTTAAAATGTTAGTTTAGTCTTTTGTTTGCTATAAATGTCATGATACTTCTTCTGATAGCCTAAACTTGTTATCTTTAAAAAACATAGAAATGCCATACTCCATGGTTTAGTGGTTGTGTAGCCATTGTTGACATTGACTAATGTAATTTGACAGATAAAGCTGCGTCCCGGATCAGAGGATGATATGAAGCGAACAATCACTAACTGCATGATGCAGCCCCTTCCTAGTCCTGAAATTGTCTTCATAGAGCGAAACAGCTGAAGATAATGAAAAAGGCTGTCTGTCTCGAAATAGATCTTTCCTTGTTAATTCATAGTAAAATCTTCCAAGTTTTTTTTCTCTTGTTTTCTCGCTGTTGATGGGGACTTGCTATTTGCTTTACTGGCTGGCCATCGACTGGAGGGTATGTGGTATGACATGAGTAAGTTTTGTGGCTCATGTTTTTTTGCCTGACCAGTTTTGAGTAGCTCAAGTGCTGTCTTAAATATTAGAGAGCCCCTGACACTGGTTTTTGAAGCATTTCGAGCTACTGTTGCAGTGGAGGCTGTGGAGCGTTGTGGCTGTCATCCCCATCATCGAGTGTACTTTTTCCCCCTCTTCTGGGGGAGTAAATGTTGTATCGTTATATTGAATTCTACCGTACTGTATCTTATTGCGTAGTGTAGTACTGTAATGCTGTGTTAAAAAAATGTGTAAGAACATGTCCTATTTGGGGCTTTCCCATCTTCTTATTAAGATTAAAGGAATAATCTATGTTGCCTGCTCTCTTATTTTGTTGTTAAATGTACTTCTTTGCTTTATGCTTTGGTAAAGTTTTGGGGGATGTGATAAAACAACTGCCTAAACTTTTTAATGCTTTTCTTCTTTTACCATGTAATATGTGAAGGGTAAAATTGCTAAATATAATGCGTGTTTGAATTTTTTATTTTCATATATATTATCTCGATCTTCTTTCGTTTTCTTTGACCAATTTGTATTGACATCTTTCGAAGGATGATAGACTCTTTTTTGGTAGGTAAGCAATTAATTCATTGATAGAGGAAGCTATGTATAAACTGTACAGAAGAGGTAGGGCAAAAGCCACAAAACTAACTCTAGGAGTTACAAGAGCTATGTGCCTAAAATGTTACAATAGAGGAAAGTCTTGTGTAAGCCAAAATCTATCTTGCAAGGAAAAGAGGGGATAGGAGAGGAGAACCAAGTTAGGTTGAGTTCTTTACATGCCAAATACAATAAACGGCCACTACTAGTGCAGATCCACATGTGAGGATTTTCTCATCTTTTGAGGAAGATGTGATTGTAAGCCCAACCACTACTCCTTGCCAAGTAGAGAAGGAGGACGAGCACTCAAGGTCATGGACCACCTATCAAGTCTAAATTTTATACTATCATCCTAATATGATTTACAGTAGATTTTATGCTCATCCAATATAAATACTCGACTTGAACTAGAAATTTTATTATTTATTTAGAGTCGCCACCTAACTAAAGTTGGGAAAAATTATTGAATTAGAATTAATTTAGCGGATTAATTCTAATTTGAACAACTAGTCAACGCAATCTCTTTTTTTTTTTAGAAAAAAAAGAAAAACCAGAGATTTTCGACTCGAGGGCTATCCTATTAAAACCCTAAGTTACCACCTTATCCTTTTAAAATTTGAATTATGTTAAGATATCTTTTTTTAGCATAAAAAAAGAAAATACTAGAATAATGATACAATGATTATACTAATAATGATTTGAAAATATTTTTTTATTCTTTTTAGAGTTGCCCCATAAGGGTGCCTACGTACTCGCTATTCGGAATCAAACAGGTCGTAGTTTGCTTTTTATAAATTTTTAGTGGATTAGTTAATTTTAATTATGAAAACATACCAGGTTTACGTTTATTACCGTTTAAATTTATTTAAAATTTTTTTAAGCCTAGGCTTTATTTCTTAATTTAAAAAAAATCTAAAACTTCTAATTTTTGAAAAATATCAATTATTTTCATTCATTATTTCATGAAAAGAAGTTTTCTAAGTGATAAAAAATATTTATTATTTTTTTATTGATTTTTATTAATTATCTATTAATTATAATAGACGTATATATTTATTTTTTTAGAAAACTCTAAACCTGGTAATATTAATACATTCCTAAAAAAACATACATCTTTATTTTTTTTATTTTCTATTCTATTATTATCATTTTTGTATTTTTATATATATTCTTACTAATAATAATAAATAAATAAAATAATATAAAAAATGGAGAGATTTGACTAACCTGGACGTTGGTCATGGGTCGTGGGTCGGGTCAGGTCTAGTTGGATTGTGGCAGTTGGAGCTCCTTTGATGGTGACTTTCCAGTGGTTGTTGAAGGCGATTAAAGGCTGCTTCTAGGCTTTTCGAAGGTAGGCAATCTAAAGGTGGTGGTGGTTTTCTTCAAGAATCTCTCCAAGTGGTGGTTCGAATGGCAATCGCCGGTCGCGATTTGGGGAACTCTAGCGAAGGCTTCGAACTCTCGTGTTTTCTCTCTCTTTTTCTCTTATGATCCGTGCCTTTACTTTCTATCGTCATGCTCTATTTATAAGCTCTAAAAATCGAGCTTGATAAGCTCAAATTTTACTCCGATAAGCATAGATCAGATTTGCGGTTTAATAAATTCTGATCTGCCTTTGATTCATGTAAATCTTTGATTTTTGTTAAGATTTGTGCTAATTGGATAATGCTTATCTCATTTTAGTCAAAGATTTATGCAAAAAATCAAATCAAAACGGCCGGATTTCCCCTCTTTGCTGCTAGTGCCGATCTTGGATGGAGGTTGAAGATGAGCATATGCCTGGTGCGTGTGATCCTTCGTCTAATCGTATGCTGCTAAATGTCCTCTAGAAAGAAAAAAAAAAAAACAAAATGCGCAAAGTGCCTCCCTCGCATTTCGAACTTACGGCCTGACCCCTTCCTCGCGCTTACAAGGCTAGTGACCGGACCAACTAGACTAGCCCACTTTCTCGTTTTTTTTTATTAAGCATTTGTATATATACATTGCAATTATTTTATATATTTTTTATAAAATTAATTTTATTATTGTTTTTACCATCATTTTCCAAAATTGGTGTATTGTTACTATTTATTTTATTTTTTTCATTATTTTTCCTTTATTTTTGCAAAATAGAAGGAAAATTGAAAAAAAATGACAAATGAAACATTATTTGTGATTAAGGAGCAAAAATGGGGTGTTTACAGCTATCTCTTTTTGTAGTAAAGTTTGAAAAACTTAACTACAAATACAATAGATGTCATTTTTGGCTGATAGACCGAGTGAA